>OX463856.1:26941523-27277945 GCA_949825065.1 Odontocerum albicorne
ATGTCGTACATATAAATAAATATTTTTTTCTTCAATGGCATAGCGTGTTTCCTGGTTCTCCCGCTATCCTTCCATTATTTCCTCATATCCTTTGAATTATTAAGTACATTTCGATTATAGGCCTATAAAAAATCAACACATGTGTTAGATGACATTTTATCTTAAATTACGATAAAATATTTTTTGTTGTCGACTACCGAAATTCTTCAAAACTATAAATACAGAAAATAAAAGTGTCATCTACCGAAATTTTCCAAAACTATAATTAGAATATACAAAAGTGTTAGCTATCGAAATTCTGCAAAACTATAATTATGGTTAATAGAAGTGTAATCTGTCGAAATTTTTCATAACTATAATGTTTACTTATGTATAATATGTACAACTATGTCAACTACTGAAATTTTCCCTTACTATAGAGGATTAATAAGAAAAGTATTCAAAGAATCCAAACAATTGAAACCATAATTTGAGATTATTTTCTTAATTTAATTTGTATTTATTTCTTATTCTTCTTCTTCATTGTTTGCTCAATGCTGAGCATCGTGGTTCTCTGCTATGCCTCGAACTCGATGCACCACCTGTCTTCATCACTCCCAGTCCAAGGACATGTTAAATACAGCGCTTAACCTCTAAAGGAGTATGGCCGTACGGTGTACGGCGAGCGAATTTTTACCTCAAGAGGGTATGGACATACACGGTACGTCCGATGTTTTTTGCCTGAACACATGAATTTATCCATAAAACGGACAAGACTCAAATGTTTTTATCTATTCAATTATTTTGTATATGGCGGCCGCAGTTACGTTTTTTATATTACTTACAAAATCACTTTTTAATTTTGCGTACAAAATCTCACTCGCTTAGAGGTTAAAGACAGTCCTGTTAACTACGTTATTTGATCCTCCCATATCATAGGAGACCTTTCCATTTCTCGCCATCTCCCAGCTGTCCCATGATCCCCAACTTCTCCAGACTTTCATCATTTTTTCTAACATGCCCAAACTATATAAGGATTCTTTTTCTGCATGTTGTCCATGGGTTATGGATCATGTTTGTTTCCTTCTTTCTCATCGTTCATACAGTATTATGGAAAATATTAAAGACTTGAGGAATTTTAGTTTTTCTGAGTATAGACTGGTTAGTTCATGTCTTTATCAGACTTATCATAGCTGATTTTGCCTAACGAAATAATAATGTCTGTACTATACACTATACAATATATACCGTGAAAGCCGCCAACATTGCCCATGGACGCTAACTTTGCCCAAATTAAAAAATTATCTTTGGTTGATCATAAAAAAAAATTGAGGCTATATGGTTAATTTGAACCATTTAGCGAGAAACTCAGTTATATTGCTGGCAACACTGGGGCATCACTCTGTTCCTAGCTTCGTTCAGTTGTCTACCATTTGCTTTCAAAGTTGACCGTTATTTGTGTTGTGCCAAAACACGTGTTCGGAATATTTGTTTTTTTTGTGGCTACAGCTATTTTATGTTAGTAATTTATATATACTCTTATTTTATTAATTAGGAATCTAGTATTGTTGTGGAGTATTGCATAAAGCATTCATACCATTTTCAACTGAAAAATGTGACTGGACAATGTTGCGTCCACATTTACAGTCTCTGCCGCCAACTTTGCCCAGCATTAGGGTTGTCACCACCAAGCGAAGCATGTTTTTTTGTTCTGTACCTATCGCTTCTTTTGAGTTTTTTGTTTTGGTAGTTTTGGAAACTCGAAGTTTGACAGACGCCTACCCAGTTGAAAAGTGTCATGAACTGACAACAAGTTTTTTTTTAAGTAAGGTAAGTATTTATGGTTCTAAACTATTACAAACCAGCCTCGATTGATTGAAATATTTCACTTGTTTTCCAGGACTGGGCTCTACACATTAGATTTGCAGCACCAGGAGATGCAGGGATGTACGAGTGTCAAGTGCCAACCCACCCTCCTACAAGTTTATATGTCAAGTTGGTCATTGTAGGCGAGTCTTTTCTTACTTTTCTATTTAAGCCACGTTTAGTATTCCTTCACTTCAAATTTGACTACTAAAATACTTTCTCAATTATTTTCATAAGAAAAATGACAAATCTTATAGTAGTGATGATGGATCTGGAACAGGGTTACCAGATTTCCAAAACAGCATATCGGAATTTTATGGTAATAAAAAAAATAACAAAACAAGATATCGGGATTTCATTGTAATTAAAAGGATACTTAAACAGCATATCGGAATTTATATTAATAAAAAGAACACCAATACACTATATCGGAATTTTAAAGAAATGAAAAAGGACACGAAAACAGCATATCAAGATTTTATAAAAATTAAGAAAGACACCAAAACAGCAATCATATTGGCATTTTATATGACGAAAAAGACACCAAAACAGCATATCATTCTGTGAATGCGAAAACAGTATTGGAATTTTATTTAAAATAAGGATAAGAAAAACCCGGATAACCTATTGCTACATGTAAATGAAAACATGTCACAAAAATTTCGATACAAACATATTTTACAGAACAGTGTATTTAAGAATACTTTGGACAAAGGTGTTGAGCTTACTACAATAAAATTGTAACCATGATGGCCATACAATGGACCTTGATCTTTTATTGTACTCCAGAAACATGCTGTTAAGTGTTTATTTATTTAATTTACGACACAGCAGTGTCTTTTACAAACAAATACATATAAAAAAAGTAAATACAAATTTAATTTTGCACTAGTAAGTATCTGGAATATTCTATGCCTCACCAACAGTGTATTATTCAAACAAATTCACATAAAACAAGTTAATATAAATAGCGTTTTGCACTAGTAAGTATCTGAAATATTAAATGTGTCACCAACAGTTTATTATACAAACAAATGCACATAAGACAAGTTAATATAAATAGAATTTTTCACTTGGAATGTTGAATGTGTCACAAGTGTATTTATTATACAAACAAATGCACATAAGATAAGTTAATATAAATAGAATTTTGCAGTAATAAGAATCTGGAATATTAAATTTGTCACAACAATGTATTATACAAACAAATGCACATAAGATATGATAATATAAATATAATTTTGCACTAGTAAGTATCTTGAATATTCAATGTGTCACAACAGTGTATTATACAAACAAATGCACATAAGACTAGTTAATCTAAATATAATTTTGTAGCAGTAAGTACCAAGAACATTGAATGTGTCAGAACAGTGTATTATACAAACAAATGCATATAAGACAAGTTAATATAGGTAAATAAAATTTTGCAGTAGTAAATACCTTGACCATTTAATGTATCACAACAGTGTATTATACAAACAAATGCACATAAGATATGTTAATATAAATATAATTTTGCACTAGTAAGTACCTTGAATATTCAATGTGTCACAACAGTGTATTATAAAAACAAATGCACATAAGACTAGTTAATCTAAATAGAATTTTGCAGCAGTAAGTACCAAGAACATTGAATGTGTCAGAACAGTGCATTATACAAACAAATGCACATACTAGTAAGACAAGTTAATATAAATATAATTTTGCAGTAGAAAATAACTTGACCATTTAATGTACCTATCACAACAGTGCATTATACAAACCAATGCACATAAGACAAGTTAATATAAATAAAATTTTGCAGTAGTAAATACCTTGACCATTTAATGTACCTATCACAACAGTGTATTATACAAACCAATGCATATAAAGCAAGTTAATATAAATATAATTTTGCAGTAGTAACTTCCTGAAATGTGTGCACCCGTACCTCAGCAAACATGTCGGAGTCACTAAATTTAAAGATTTTCTCAAGTAGTAGTAATAGTTCAGCTAATGATCCAAATACTAATAATGTTACAAATACTTTTATTTACAGAGGCCCATGCAGAGATAATAGGAGGACCAGACAAGATAGTACAGCAGGGATCCATGCTGAGACTCATCTGCCAAGTGAGAAAGTCCACTGAGCCGCCCACTTACCTTTTCTGGTACCATGAAAACAGGATGATCAACTATGATCTTGGTAAGTTTTTCAAACCTCTACAAAGTACTGGGAAAATCCTAAATATTATGTTTATCAACATGAAAAAATCAACATTCTTTTGAAACATGAATTGTCCTTCCATTGTATTGTATTGTTTTACACTTTCATTGTATACAGTACAACCTGGTGAATTTATTAAAAATCAACCAGAAAGGTGTTAAATAACCTTAAGTGGAAACTAGACATAAACCCTTTTTAAACTATCTAGGAATTAGTACATATTAAAACCACAATCTCCACGCTGGAAGACAAGTATATTAACAACCAGAACATGGAGATCATCAATTTTATTCTGATGATGGGAGTATTCCATATATCCTAACAAATCACACATTATTCTACATATGTTCTTCTGTGATCCATTTAACTTAGTTTTTGAACAATCTTCCGGGTTCCACCAAATGAATGGTTGATTTAAAATAGGCACTAAGTACCAAAAAAAAAAAAACTAAGTATGCAGTTTCATTATATATGACATATAGAACGAAACTGCATACTTAGTTTTTTTTTGTTTTTTTTTTTGGTACTTAGAGCCTATTTTAATTCAACCATTCAAATGTGCTCCAATCTTACCTTTATGTGGAATCAAACATAATAAGATATTCATCTCAAAATTTTCCCATTTATAGCTTCTATGCAATTCCCATACCAAATTACTATTTCCCTCGGATTAAATTCCTAATGGTGATCAAGAAATAAAAATGTTAATATATTATTTATTTATTCAACACTTTTCAAATACAATCTGGCGGGCTTATTGCCAGATGTCAATATCTTCCAACCAACCAGACAAAAGTAAATGAAGCAAGTTACATGGTTGCATAAATCATTCAAACTACTATCCATCCCCATGAAATCCATACACATAAGTGAACATATGCCCACAAACCTCACAAAGATGGACAATCACTCGAATATCCTTTTTCATGTAAAGTGAAATATCATCAATCAAAAGAAAAGGAAGGAATGGTGGAGAGGAAAGGAAAAGGAAAATCAGGAATTAAACATGTTATTTTTCTGACTAGAAATTAAGAGTATTTTCGGTTGCTTCTTAAAGCATGCCAAGGACGGAGCGAGTTGATTTGTAGCTGATTCCAGAGTATCACTGCATGGACAGTTAAGGACAACGTAATATACACAACCATTTAAATATTTATCTGGTCGGTTGGAATTAAATGCCATATTACCCATACTGCATAATTGAATGAAAGTTATGCGATACAATACTGTTCGTTCGGCAAATTAGGTGCAATGTCTGATACAAATCAGTGATACAAATTGTAACATAAACAAGACAGTAATAATATGTACTAATTAATTTATTCAGAATGTAAAGAAGATGCCTAATATTTTAGAAAAATATATAATTTACTTAAAAGTCCTAAAATTGAGCTTTTCGAAAAATCGGATTCTTATGTATGAAATTTGATAATAAATAACAACATGGACAATATAACAAACTTTTCTGTCTAAGAACGAATGTGTTCACATTTCACTATTAGCAGACACAGTAAAGTATAGATCATTATAAAATGACAATTAATATAGCAATTTTCAGCTAACAAACTCTCCTGATGAGCAAATTATAGTACACATCGTTTTTAGAGCATCTTCTCTGTCGCACGATGTGCTAACCGCACCCTGACTACGATACCAGAATTAGCGCATCGTGCGACAGAGACGACGCTCTAAAAACTATGTGTATTACTTAGCGCCGGGTACTGTAACAGTGCTTAACTGAATTAACTAACAAAATTGGCATTTTTATCACATTACTCTTGTCTAATACGAGTGTAAGGACTTAAAAAAAAAACATTCCTAAAATCTGGACCAACCTAAGTCCAGAGCTCTGGAGATTTACTGTGGAGAAAAATAAAGAGTTCCTACATACTTCTACTTAAAAATGATATTAAATATACAACACAGAAAGATTTAATTCCAAATTTTTAGCAAAAAATTATTGGATTATGAACTGGGACCTCCGTCGTTGTCGTCGTCGTCATTGCCGGGCCTCGTAGTCGAGGATCCTCTCACCACTACAACGTCAATCTTGAACAGTTCTTCCATGTCGAACATGTAATATTCTGTGAGAAAACAGCCCTATCCTAGATGTATACTCCCTCCTGCAAATATCACAGACATGTAGACCCTGCTGAGCCACCTGGCCATGCTGACGCATGTTCGCAGCACATTGACTGTTTCTCACACGTCTAGCTGCTGAGACACCATCAGCCCGAGAGCATACGGCTCTCCACCCCTCAGGGTCCCGAGTCACCCGCTCCCAGTCCTCAGGCGCCCCGCACAAAGTAAGCGAATCTCGCAGACTGTCCTTATAGTGCTTCCTCTGCCCACCAACTCTCAAAAGAGTTCCAGTCTGGTAAAAGTTCGTCTTAAAAAATACTCGTTCGTGCTATACATATGTGAATATTGTTGCACGTTCATGTGCGATAGTATTACAATATGTAGTTGTTCTTAATCTGAAGGCTCGATTAGTGAAGTCGAAGACAGTATTATATCCCAGACATGCTCTTCAAAATGCCCGTATCATCAATTCAGAGATGTTGAGAAGTTGTTGTCATTACTGGGCCTCATAGTCGAGGATCCCATTACCACTCTAATCTCAATCTTGAGCGCTGCTCGAGCACGTCGATCATATGATATATTGTGAGAAAACAACCCGATCGTAAATGTGCACCCTGTCTTGCAGATATTACAGACATTTGGATCCTGAGTCGCCTGGCAATGCTGATAGATTTTCGCAGCATGCTGATGGCTTCTCACACTTCTAGGCATTGATACGCCATCATGGCTCTACCCCCTCCATGGTCCTGAGCCACCTGCTCTCAGTTCTCAGACACAAGTTGAGAAGTACCATGTAAACTAATCTAGCAAATGATGTACTGAAATTACAATTAATGTTATGAATATGTTTCCAGATGGTGTGGTGGTGACACATGCGAGACAGTCAAGTGAGCTGGTGATCCAGCATGCGGAACCCAAGCATGCTGGCAACTACACCTGTGCTCCTGCTAATGCCAAGTCTGACAGTGTCACTGTCCATATTTTACATAGTAAGCATCATTCATTTCACATGACAAAGTTTTATAATAATAACACTAAATGGCAGATTCTCCTTAAGGGTGCTCTAACTCAAGTTAATGGCTAAACAAACTACATTAAAACCATTTAAGACCTTCCTGTATGTGATAATTACACACACTTTAGTGTGGTGTATGTACTATGTAGTGTTGATACTATGTAGTGATACTATGTACTATGTAGTGTTCACACACTGTGGTGTATGTACTATGTAGTGTTGATATACAAACATAAATTTTGATTAAACCCCCCAAAAATAGTTGTCTTCAATTCTTGCTGCACACATCATTACAGATAAAGATCCATCTTGTTGAACCACTAGAGAGAGAGTTTCAAAAAACATCAAGTTTTTTTGTTTTATTTTAAGTTTATACACTTTTCAATTGAAACATAACAATTTAAACATATTTTAATTTTAAAACATGAAGAAAAATTTAAAATTCAATTTGGTATGGTAGATTTGAAAGCATTGTGTTAAACATAGACCAACGTAAATACAAACACAATATCGTAAATACGAAATAAGCAACACAAAACACGACCACTCACAACTCCAGGCCAATTTACAATGAATAAATAAAACGCGAACGACTGGCGAGCATTACCTGTGTTAGCTAAAATTAGAACACTGCAAGTTGAGACAAGCGAGCGTGACTCGGGATAGCGGAAATTGGAACGCATTTGGCGCGCGAGAGGGTCTCGTTCAAGGGCATTAAGTGGTTAAATATTTCTTGAAAAAACAAACATTAACCGAAAATAAAGATCAGAGCTATAGAGTCGGAGTCGGTTTGTTTTTTGTGGAGTCGAAGTCGGGAGATGATATTCTAAAATCGAATTCAAATTTTTACATTTTTAAAACTTGTAAATTACATTAAGAAATATGTGCTATATGGTACAAATAGTGTGAACTATGATGAGAAATCTGTAGACATTTCCAAAAAACCTACATTTAAGTAGTTATGCCACATAATTTGATATAACATATGGTTAGCAATATGTGTA
This sequence comes from Odontocerum albicorne, assembly GCA_949825065.1. Classification (NCBI taxonomy): domain Eukaryota; kingdom Metazoa; phylum Arthropoda; class Insecta; order Trichoptera; family Odontoceridae; genus Odontocerum; species Odontocerum albicorne. The sequence goes on from OX463856.1 coordinate 26,949,679, forward strand.
CAGTATCCGGCGGTAAGTAATACACATCGGGCTTAAGAAAGAGACTGTCTGTCATAATCGGCTAACTTGACTACAAGTAATCAAGAAATAAATAAAAAAGAATATTGTGCACAGCTTTATGAATACTCAAATAGCCAAAAATCTAATGAAGCCAATTAATTGACTTGAAAATTCAAACATAGAAAAACAAATTACATCTGATAGTTACAGTAGTTTTTTGACGTTGTACACCCTTATATCTCATTTCCTGCCCATTATGCTTTCTTCCGCCCATTGTCAACTCACCAAGAGGATATTTCGTGAGAGTCAGGAGTCAAATATGTGAGCCACATATCCAGAACAATGCAAGTTAGCATATTATGATACTTGAATATCGATGCTCTCCTTAAAACTTGATTTTTTTATAGCATCGACCATTATTTGAAACCATGATCTATGGCACTATCAAATCTTTGTTATTTGCTTATTAATAGTAATAGGATGAAATTAAAAAAAAATACAAAATTTAATTATTTTTTCAGCATCTATTGATAGTTGATCTCAGATTTATTCTTTAAATATTATTTTAGTAACAAAATTAAAAGTGTCATGTTCAGAAATTTCCTCAAACTTTTTTCTTAGTAATGTAGTGACATGTACAGAGATTTTTCCAAATGTTAGCAGAAAATATATGAAGGGCTGGCTTGGCAGTAAATAATGGTAAGCGACACGTATCACATTTTGAGATATTAAGAAAACAAGTCTTTATAAAATCTTTAAATTTATTTATGAAACATTTATTTAAAAATTATGTTATTTTAAAAAGTATCAGGTTTTAAGACTTGTATATTATGTTTCAGTATTAGATTTTTTAATTATACCCTTATATACAATATTATGTTTGAGTATTATATTTTTTAATTTATACCCTTAACTATCTAATTTGTAATTTTGTCACTTACCATTATTTACTGCCGAACCCTTCATACTTCATGACATATCTTAAAATTATCATGAGAACCACTATAAGTTGACTATAAGATCTCTGTAGTGGGTGACTATAGCACAAATAATCGCTACGGAGGAAGAATGACGCAGATAACATTCGTAAGAATTTTCAATAGGTTTTTCTCTGACTTGGTTGGATTACGAATACATACTTAGTTGAAAAAAGGTAAAGAAATATTTTTTATAATAATATCATTTTTTATTTTATACATTGATATTTTTATATTACTTTTTATATATGATAAATTGTTAAAATATATTTAAAGAAACACCTGTTGATAATCCTAGCGTTAGCGAGATCTTTATGTTCATTGCATCTTGATATCATATTGGTGAGCCAATAAGCCGGCCTTCAACATCAACTCAATGTAAGTTCATGACTTTTTCAAGAGCTAAGATCCAGCAGTACTAAAAATACTTAATCGATGGTCTGCCCATCATGCGTGTCAACACTATCTAAAACTGTTAATATACGTTACTCTTTTTCAGTTCCTTTTTAGTTCCACATTCACGTTTTACTCTCATTCATCAAAGTTGGTACTTTAAATACTCTTGTGGACTATTATCTTAGCAGATTTTGATGCTCTTCAGTTTGAATATATATATTTTAGTGCCTCATTAACTTTGTTTCCTATGACTACAAACCATTCTATATCCCTCGTCTTAATCGAAAACTTATATTTACAAAGAAAACTAACAAAGCAGTGTGATATTGGAAATATCGCATTAAAAATATGTTCCACATGCACAGTGTAAGAATGAACAGAGAAAGTTGACGTTCATCCAACCCTTTAACCGGTTCACTGCCACGAGCGTGTTGACGCGCCCTCCGATTCAGTGCCCGCCATACAAAATGAATGCGTAAATGCGCTCTCCTTTGAGCTTGTCGCAAGCCAATATCAAATACAATTATAATAATTTATAAATTATAACACATAGTGACATCTATTGGGATGGTCAAGAAATACTTAAATATTACAATTTACCGATATTATCAAAGTTACAGTCATCTTTCTAAAAGCTTTCACTGACAGTCAATACGTGTCTCTGATACAGGGTTACCGACTACATTTTTTTGCAACGTAATTGCGATAATTTATAATGACTTCGTTTGTAGTTTTGTTCAGTGGCTGATTTTTAACTTTTGTGCGTTATTTTTGTTAAGTTTTCAAAGTATTTATTTACAAAGTGTGTTTTCAAGTATTCTTTGGTTATTGGCGGTAGTTTTGCGGCATAATATACGTTTATATAGACTTTTTACGATTTTATTTTATAATTTTTTAACCTTTTGCGCTTTATTATACATCATACAGATAATTTGTTGATTATAGTTCACAAAGTATATTATATTCCACTATATTTATAAGTAAACGTTTTTTCTGTGTCAAGTTGTGACAACCCTGACATTTTGTGAATATTTACACTGTATTTTTCTGAGTGAACGGAAGCTCAAACACCCCACGGTGTATATATTTAGTAAATTTTCATAATATCCTTTATATCTGTATACAAAAAATATAAAAATTTTAGGTTTTATTTTTGTTGAAAAAATTCCGGCCTGCTGGGTGCGGCCATACTAATAACTTCCGGCACTTAAAGGGTTAAGAGAGTTGAAAGTGATCATGTATGTGTTTTAATTTATACAATGAATGAAATCAAATATTTCTCTTGCAAAGTATGCATAATATGAATAACTTGATTTTCAGGTGAAACACCAGCTGCCATGCAACATGGAAACCAAAGTGCCACATCCAGTGCTCACGGAGGACCTAAACTCATCATATACCTTCTTCTTCTTTACTTCACAAGCCTAACCAAGTCTCTACTCAACTCTTTCACAATTGTGGTGTCTTCGTGAATAGACAATGTGCTAAATGACTAATGGACAGGTTTTGATCCGAGAACATTTCAAATGTGTACAAATTTGTTGTTAAACAAGTGACATAATGTATAATGTCGTGTGTAAAAATGGATTGAACTCTTATTGAATATTGTGTTTGTGAAATGCTTAAAATGGTTTTAAAAGAATCATTCTCAATCTTTATAAATGTTTGTATACATAAATAAACTAAATACCTTCTGTAACATATTTTTAACTAAGAAATACTTTTAGCAGATGTTTGTTATTTTATCTAAATTTTCATAATTAGAAAATATTTCAGAAGAATTACTGTTATTTTTAAATATAATAATTTAAAAATTATTTCATTTTTTTTTTAAATGTGTTTGTCTTAACTTCGTGGAATTTCATAATGATACGTATGATTATAATAATAAGCTTTGAGCACACAGCGAAGAGGGGACAGTTTTGAGAAATTCATTCTTGCAGTAAGTGTAAGAAGCCAAAAGAGCCGAAGTCTGTCACCCATACGATAGAATTACCTGATGAACAAAGCAGTGAGGTACTCATTTCATGACATAGGGTGCTACTCATACATGTGACAATAAATTGCTTGTGCCGTATACAGATGGTTGACAACTATAATGATCACGATCCTCGGAATTGAGGGAACAACTTTGTAAATTCTACAAATAAGTTGTCATTACCTTGACTCGAGTTTTGGGCTCCTTGATAAGTCTCTTTATCAGGTAAATCAAATATTAATTATAATACATATCCCATTTCACCTAAGAATCATATATTTTACATAAAAACATAAGATCGAAAGGGCTTGCTGAAAACGTCAGGTTATTGTCCTTCTGAGGTTCTTCAATAAATGAGGTGAAATGAGGTTTGTTTTTGCTTACATTTAAAAAATAATCTAAAGTGAGACATGGCATTATTTTTAAAAATGTATGTTTTTGAATCGAGTTAAAATAATTTGTTCGAGAATCGAATTGTTCAAGACGTTCGAAAACCGAGGTTCCACTGTAATACAAAATACTTTTAACCATATTTTAAACAAAACTGATTTCAACAAACCACTTCGAAATTTTCAGAGTACATCTAAATTATATCAATTCAAATATTATTCAATTCGTAGCCTCCCTGTGTTACTGAAAGGAAGAATAGAGCATTAAAAAGACATTTATTCAAATAAACTTTCACGACTCTGTTTTGATTGCACATGAACTTGATGACTCGGAATACTGATTTGTAAAACTGTCAATGATAAAAGTTAGTATAATTGATATCAACAGTATTACATATTGTAAATTAAAAAAAAAATATATAGTCTAAATCAAGAGTTCTTAAACTTTTTTAAGCCGCCAACCCCTTAGCCAAAAACATTTAAAACCATCGACCCCCTAGTCATTTACTTTACTTACATTAATAAGTTTGTACAGTACTCGATATTAAATATTTCACTAGATATCAAACTTTTCATTTTAATCACTTGAAATTATGGATTGAAAAAGATAAAAGGACTACGAATTATGGCATTATCTTGTGCAACATTTAATATTGAAATCTGCGCTGACGAAAATTAGAGCAAAAAAATACGAGCAGAGTTTTATTTTATTTTTGACATTTATGAAATAAATATGTAAATTCAAAATAAGTACTGATATTGAAATCACTTTATTAAACATAAAAATTAAGTGAAAAAATCAACATATTCAGACAGAATTAAACATCAACAAAATTACAACAACAAATAATTTTAATGAGAATTATAAAAATAATAATACCAAATACCTGCACCTGTACCTGGTGATCTGTCAACAAATTTATATATGTCTTAATTAGGTACCTATTGAAATCATAAATATTTTGAAGTAACAAACAAATAGCTGTAGTAAGGGGGTCTATTTTTGCCGTCGTCGACCCCCAATTTTTTTTATTGAACTATCGACCCCTAGAAAAATCAAATTGACCCCAGAGAGTCGATATTGACCACTTTGAGAACTCTTGATCTAAATAGAAAAACTTTCATATAAAAATTCAGATATTGAAATATCAAACATCTTAGATTCCTGACATATTTGAAAAGTCCAACTTTTTAATGAGATAGTATTTTGGGTATGACAAGTAACAACATGGATGACACTTTGATCTTTTTTTATCTAAGACTGTGTACATGAAAGTAAAATTATTCTTGGAAACACAAAGATAATTGCAAAATTATAAATACATTTGGCTAAGTATTGTGATTAACGAAACATTGAGTATTTGAATTGAAAAATAAATTTTTATTCTTGAGATTTGACATTGACAGACATTTACTTATTTTTCTGGCCCCATTTAGATCAATCCAATATCGAATAGGTTTCAATTTAACAACTCTTAAACAGTTAATTAATAACTAAGAATGCACATAGATTATCATTTCATGTTAAAGTATGAACTTGAAAGTGCACTTGGATTCCCATTTCATTTAAATGTGAATTTTAGAGCCTTCAAAATTACCTTTATTCCATGAGCCTGTCTACATTTTGAATTATAAAAAAGTACTCGAGAATTTGGAAAATACAAAAACCCTGAAAGACAAAATATTCGAGCAGTTTAGAATTCCAAATTTAAAATTTTCTTAATTGAATCAGATTCGAGAAAAAGAATATGATTTTTTCGGAAAACTGACTGACCTTGATTATTATTTATTATAACTCAAAGATTATTTAAATTCTATAATAACTCAGTTAATATTTATTTATGTTGTCACTATTCTCATGAATAATTGAATTACCTTCTCTTTATTTTTACAAGTAATAGTAATGCTTATATTTTCCCAACAACCTGCTAAAATGAGTATTTCTTAGTTCTTATAAACAGCATTATTCATAATTAAGTTTTGGCTTTAAGGGTTTAGAGAATGACTCATTCTTTAAATTTGATGTAAAAATTATCATAAATTAAGAATAAATATTTATAACAATTTAAAAAAAAACAATGTTCATAATGAATAGTCAAATATTTTCAAATATTTTTTTTCAATATATTTGTATTGTTTTTTATTGACTATTATAATATGTTCAGTGCTGATATTTACCATGATAATATGTTTTGTTTACCATGATAATGTGTTCAGTGCTGATATTTACCATGATAATATGTTTTATTTACCATGATAATATGTTCAGAGCTGATATTTACCATGATAATATGTTTTATTTACCATGATAATATGTCCAGTTCAGTGTTCAGTGCTATATAGGCGTTCATATAAACTTTGGCTGGGTGCTCCAACTGCAGTTCGATTCTGAATTTCTTTGGATAGATTCATGTTCAGAGCTGATATTTACCATGATAATATGTTTTATTTACCATGATAATATGTCCAGTTCAGTGTTCAGTGCTACATAGGTGTTCATATAAACTTTGGCTGGGTGCTCCAACTGCAGTTCGATTCTGAATTTCTTTGGATAGATTCAAAAACATATGAGCCCGGAGTGGCCTAACAGTTTTAATAGGGTTCGTGAGGGTATGTGGCAATGCATTTTCTTGATCTCATTTTTAAACCATTTTTAAAGAATAATAATTATGGACATAGTGTCATGATTTTAAATGAATTAATTCAGCTGGCAATGATTACTTAATTATGTAAAAAAAATAGTTCTAGTTCCACAAAATAAAACACACTTGAAGACTTTTGTTAAAAATTTATTTAAAGTATTTTGTTGTGATCAATTTTTACAATCGCCAAAAAGTTTAAGCTTTTATTTTACCTTTTTTTTTCAATTTTTAAATAATATTTCGTATAATTTGATCAAAGGAAAATCTACTATAATTTAAGAAACCCATTTTAATTTCGTATGAATTGATAAATATCGTCGGGTTTTTGGGACAAATTTGTAAATGAAAAATTTATAATTTTTTTTTTAATCATCATCAAACGGCCAATGTACATATCTGGTAAATATTTCAATAAAATTTTTGACTGGAAATACTATTTTCACAAAGTCATAAAATATATTAGTTCCCACTCTAATTTTAATAAGGATTTTCAACTTTTATATTGAAATATCTCACAAATGGTTAAATATAGTATTTGTTAAAAATATATGCCAAAAACCAAACAATATGTATATATAATTGTTTTACGAGTGCTATCTATGACAAAAATTTCCAATCAACCAAATGTGCTATATGGAGAATGGTTTTATTTCATAAGGATCTTGAAATAACTTGAATGATTAAATAATATCCGATTATTTTTAAATTTTCAATTCTTTTTATTATAAGTAACGTCGTTTTTTTTCGATAAAATTCAAAACAATTTTACTTTATTTAACTTTTCTTATACAAAATAATTCCCCATATTAACTATAACCTTCTGCCACCTTTCTTTCAAATCATCCATGCCCTTCTTGTAAAATTCAGCGGGTTTTGACTGAAAATAGTCTAAAAGGGCTGTATTCACCTCTTCTAAGGAATTAAAATTTTGATCTCTTAGAAAATGTTCCATAGAACGAAATAATTGAAAATCAGATGGTGCGAGATCCGGCGAGTATGAAGGATGCAACAGGGTGGCCCAACCAAGATCCTGAAGTTTTTCACGTGTCAATTTCGGTCGCGCGTTATCGTGCTGAAGAGTAATGGTGCGTCTATTCACCAAAGCTGGCCTCTTTTGGTGCAATGCTTCATTCAATCTATCCAACTGTTGACAGTATAAATCTGCCGACACTGTCCGACCTTGTGGCAATAGTTCGAAGTAAATTATTCCTTTAGAGTCCCACCATACACACAATAACACTTTTTTAGAATGCAATGACCGTTCAGGAATTGAAACAGCCTTTTGTCCGCGTTTTAACCATTGTTTTTTTTTCATTACGTTTGAATAGAAAACTCATTTCTCATCACCAGTCACTAAATCACAAAGAAAGGGGAATAATTGTTATTTTTCTTGCAATAATCTGCTGATGCTGAACCGTTGAGCCATGTTGCGGTCGGTCAATGCGTGTGGGACCCAAACACCTTATTTTTTAATCTTGCCCAACTTCTTTAGGATCCTCTGAGTACTGGACTAGGATGTACCGACCTTTCCCGATAATTTTTCAATGGTCAGTATCGGATCGTCTTCGATTGCAGAATTCAGGGCTGTTTCATCCGTCTGGACGGGTCGTCCACTTCGAGGCTCATTTTCCAAACACAAATCACCAGATTAAAATTTTTTGAACCATCGTTGGCATTTCCTGACAGTCACCGTAAATCTCGCAGATATCCTTCGTAGCCTCTGTCGCTTTATTTTTCAAATGATATTGAAAAAGTATACAGCTCCGCAGATGTTGTTCCGACGGACACGTCTCTTCCATTGTCTTCAGAGGGATAAAAGAAACCGTTTTTTTTTTGTCTCAAGGCCACGAGCAAGTAGCCGCTACACAAGATAAACTTATAACAAGTCCTTACTGCCTAACACACTGAAGGAGACTATTTTAAAGATGGCACATCAACAAAAACGACATTACTTATGGGTACCCCTATTAAAATATTATTTTTACCGAGTATTAAGTTAATGAGAAGTATTCAAATAAAATGCACCCAAAGGTTAACTGTTGGGGGAATCCCCCGACGACCATAAGTTGAACTTTTACATTAGCCATAGATTGCCTTGGAAATGTTTCATTTTATGATATCCTGAAATGGAGACATTTTATGATATCCCTATATTCCTGATGGAACATATAGGAAGATAATAATAACGAATAAATATTTTAAAAATATATTATAAACGTACATACCATCACACCATTTCCCTGTTAGGGTGAGCAAAGGGAATAGAATGCCAGACTTTCCTCTCTAGACACACATGTTGTGCCTCTTCCACATCCATATACTTTTTCATACAAGTCGTACAATTTATCTTCTTTTGAAATATAATTCACTTGATCAACCACAGTTCCCTTGGTGTACTCTAGTACACCTGTCACTCTTATTTATACTGTATATTTGTTTTGTTTGTCTTTCTTCATTCATTCATTCTACACGCCCAAACTATTTCATCGTATTTCTTCATCGTACTTAACATATCTATCCTAAAAAACCCAAAAATAAAACTAATTATTCTGTGCCTCATCAACAGGCCTAAATTATCTTTAATAACATCAAATATTGCCAATTGTTGTAGTCTAATGGATCAGGGGGGCAGGTTATCCATTATAAATTGACTTCTCAGTTTATGTTTCATGTTCAGTTTTAATTCAAATTTATTTATATAAACTGATTTCCAGGTTAATATTTCATTCTCGGTATTATTTCAACCGTATCTATTATAAATTGACTTTCCGGTTTGTTTCATTCTTAGTTTTAATTCCACTACATATGTTTATTTTCCTTATCATCTCCACACACGTTATATCAGGAACACAGAGATATCATTAAACGCTACCGCCCAGGTTGATCCACAGCCTGATATCCAAGTCCTTCTAAATCAGGCGGATACTGCAAATCTCTCTATCGTAGTAAACACCGAAATATGATGTTCAGCTCCCGAAAAGACATTAAATATTTCGTTATATAAAATATATTAAGCATTGATCGGCAACATCACATTATACATAAGCAAAATATTGTATTACACTGTTATTATGTACAGTACAACCTGGGAGATTTATCGCCATGTGGGAATTTCTTTCAGCCAACCAGAAAGGTCGTTAAATAAACCTTAAGTTAGAACCAGAATGGTGCCCTTTTTAACAAATTTGGGTACCAAAGAGAATCGAACCCGCGACCTTACAGGCTAGAAGAGAAATGTTTTACCAACTATGCTACAGAGATTAACACACAAAGTAAACTGAATTAATATCACATCACATATCTAAACCTTATACACATATCACCAAACCAACGTTTTTAGTTTTATTTTCCTTTATGCATGGTTTAACCTTTTTTCTCATCAAGGGTAGATTTGGTATGATGCATTTAATTTTGTAAAGTTTATTTGAATAATTAAGATTTTTGTAAAATAATCTGTACATATCTTTGTAAGAAGGAATGCAACTTGCAACCTTTATGTCTGTGATATATCAAATAAAATATTAATTAAAACTTGTTTGGATTTTTATTTCAAACCTGGTCCCATACATTTCATGTTTTTTTATATTTTTTACATCTGAAAACTTTTAAATTTAGTTTATTGTTGTCTGCCCTTCTTTGCTTTACATTTATTGCTTATCAAACGATGATCCATTTATGATTTATCAAACGATGATCCCTTTATCATTTACCAAACGACGATCCCTTTATTATTTACTAAACTATTGTAGGGAATACCGTCGTCCCTAAACATTGTCAACACACACGGTCAACGACCGACGAAACGAACTTTGGATATGTCCAAAGTTCGCATACCAGAACATCAATATTGTTTACACGCAAATAATATTTACGTTACATACCACGGTGGAAAGAGAACGCATCGCGTTGTCTCACCGTTTTCGCCAATAAATATTCTACCCACTATATTATCCGCAACGTTTGCAAACACCTCTGTACGCGCAGGAGTGAGATAAAGTATATATTGCGGGCGCATTCACGCACATCTATAAATACCTACTTATCAACAAATAAAGATTATTATTCACTTGACCATTCATTGCTGTTTACTATTCATTGATTGTTCACTCTCACTTCCCGCATTCCTGAATCGACGTATTTTATTTTAAATACAAAACAATCATAATCATCACGACGTATCAATAAAGCATTCCGCTAAACTATGATTCCTTTATCATTTATCAAACGATGATCCCTTTATGATTTACCAAATGATGATTCCTTTATCATTTATCAAATGATGATCCCTTTATAATTTATCAAACGATGATCCCTTTATAATTTATCAAATGATGATCTCTTCATAATTCATCAAATGATGATTCTTTCAAAAGGGCCTACACTTTTATGTTCACTATTTTTTTAAATTACGGACTTTATCAAAGTCACCATTACTAACATAATCAACCCATGAGGCTCTCAGCAATGTTCATTAGTACCACATTTCCAAAGTTTCTAGTTTCTTTGATATGTCCTAAGTAAGTGTACATGTTCTAACACCGTACAAAGAATATGTAGGAATGCAAAATTCGCATACCTAAGTGAAAATTTAAGTCCTTATTACAGAGGAGATCTTACATGTTGATAAAAACAATTTCGTGCCATCTTCGCTTATTACCTTAATCTCATGAAACTGGTCCCATTGATCATTCAGTCAACGTCTCAGCTCAGAGATACCCTTAACTGTACTTTATTTTGCAGATTCAAAAAATAATAATTTGGCCAACCCATGGCCAGCAGGAAGCGGGTTGGCCATGCCTGCACTAAACATCCCACCCAAGACCACAAAAACGTGTGGTCTTGTGTTGTCATGTCATGTCAATGTTTTCCGTAGGCTAATACTGACCTTTTCTTGTTGATTGTTTCTTTCAATTTGATCAATTGTGAGCAGTACTTATTCAATATATCAGTACTTATTATAGCAGTATAGCAGTACTTATTAAGCAGTACTTATTACTTATTCAATACGGGTTATTAATAAGTGAAAAACATGAAGACCTGCAAAATAGTCTGGAAAGGTGGAGAAAAATTAAATAAATAAATAATATTAGGTTTATTGACAGCAACATAGTATGTACAAGATCACACCTGAATAACACTTCTAAAACACATAAATTGCAGACAATACATCAGACACAGAAACTATCAAAAGGTCTGGGCTCATCTAATAGCATCCCCTCGGCCAAAATACACCCCACCAATATAGGGCGAACCCAGCCACGGGGACACCAGATGTTTTTCAGCCCAGTTTTGGAAGACAGTGGATTGAGACTGAGCAGAAAGAAAACAGAGAATCTGTATCTACCATTTGAGAACACAAATGCTGTCACTCCCGTAATGCAAATGGATAGATAAACATTACCAAATTGTGACTCCTTTATGTACAATATCTTCTGTCACTCATCCATAGCGATGGAGGATGTGCAGCAGATGTAACACATAGAATTAGTGTGGGATGGATGAAGTTTGGATCAATGACGGGAGTTCTATGTGATCCGAAAATGCCAGTAAAGTTAAAAGGAAAAGTATACCAAACGATTGTCAGACCCGCACTCCTCTATGGCTCCGAATGCTGGACGATGTATAACTATTACTCTAGGCAACTAGAAACTGCTGAAATGCGCATGCTAAGATGGTCAGCTGGTGTATCCCTAAGAGACAAAATAAAAAGCTCACGCATTCGTGGAAGCCTAGGTGTTACAGACATCAACAGCAAGATGGAAGAAAGGCGATTGAGGTGGTATGGACACATTGGACGCAGAACACCTGATCACATTGTGAATCCGGCAATCTCCGTGGATCTTCCTCGAATAACAACCAGAGGAAGACCAAATAATTCATGGGTGGTGCAAAAAGATAGCCTGATGCAGAGGCACGGCCTAGGGGACGTAGTCCGGGACAGAAGAGCATACAACCTGAGGACGAGAAGAGCTGACCCCAACAGTCTTCGCAGACAATGAGTTGGGATGAAGCCAGGGAGACGAATATATGTTAGCAGTATTTATTCAATATATCTTTACTTGACGATCGTTTACTTCAATTTGATCAATTGTGAGCAGTACTTATTCAATATATCAGTACTTATTATAGCAGTATAGCAGTACTTATTACTTATTCAATATATGTTAGCAGTATATATTCAATATACCTTTTCTTGACGATCGTTTACTTCAATTTGATCAATTGTGAGCAGTACTTATTCAATATATCAGTACTTATTATAGCAGTATAGCAGTACTTATTACTTATTCAATATATGTTAGCAGTATATATTCAATATACCTTTTCTTGTCGATCGTTTACTTCAATTTGATCAATTGTGAGCAGTACTTATTCAATATAACATATGGTAATCATAATTTGGTAGGGTGGCAACTGTTATTTTAGTAGTGTTTTCTCAGATGATGAAACGATTAATGAAATAAATTATGGAACCATCGACCGCCATGTAGCGATATAAAACCAAAACAGTGGAGAACAAAACACATATACTCAAACCGGACAGTATGAAAAATAGAGTCGTGTAGTCAGTTGCTTTTTTGTAGAGTTGAGTAGAGTCGGGTGATGCTATTCTAAAATCGAATAGGACGTCAATTTTTCAGTACTTTTTTTAAGCAAATTAGTTACAAAAATTACATTTCGATGTTATAAACAATGTCCGTCTAGTTAATATAAATAGCGTGTAATCTCCGTAGATATTATTTCCGAAAATCCAACATTTAAGTAGTAATGCCACATAATTAGGTATGACATGTGGTTAGCTACATAAATGCTTTAATTGGAGTCAGAGTCAAACATTTAAAATTTCTAGTCAGAGCTGGCGTTGGATTTTTTTACCGGCCCACAACACTGGTTTGTACACCAAAAAACGTCTAAGAAGTAAGACAACTCATTATCCAATCTCCACGATGTGCAGCCTGTTAGCATGCTCCCTTCATGAGGGAGTCTGATCGAAGGTTGAGTAGAATTTTACATGCATACCTTCAGTTCCATCAGTACAAAATGATGGTTGTTATAATGAACGTGACTGGGTCAATCGCACTGCATCTTATCAGAATATCCTTCAAAATGTTCCAGAGAACATTGTTATGGTCTCAAATAATGAAGTTCACTTTAAATGTCAGGCCGCGTTAAAAGCAGAATTTTCGGTATTAGGCAAAAAAACAATTATTTACATATGTTTTAGTACCCCATTGACTGTATTTCCTTTTGTTATATGTCATTCGATATCCCTCAATATCAGTAGATTATTTGTATTATAAAATTAAATAATTATTAATTTGCACCATTGATCCTTTTATTTACAATCCAAAGTCATGGTGATAGAAAAGTGTGAACGGAAGTAAATGTGATATATGGGGGGAAAATTAAAGATTGATACAATAATGTATTTTCTGAGATGAAACAAAGGCTAAGAGGGATATCGAACGGTGTGTAGCATTAGGTAATAAAGTCTATGGGGCAGTAAAACATATACATATACTCGAACAGGATAGTATCAAAATCTACTTAGATGATAGTCCACAACAGCATTTTGATTCCAAGAAAAGGATTGAGAGGAGTCGAATAAATGCTGTAGAGATGCATACACGTTGAAAAAATACATGGAGTGACAATGTATGACCGAATACGGAATGAAGTGATAAAGGATAATTGTGAACTTAAGGTAAATAAGATGAAGAAGAAGTACATTGAGATGGTTTAGGCATGTAGAACGAATGAATGAAGAAATACTAGCAAAACAGATATACATTACAGATGTGAGGGGAAAACGTGTGAGAAAAAGACCAAGGAAAATGGTTGGATCAAGTAAATTATATTATGTAAGAAAGAAATGTAGAAAGTCAAAGAAATCGTAGAGGTTATATGAGAAAGATGTGTGTCGAGTTAGAAAAGAATGACCCTCTATCTTCTCTGCCTATCCCGACAGGAAAATGGCGTGATGGTTTGTATGTATTATTTTGTTCGAACAATTTGAAAACTTTTGTATAACTGTATTTAATTTATACTCGTAACTGAAATATTATTACCACATTATTTATAATTTTACCTGAATAATATAGCATTATTATAAAATTATTGTATATAAATGGTATCATTTGTAAGATCAGATAATTGATCAGGAAATATACTGTAATAATTTAGTATTGAAAATTAGTATTAAATAAGCTTCAACAATGCTTCATACTGGAGCAATTGTGAGACTTGAATTCTGAAATAAAATAAAAATTGTTTTCTCTATTTGAGCATCATGATTTGCAGAATACTGTTGATATATATATTTTTGGAGGCTACCTCAAAATCAGTTCATGCAGAAAACACAGCTTTTGTAAGAATTTGTTTTTTTTTTTATTTATTCATTTACGGTCGATTTCGACCATCATTTTTTTTTGCATGACAAACAATTATTTTTATCTTGTAAAATTATGATTTCATAAATCATAAAAATGATTTACTTTTATATAAAATCATCAATTCTCGATTAAATCAACATGAATTGCTTAGCTTTTTCAATATTAGAGTTTCTTCAGTGTATACTCGCAATAGCTTTTTCAATATTAGGGGTTTTCTTCAGTATATACTCGCAATATGGCTATTTTCTTTTGTAAACAAAGGTTCTCTAATTACCTACAAAATTTCCTTATAAATAGAGTTTATCTTTTGGGAAATCAATTTGATAAAATTACCGATAAATTTACATGAATTGCTTAGTTTTTTCAATATTACGGGTTTTCTCCAGTATATACTCGCAATATGGCTATTTTCTTTTGTAAACGAAGGTTCTCTAATTACCTACAAAATTTTCCTATGATACAGTGCATCTTTCGTGAACAGTCTTGGTTTATACGTTCTGGATAATTATTTGAGACAACGCTCCCATAGATTGTTCTATCAACCTTTAAGTCAAACCAACCTGCCTTTGGAGATGCCAGTAGGTAGAGCAATCACACTGTTTAACCATGTGTGTCCTCATATACATGTATTTCATGTGTCGCTCTGCTCCTTCAGGAAAAATCTCTTGAATTTAGTGTAGTACTTGAAATAATTAAATTTTTTTATATAATCTTACAGGCTACATTTTGTGATAGTGTTTTAGTGTAACATATACATTTTTACAATATCCTTTACAAGTCTTAAAATGTTGAACTGTTTTATACATGTTTTTTTTTATCTTCTACGTTTGGTCTTCTACGAATTAGGGAAACCTGTAATGTACAAAGGACCTGAAAATAAAATGGAGCTTAAATATAAATTAATTAATCTTTTAGGAAGTCAATTTGCTGAGATTACCGATATATTTTTCCATTGTATGTTGAGCTATAAAAGTAGGCTTATTGCACAGTTGATGAAGTATTTCATGTATATTGTACTTTTCTTTAATATTTAGTGTGGTGAGGTGAGGACAGCTGACTTGAGAGACGGCCTCGTATCGTTTGAGCAACTGTGAATATTGTTAAATTTTTGTTATCATTTTGGTCCGTTTACTTTCTTACTTGTGTGTTATTTTAATTGGTTTGTCATGTTGATACGTCTTTTTATTTGGTTTTGTTTGATTGTTATTCATCGTTTTTTCTTTAATGTTTGGTGTGTTGAGGTGAGGGCAGCTGACTAGAGACGGCCTCGTATCGTGTGAATATTGTTAAATTTTTGTTATCATTGTGATCCGTGTACTTTCTTACTTATGTATTATTTTTATTGTTTTATTATATTGATGTGTCTTTTTATTTTGTTTAGTTTAACTGTTATACATTGATTTTTTTTTCTTTTTTAATTTTAAAATATTGTATAAAATTTTTTTATAATTTTGAAAGGTACATTTTACCGTTGAGAATAATTCCAATGAAATAAGCTGTCAAAAATAAATACACTACAGCTCTCAACAGAGTCCAGAAGACCAAGGGCCAAATACCGCGCAAAAAAATCATCACAATATACTTTATTAGCACGTTTCAATTGACCCATTCATACAGGTTTGATAAAAAAATAACGAAAATTTTATTTTTTATCAAAAAGTATTTATTTAACCATTAATACTCGTACGTGTATTTATCTTGTCCCCTTCAAAGTAGTCCCGTAGGATAAATTTACTTTTGCCAACGTTTTTACAAATCCGCAAAACATTTGTGGAATGCAATTTTTTATTGGCCCACAATTCTGAATCCAGAAACAGTTTGCACACAATTCTGATCGTTTTCTTCGGTTGCCTCTCGCGAACTGTGTAAAACCTCAAAAAAATCATTCCAAATTCAAAAAGATAACAAACGTGCCAAAATGCGTAGTAAATACTTGCCTGTCAAACACAAACTGCCCATCCAATATGGCTGAAAATTTAAATGTACTATACATCACAGTGTCGCTCGCTAACGTGAGGAAATATGGGCTCAACCATAAATTAAAAAAATCGCATAATTTTTTTTTATCAACCCTCGTATATCTCAACATGCACCCCCCCCCCCTTCATTAACTGAAAATAGGTTCCTTTTTAAACAAAATCCTCCGGTTAAAATATCCTCAAAATAAGAATTAAATAACTTTAGTCAAAAAAATATCAATAAATATAGGTTAGTCAAAAAGTTTTGAAAGCGGAAATGAAAATACATTTTTTTTGGGGGGAAATCACTTTTATTGCTCAGTATAGTCTCCCATAAGATCAACACACTTGGTCCAACGATCTTCCAACTTTGTTGTCCCATCACGGAAGTGACTTTCTGGAAGGCCTGCAAAATACTCCTCTACGACGGCTATAACCTCTTCGTTTGATGAAAAATGCTTTCCACGAAGGAATTTTTTGAGGTGTGAGAACAGCCAGAAGTCAGAGGGAGCTAAATCTGGCGAATAGGGTGGATGCTGCAACAATTCGTACCCCAATTCACTGATTTTCGCGACGGTTTTTTGAGCTGTGTGAGCAGGTGCATTGTCTTGATGAAAAATGATTTTTTTCTTCTGCAAACCGGGTCTTTTTTCACAAATGTTTTCATCCAACTGGTCCAAAAGGTCACAATAATAATCAGAGTTGATTGTCTTACCAGTTTGGAGATAATCTATCAATAAAATTCCTTTTGCATCCCAAAAAACTGACGCTAACACCTTCTTGGCCGATTTCTGGACACGAACTCGCTTCGGAGCCAAAGTGCCTGGTTCACACCACTCCTTAGCCTCTTGTTTTGATTCAGGATCATGGTGGTTACCCAAGTCTCATCCATAGTGATGAATCGACGCAGAAAATCCTTTTTATCCTTTCGAAATTGCTCCAAATGTTGCTCAGAAAGTCGCATTCGAACGTGTTTTTCTTGCATTGTTAGCAAATGCGGCACCCATTGTGCAAACAGTTTTTTGAAACCTAAAACTTCAGCCAAAATATGCCATGTTGTTCCATGTGAGATGCCTATGGTGTCAGCTATCACATCCACAGTCGATCGATGATCTTCCAAAACCATATCCTGTATTTTCGCTATGATTTCT
Organism: Odontocerum albicorne; assembly: GCA_949825065.1. Taxonomy (NCBI): domain Eukaryota; kingdom Metazoa; phylum Arthropoda; class Insecta; order Trichoptera; family Odontoceridae; genus Odontocerum; species Odontocerum albicorne. The sequence continues at coordinate 26,967,563 of OX463856.1, forward strand.
GGTGTTGATGCACTTTTTGGACGTCCTGAGCGTGGATCGTCTTCAATGCTTGTACGGCCACGCTTAAACTCCAAAACCCATCGATGAACGGTTGGAAATGAAGGAGAAGACTCCTTTAATACTTTCACCATCTTTGCATGGATCTCAGTAGCCGATAAACCTTCCAAAACAAAGAATTTAATCACTGCACGATATTCGGATTTTTCCATTGTTAAAAAATACACTGACACGTCAACTTCAAATGGCTTGTCGAAATGAAATTTTGAGTACGTTCTTATGAAAGATGAAATATTAAAATGGCGTAGAAATTTTGGTTTTTCTACTGCTCCATAGATGTCGCTTTCAAAACTTTTTGACTAACATATTACTATAATTTGTTAAAATGAAATAATAAAACTTTATATACACATTTATAAATCGTCGTGGTCGAGGATCCCCTCGCCATTGCAACGTGTCAATTCAGTTGGGAAGTAAAACTGTACCGTGGATTATTTTTTTAAGTGAGAGGCGTCGCACACCAGCAAACTCGCCAGCTTTGGATCCGATGGCACACCGAGATGAGAAAAGAAGAAGCACACCGGCATATATTTTTCTTTTATTTTTGAAAAAATAAATATATTTCACGTCGATTATATAATCTTATGTGTGAAAACAGCCCGATCCTAGATGAGCACTCTCTCCCGCAGATGTCACAGACATGTGGATTCTGCTCAGTCGCCTGACAATGCTGACGCATGTTCGCACCACGATGACTGTTTCTTACGCTTCTAGCCATTGAGACGCCATGATCCCGAGAACAGATGGCTTTCCATCCTCTACGGTCCTGAATCACGTACTTTCAGTCCTCAGGCACCTCACACAAAGTCAGTGACTCTTGTAGACTTTATTCGGAGCTTTCTCCACCCACCAACCCTTAGCATGGTCACCACTTCCCCGTACAAGATACGTTTTGGAAGCTTATTATTGTTCGTGCGTATCACATGTCCAAAATATTGCAATATCACCTTTACAACCATATCCTCTATAAAAATTATATAATCTTATAAAAAAAAAGTATGTACGTGCCATCCAGGATATGTATGATAACGTCAAAACGCAAGTGAGGTGCACTTTGGGAACTTCACCAGAATTTCCTATAAAAGTGGGGGTACATCAAGGATCGGTACTCAGTCCACTACTGTTCATCTTAGTCATGGACTATTTAACTAACCAGGAAATGAACAGTCTCCTAAAGATCCTACTATTTGTAGACGATATCGTATTAACAAGTCAAAAACATGAAGACCTGCAAAATAGTCTGGAAAGGTGGAGAAGAATCTTGGAGGACAATGGATTGAGACTGAGCAGAAAGAAAACAGAGTATCTGTATCTACCATTTGAGAACACAAATGCTGCCACTCCCGTAATGCAAATGGATGGAGAAACATTGCCAAATTGTGACTCCTTTAAGTATCTTGGGTCACTCATCCATAGCGATGGAGGATGTGTAGCAGATGTAACACATAAAATTAGTGTGGGATGGATGAAGTTTGGATCAATGACGGGAGCTCTATGTGATCCGAAAATGCCAGTAAAGTTAAAAGGAAAAGTATACCAAACGATTGTCAGACCCGCACTCCTCTATGGCTCCGAATGCTGGACAATGTATAACTCTTACTCCAGGCAACTAGAAACTGCTGAAATGCGCATGCTAAGATGGTCAGCTGGTGTGTCCCTAAGAGACAAAATAAAAAGCTCACGTATTCGTGGAAGCCTAGGTGTTACAGACATCAACAGTAAGATGGAGGAGAGGCGATTGAGATGGTATGGGCACGTTGGCACAGAGCACCCGATCACATTGTGAACCAGGCAATCTCCATGGATCTTCCTCGAATAACAACCAGAGGAAGACCAAAGAATTCATGGGTGGTGTAAAAAGATAACCTGATGCAGAGGCACGGCCTGGGGGACGTAGTCCGGGACAGAAGAGCATACAACCTAAGGACGAGGAGAGCTGACCCCAACAGTCTTCGCAGACAGTGAGTTGGGATGGAGCCAGGGAGAAGAAGAAGAAGAACCATATCCTCTATAGGATTACAGTTGAAGCGCTGCAGAACCGAGACATATGTTACATGATCGCTCCAATGGATCCGAAGAATTCGACGAAGGTTCATGCTCCAATACACCAATAAAACATGCAGTGTGTTATTTACTGTCTATAAAATTGCAAAATTTAAACAATTTAATTTTAGGAACTATAAAACCTTCTCAGAATCACTTTAATTTATTTATGTATGAATATAAATACACTTTTCCCTGGATTTTTGTGATTTTTCCCCACACTGAAGGAGATATGAGAAGTTGCACTTATCTGATTCCATCTTTCATACTTGTTTTCAATTTGTTTTTCATTGATTTGTCTTTTGTATTTTTTGCGCAGTGCGGGCTGTATGCCTGAGGATGGTCCCGTATTGTGTTGGTTACCTACATGGGATTTTATACCTGTTTCATTCTTTTTTTATGCTGTAATTGTTTCAAGTTATTTTTAAGTTTTTATGTGTTCTGTGTTTAATGTGCATAGGTTATTAAAGATCTACATACGGCATATGGCAGGTACAAATACGGTTTATAGTAGGCACATAGTGTAAAAAAGCAATTTATCTAATTTAAAATTGTAATATGCAGGGTACTTTCAAAACAATTCTCCACAAGCTGGAAGTTTGTGAGCGAGGTACTAAACCCCAACCAAATACTCTGCTTAACATAACGACAAGAATCAATAGTAAAGGGCGTGAGGTTGTTGTTGGCAATTTTACCGTTATGAAAGATATTGGTCCTTTGATGGTAAGTAACTGTGTAATTTTGTTCATTAATGAAACATGAACAACATTTTTTTATTATTATTATCATTATAGAGAGGTGGTAGCATGGATGCTGTTTATGTCTGTACAGTTAAGTCTCGTTATAACGAATACCGAAATAGCGAAATTTTCAATATAATGAATTATTGAGTAAGATGAAGAAAAATGCAGTGAGATAGTTTGAACGCGTGAAATAAATCAATGAAGAAAGCCTAATAAAACAAATATACATTGCAAATATGAATTTAAAATGTGGTAGAAAACCAATGAACGTATGGTTAGAAAGAAAAAAATGTAGGAAGTAAGAGAAATCGTAGGAAATGTACAAGAAAGTTTTACTGGAGCGTGGAAGGATGACGCACAAGAGGGCAAGTCCCAATGCGTTGGACTGACCAAGAGACGCAACTAGATTACTCTTATCAACCGCCCTCCGAGCCGAGGAGTGCAGGGATGGATGGAGAGGAGTCGTCAGGGACCAACATGGGATTCAGTCATGAGCTACACGCCAGGATGTAGTATGAGAAAGCCTGGCGCTCTCTCCTCACTGCTTACCCCGACAGGGAGACAATATGATGATATGTATGTATGCACTACACTTTTGTTATTCTTCCAGCATGCCAAAAAGATGGTAAGAAGGCCTTTTTTGAAAACCAGAGAGGAACTTTTTTAATAAAATAGGATATCAATAGAAATCAAACCTACAACATTCAGTTAAAAATATATTTTGTTTTTTTTATGTATTCTAGGGTCGAATCCGTGTGTTTAAATGGACAGGAGGTCGCTTCATGCCATCAATAACCTACAACCAAGATAATGTCTGCAAATACTTCTTTCCACTGGATGTGCTGCCTTTCAAAATTAAAGTGGATTCTAACTGTATCCTTAAAAAGGTTAAAACAAATTTATTCATCTTTATTATCCATTGAATATTTATATGAAAGAAAAAAAACTAAAGGTAAATTATTGAGATAGTACAATACGTAACGAGAACCTCTGGAAAACAAAAGGAGGGCAATGGGGATTCAAACCCGTGTCTCTCCGCTTACCGAGTTGTATAAACCTCAAATCGGCAACACTTCCATCTATTGTTCCCTGATGTTTTAAATAATGGTGTAGAGTTTTAGCAAAATATAGAGACCTTCGGGTATAGGATGGTTCAAAAGTAGATTTAGTAAAATATATATATATTTTTTAATGTACCTAATTAGAAAAATTAAATACATCTTTTATTAAAAAATATTTGTTAAACTATTCACCACGTCATAAAATAACTATGTAGGTAAGTAAGTTATAATTATAGTGATTTATGTTGAAAATTCTTATGTCATATTAATGTATGGTAATTTAATTATTTGTAACTGCCTATATTTTGTAATTACTCTATTTTTTTGTATTCTCCACAACTTTCCATTACATGATTAACCCTTATAGTATATTTATTAATTACAGGAATTAAGTTTATTCTCCTCTTATATATTTATAATGATCTATATCCTTTACTTTCACTACTTATGTACATAAATACTAATAAATTACTCAAAAAATTCCCATAATTTGGGTAACATATGCAATACATAAAAGAATCATCAATAGCATACATTACATTTCATACATAAAAATTAGAGAAAAAAATACAGTAGAATAAAAACAGTGATTATTATCTTTAGAAAACAAATTGCGGTAGAAACATAAAAACTTCTAAAAAATCAAAAAGCATCATAAAAAATACACAATATAATTAATAGAGTGGAAATCGTCGTAATACATTGTGGTATAAACATAAAGACACCTACAAAAATTATATATTTTCATAAAGAAATCTTGGATTTAGTTTAACTGTGATATTTTTTTTGTGGATCGTAACACACCATTCCTATTTTTTTCGTTATTTTTGCATTTAATTGAACTAATAGACACTCCGCTTACTTTTGAAACTTCACAATACAATGGTTTTTTGTGCGTGAAATGGCATAAAATGTTCCAACACATTCGCTATTATATATTTAAATTGTTTTTTCAAATGAAAACTATGCCCAACTTTTGAACACATTTTTTTTTATTTGAAAATAAAACTATTAAATACTTTCGGGTGATACTGTGGCTGAAAGCAAAGACGGACGAGTGACCAATGACGACTACAATGAGCTCAATACACTGATGTAATATAGAAACAGTTTTGAATGTATATGTAAAGGTCTTTATATTTTGCTAGAACTCTACCAAAAATATATGCACATTTAAAATTATTTTGAATTAAGTATTTACTAAGCCATGATTTAAAAACCAAATTTTAAAAAAAAACAGAAATTAAATTTTTCGTTTTGACATGTTCGTAAATGCTCAAATTGATGGACGTTTCAGTCCATGCAATGCTGATAACGCGGAATCGCACACATCATGAAACTTTTTTTTTTTATTTGGGCGCATTATTTTTTAATGGTTACTCTTTATTCACGAACTGTTATCAATTTGGTGCATTAACCTTAATTTTTTATTAGTCTCCGTATAAACATTCCATTAACTCGAGGTCTAGAAACCGTGGTGGGCATTCAATGTTACTTTTACGTCCAATCGACCTGTTCGGCAATTTCTCATAACGATAGGCTCACATCACGGTGATAGTAGAAAGGTGCTCCATCTTGCTGTTAATAAAAGTGTTTTTCATTTTTAAGTTTCTTACGAATGCGTGGTATGACAATTTCTTGCAGAAAGTTCAAGTAAACGGCACGGTGTAAAAATGTGTATTAGCGGTTTTTTGGACGTCATTTTGAAGATGGGACAAGATAAATTGTTGTTTTAGTACTTGGTATTTTTTTCATTACTACAAAAGAAAAAGTTGGGACACAAACAAAACATTGACATATACAGAATATTTCGACGATAGAATTGAAAAAAAAAAGTGTAAAAGACGGAATCAGACAGGTACAACTTCACAAATCACAAAAATAGTTTTAAATAACCCAATTATCAATTAAAAAGCAGTTCAAATAGGTTCTTGAAAAGTATTTGAAAGACACGCGGGATCCCATTTCAAGGCTCGGATATTCGGAAATGTATTTTCAGGCACTCCTTATCGGTCAGCAAACTAAATCCAAAAATATCCGAGACTATAGCGTACTCATTTCCAATCCTATGTTGTCTAGGTCAGTGGTCTCCAAAATTTTTTGATCGTGTACCCCTAAGACAAAAGAAATTTATAATGCGAGCCCCTGAGTATATATAGGGGTTCGCACTATACATTTTTATATATACACATACGTAAAAATGTCATGGATTATTAGTCTTAAATACAAAGATTTGTTGTCTGCCTCTTCTACGAGTGTCGCCGCTAGTGTCGCCGCTGTCAATTCTTCGTCTGTTTGATGTTTATGATCGTGTTATTTAAAAATACAAGTTAGTATTTGTTCATCTTTAATAATTTTTTTCTGTCACTTAGTGTACCCTCAAGTATCGACTCGCGTACCCCCCGGGGTACGTGTACCCCACTTTGGAAACCACTAGTTTAGATATGGGAGGATTCGCAAAAGAATTTGTTATATAATTTTCACATAAAAATGTGTCTTGCAGCCTAACAATTCTTAATTAATGATATCATCATTATAAATATTTTTACTGACATTACATTCTCCGTCGTGTGCTCAATGTTGAGCATCTTGGTCCTCTGCTATGTCTCGAACTCAACGCGCCACCTGTATCCACCCCTCCCGATCTTGGGACATGTTAAAACATCGTTCAAAAAGAGTCCTGGTCACTCCTTTATTGGATATATACATCTAATAGCACGTCATCATCTTTCTCGTCTTTCTTCAACTATCCCCGCAATCATAGACTTGCATATTTTTTTCTATCAATCCCAAAGTATGTCATGATTATTTTTCTGCACATTGTCGATATTCTTTCGGTAATATCATATTCTTGGTTGATAGAAACGTTAATGTGCCTTACGTTCCATGGAATACGAATCATCTACTTCCAACATCACATCTCGAAGGCATCTATCATTTATGTATTTGTAGGGATCCACGGTCGTCGCGGAATATTGTCGCCTACATACGGTCAATGACTGATGAGATTCGCATTCCTCGACAAATTTAAATAAACAGTCCAAAGTACATACGCCGTCCATTCAAGTCCAAAGATCACCCGCCGGCCAGTCATCCCGTAGCGAGCGGACCGCACTACGTACCAGAGAGAGAACGCATCACGCTGTCTCGCCGGTTCCGTAAAAAGATTGTTACCTACATACTACAATTGACCATTTCTGCATTCACAGAAGCGAGATAGAAGCATATCGCGAGCGCACTCCCGCGCCCATTCTGAAATGTTATAAATACCTACGTATTATCAAAATAAACGATTCACTCTCTCTTTCCGCATTGCGATCTAACGTGTTTTATTTATTTATCAACAATCATAATCATCATATACCTTTAAGGGACATTCCCTAAATATTCTTCCTTATCATCCTCCATGTGCCCATACCCTACAGTATATTATATTAAATCGAAACGCTAGCTAAAAACTCCATCCAAGGATGTGGAAAACATTTTTTTTAAATTAATGAATAGATATAACCGAAGTCATATGATCTTTTACCTGTGAAAAAGTGTCATTGTCATTGCCTGTGTCATTCGAAGGGAAAAGCACAGAGCGGGGTTCGAACTAACGACTTTCAGTCGACGGAAGTCCAGTGCGTTACAGCGCGGCCATGCACCTCTATACTGGTTAATTGTTACACCCGCTGCTGCATATTACCAATAATCATATTATTTGCCGGTGTTTCTCATTTTGGTTTTGCCAATCTTCGTTGGAGAGCATTAATCTTCGATTCTTACTAAGAGATTGTCTTTGTTCTTCATTCACAGTTTATTTATAACATTTTCTGAATATCGATCCCTAAATTCAAAAGTCACACCACAGCACTGATAAGCGTGTCCATTGAAATGATTTAATGAAGAATTTTCAGTTGTTTTTTTTTCTCACAACTTACAGCCCTGTGTCTTCTTGGCCTTGGACGGTTATGTGCGGCAGCTGTATGGATTTTTTTTTTGACAACTGGTGGTATGAGTCATGTTAGTGTTTTGATATTAATGAATTTCATTGTAGCATTTTGTATGGACTCGCACTCGAAATTTTAATTATATTTTGTTAAAAAAATATGTTGGAAATCGACCGTAAATTAATAAATAAATATCTAATTAAAATTCGTATTAACGATTTATTTTTATATTTTTTCAGTCTCAATACATTTTTGACGATGTGGATGTTGATTACATGATGCATTGTTTTTTTGGAGAAAAATTTTTCCTTGCTAAATTTCGATATCGTATCGAATGGTTCACTAAAAAGTTTCGTGTGTATTGTGTTGATATGATGATGGAATTTCAAAATAAATAAAACAATTTGTAACATTTAGAGAAATTACAAACGGAAAAAAATATTTATCATGTAATATTCTGCTTATCTATTGCAATAACATTTAACAAAAAGCATTCATACTGTTGACAACATAATCTCTGTTTCCTTACAATGCAAATGATAAAGAATTAATTCTATGTTTTACTTAAACATATTATACTGTTTTAAAACAGTACTTCTTGGTGAACTTATTGTCATGCGGCAATCATTTCCAAACAATCAGAAAGATAGTAATATACGCCAGAACAATCATTTCCAAACAATCAGAAAGATAGTAATATACGCCAGAACAATCATTTCCAAACAATCAGAAAGATAGTAATATACGCCAGAACAATCATTTCCAAACAATCAGAAAGATAGTTATATACGCCAGAACAATCATTTCCAAACAATCAGAAAGATAGTAATATACGCCAGAACAATCATTTCCAAACAATCAGAAAGATAGTAATATACGCCAGAACTATAATTTCCAAACAATCAGAAAGATAGTAATATACGCCAGAACTATCGTTTCCAAACAATCAGAAAGATAGTAATATACGCCAGAACAAAAACGTGTTCGTGTGAGAACTTCACGGAATTTGTGATTATCGATGAGACATGATAGATCCATCTTTACCAGCAAGAATCAAAAAAAAAAAAAAAAAACACAATTGGGATAGTCATGGCTCATCAGTTCACTGCCTCCGAAGATGTGAAAGTCAGTGTTGTCAGCTTGCAAGGAGATGGCATCAGTTTTCTGAGATTTTAAGAGTATAATTATAAACTGACGGATGTGACAAACGAACATTACAAAGGTAATCTTCTTACCCAATTGAGAGAAGAAATCATGAAGAGGAGATCTGGAACGCTGATAAAAGGCGGCCTATGTTACCAGGACAATGTTACACAGTATATGCTGCATGTCACTGGTGTGCAATTGATGATTCATCCACCTTATTCACCTGACATGGTAACATCAAATATCCATTTCTTCCCTAACCTCTAAAACATCTTAGCGAAAAAAATCACTGTCATGGTGACTGTGGAAAAGTGTTTTAAAGACCTTGAAGAATCCTTTTACAAAACTGATATAACGGCTTGGAAACATCGTTAGCAAAGATACATACACACATAATACCATCACACTGTGTCCCTGCTAGAGTAGGCAGAGAAGTCGGAGTATCAGACTTTCCTATCTCGACACGCATTTTTGCTTCTTCCACATCCATACATATTCGCATACAGCTCCTACGATTTCTCTAACTGTTTACATTTCAAAAATGTATTCGATTTCAAAGATATTATATCAAAAATAATTTTTTTTTCAAACAAAATCTTGTTTTTTTTTTCGAGGCTGTGAATTTTTCAGCCTACCCTCGTAACGTAGGAAATCGAACCTAAGACTCCTGGATTGGAAACGAATGATCTACTTAATAATACAATGATGTTGTAAAATCGATGTTTTTTTTTTCGTTATATTCGTCAGTTGTAAATTCCACTACTTTGATGTTATAATGGTGACTCGAGTTTCATTACCAAAGTCTTCTTCAGGCAAACTTGCTAACATTGTATTAGTGGACTTTATAAAGTAATTGTTATTATAAATTCATTATGGAATACTACAAAATCAAGCCGGAAACATTACAAAAAATATTTAATATATTATTTTTAGGCAATACAAAATTAAATTAAAGCGTATGACTTCATATATTTTATTTAAATTTTGAAAATAAATAAAAGAACGTGAACAAAGTTGGAATAAAAAAATCAGTCAAGTGCACTCGAAAAAAATGTTATATAGGGTAGGGCACGAATGTTGCTACAAAAACGAATTTACTTGAATGTTGCTACAAAAACAAAATTACGATAACAAATTACTTTAGTTCATAATACAGTTGCATCATTCGTATTCTATCTGCGTCTTCAATCTTGTTCATTTAAAAAATATACCGCTATGAACTAAAGTCATTTGTTTTTGTAGCAACATTCAAGTACTCGTAAATTTGTTTTGCTTAAACTTTTTTGAATTTTTTGTTTCAGAGTTATTATGCAGTTGATTCAATAGATGTTGGTGAGACCGTTCATTCTTTTCTTGGAGACAAGTTTTTTTATGGAAAGTTTTTATTCCACTTTGAATGGTTCACTAAAAAACATCGCGTGATATGCACTAAGGCTGAGTGTGAATTTGTACCGAAATAATAAAACTTAATAAAACAAGAAATGTGCTTAGAAAACTTTAAGTTTGAATGTTTTTAAGTAAAATTTATAGGAAATTAAATATCTTAAGAGACAAAAAAAAAGGTTTTCGTTTTTTCTTGTTACTGCACCTTTTTTTTCTTAATATATTAAATTATTTCCTCAGTGAGATACAGACAAAAACCTAGTTTACTGGGGATACGACAAATGAAAGGCGACAAACCCAGATCCATTTAAATAATGTATATCTAAATTAAATTACCTGTTGTTTTTTCGCAAATTATGTATATTTCTTGTCATGTGTAATAATAATGAATAAAAAATTATTACATATCGTCGTCGTTGCTGAGCATCGAAGTTGAGGATTCAATCACTACTCCAACGTCAATTCAATTGGAAAGCGAAGTTGAGGATTCAATCACTACTCCAACGTCAATTCAATTGGAAAGCGAAGTTGTGGATTCAATCACTACTCCAACGTCAATTCCATTGGAAAGCGAAGTTGAGGATTCAATCACTACTCTAACGTCAGTTCAATTAGAAAGCGAAGTTGAGGATTCAATCACTACTCCAACGTCAATTCAATTGGAAAGCGAAGTTGAGGATTCAATCACTACTCCAACGTCAATTCAATTGGAAAGCGAAGTTGAGGATTCAATCACTACTCCAACGTCAATTCAATTGGAAAGCGAAGTTGAGGATTCAATCACTACTCCAACGTCAATTCAATTGGAAAGCGAAGATGTGCCGTGGAGTTATCGTTTCATTGTTCTATTTTTTCTCCTTTTTAAAAGAGTGAGCTATTGCACACCAGCGTACTGGATCCGATGGCATATCTGAAATGAAACGATCGGAGCATATCGACATGTTTTTTTCCCCTTTTTTTCAATAATAATGGATATGATCTAAATCATAGGCATCCTTATACTTCCGAATACTAGGCGGATATAATACCAGTATCATTCGAGGAGAGTAGCACAGAGCGAGGTTCGAACCGATGACCTTCCGTACGGGTCCAGTGTGTTTCGCGCGGCCATGCACCTCATGGTCTCAAAAGTATCAACGGAAATCGAACCCGCAACAGTTTGCTTGTTTGGAAGACAGATATCTGAACTCCACGGAGTTAATACGTCTACATTTGTTAAGACGCCTCTCAACTAACCCACAGAGATCGTTACATGTTTTTTTTTAATGTTGGTTCCTTAAAATAAAAAATATGGGATTCTTATATACATCTATAATTTGTTTTTTTATGTATTATTCAGAAACCAAAGTACATAATTGACCAGATGAAAAAATGGTTGTCTTAAAACCGGAATTTATAGTTAGCCGGACATAGTAGTATAACATCGATCTGACCTAAGCATTTCTCTCGTAATAAACCGGATCATTCCGCCTGAAAAGATCCTCTGGATAGGAGATAGAAACCTCTGTGGCCTAATCGATAAGACGCTTGTCTCCCAGCCCGGAGGTTAGGGGTTCGCATGCCGTTGGAACTCTGATTTTAAAAAGGATTGCAGTCTGGTTTTCACATAAGGCCTCTTTAACATATTTATGATTGGTTGAAATATATTTCCACATGACAATAAGCCCGTCAGGTTGTACTGCGATGGGAAAGAAAAACAATACAATAGAAACACGTGTAAAGGGGATGAATGTAATTTGTGGAGTAACAAATACACCTGACTATAACAATTTCAGTCTTTAAACAATGTTTATTTTAACTTTGACAATAAATACCAGAGAAAGCTCCAGGATAAATTCTTCCGAAATATGGTGTACGGGAAGATTGCTGGGTATTTCAAGAACATATTTCTCCGTTGTCTCTTCATGAGAGAGTATTTAGATTATCCCTGGCTTTATCCAAGTGTCTTCTTACTGGGGATGCTTAGTACAGATCATTAGAGAGTGGAACATCTCTTCGATTGGGTGTACATTTTTTATGTTTGCTAAGGAGTGATTCAGTCATTAATCCGTCCTGAACAGTCATGGTTTGTATGTCCCGGATAATTGTTTGAGACAACGTACCAATCGATTTTTTATCAACCTATAAATCGAACTAACCTGTCTTTGGAGATATCGGTATGTAGAGCAATCACATTTTCCCTCATATAGTCGTGTTTCGCGTATCGCTCAGTTCCTTCAGGAAAAATTTCTTAATTTAGTGTAATACGAGTACTTGAAATAATTTGATTTTTTATATTATTTAACATGCTATATTTTGTCATAATATTTAAGTGAAACATAAACATTTTTACTATAATTTTTATCATTTATTTATTTATTTAACATTTTTATTGCAAATACAATCTGACGGGCTTATTGCCAGGCGGCAATCTCCTCCAACCAACCAGACAAAAGTAAAGGAAGAGAGTTACGTGGTCGCATAAATCATTCAAATGATTATCCATAAACACATACGTGAACATATGCCCACAAACCCCACAAAGACTGACAATCACCCGAACATTATTTTTCATATAAAGTGAGACATCATCTGTCAAAAGAAAAGGAAGGGATGTTGGAGAGGAAATGAAAAGAAAAATCAGGAATGAAACACGTCACTTTACTGACTAGAAATTAAGAGTTTTTTTAGTCGCATCTTAAAGCATGAATAAGACGGAGCGAGTCTTATATTGGTTTGTAACTGATTCCAGAATCTCACTGCATGGATAGTAAAGGACAACGTAAAAAAATAAGTCTTACATCGATAAAATCAAAGAAATGTTGGCTGAAAACCGGAAATTGACCATCAGAGAGCTGGCAGAGGACTTGAACATCGCTTATGGATCCGCTTAAGAAATTTTGGTTAGTGATTTGGGCTTCAGACGTGTCGCTGCAAAACTGGTGCCGAAAGACCTCAATTTCATGCAAAAAAAGGACCGCGTTGAAATCGCGAAAGAAATGATTTCTATGAGTTTTTGACCAAAAACAACACGACTACTATCCAGCAGCCTTTGAATTCACCTGATCTTGAAAAAACAAATTGAAAAAACCGCTTCGCGGAACGCGTTACAGCACCCGAGAGGATGTCATGAAAAAATCGAAGACGGTTCTGATGGACATAACGAAAATTGAGTACCAGCGGTGTTTCGAGGATTGGATCAAGCGCTGGCGTAAGTGCGTTGCAGTCGATGGGGAGTACTTTGAAGGAGACCATATCGATTTTGATGAATAAACTTGTATTTTAGATTTTATGAATAAAGTCCTAAAACTTTTTTATCAAGTTAGTATACTAGAAATTATTAAACATATTGCGAAGCATCATCTATTTCAAAAGTCACGTTGTCATACTTTTAAATGATAAATATTAACAGGATTTCAAACTTTTAACCCTTTAATTAATTAATTCCGTTGGATTACTAAAAGCCTGGATGTTACAATGTATGACTCTTACTCCGGTAGCTCAGTATAGGTAAAACAAGACTCAATAAGATCTCAAGATGTCGTGGGAAGAGGTAGGCAGTCGTCAGGGCTTGGGTAGGTATAAATACATAATGAAACACATATATGCTGTTAATTAGTTATATATTAAATCCTGACGAGCTGATACTCCGTCAGGAAAATCAAATGGGCAGATTACTCTCTGCTACTCCGCTAGCCTTTCAGATGGACAGGCAGTCGAAGCAATTTATTATCAGGGGTAATCTCACAACAGTCCGTTGCGGAATTGTGCCAATTCTCAAAGATTAGATATCGCCAATCTCTAGAATACTCAAATATCACCATAAAATGACAAGCAAAAGAGGATAAATAAGGTTCATCTTACTCCAATACAAGACACAATGTATTATCCCAGATCCGCTTCAAGTGTATGACCAGGTCGACTCGTATATGGCCCTCTGACCTTATACTGTTACTACAGGCCCGTTGGTGTGAAGAAATTCCCTCAGTATGGTTGGTGACCGTCAATTCGTGCCGTAATACAGTCACACGACTCGGTCCGGTCTTGAAGACTCCAGAATCTTGCGCACACTCGATATTGCTGGTAGAATCAGTTAACTTTGACCCGCGAATGAGTTGTACGCCTACCTCGAGATCGTCGTTTGGACAACAGTCCAGAATCTGCTCAATCAAAAGACTGAGGTGAAACAAGATCCCCGTTTGTAGATTATCCAGAATTTACCGGACAAATTGTATCAAAATGAGAATAAACAATCAAATGTGAGAAAAAGCTTATTCAAGTTCGCGAACGGCGTTAAGACGAAATGATGATGGCTTGACAACTTCGTGGCGAGAATAGAGACTGGGAAGATCGCCCCCTCTGAATTTAAAGGATCTCGCTAACCCCCGCCATATTGGAGCTCTATAGAAAGTTCCTCGTGACCGTTGAAATAACAATAATTCTTTTTCACCCGCCCGTCGTTGTTACTTCGGCAATGAATAGTTTATTTAAACTATAACAGCGTCATAAAGTCGACAATCTTTTGTATTGCATCCGGTAACCTTAAAGGCGATACTTAGATTGCTTTAAGGGACAATAGAGCACCTTTCTTTTGAAATGTATCTCGAGTGAAGTTTCTTTATTTCTTCCCAGGCGTTTGTTTCAATTTATCTATGACTGCAATAAATTAAGCGCGACGTATTCCTTTAGAAAAACGGGAAGAGAAATTTTTGACCCTTTTGCTCTCTCTTTGATTCAATAGATCTATGACTGCAGTAAATCAGATCGTAAGACGGAACACCAATTACCGATCCTCATAAAGTGTCGTGTATTTCTATAGAAATGGGAAGACAAAGCCAGCCACTCGAGGCAGTTAAGTTTGATACAATAGGAAGCAATCCTTCTCGAAAATGACGCAAGATCTCCTTTTGACTGCCCCGGTTCGATATTTTTAATGGTTATTTATAACTGTAATAAACTAATTGGTCGACCGTACCCAAGCAAGGGCCCTAGGTCCTGACACTGATGCAAACAATTTAAGCTCATTGTCAAGGCTTAAACAATTCAAATAAATCATTTTTAACGTTTTCTTTGAATCGATATAAAAAAGTGCGTTATCGCATTTTACTTTTTGGACGCAATTAGATTGTTATTGGTAAGAAATGTAAACATATGCTTTGAAAACATTTGTGATAAACATGACGACCTCGGTGACCTATTTGGAACGACACGTTCATTCTAGCCGGGAGTTTAAAAAGAAAAAAAGAATTCCAATCTAATTTTGATTTAAGACATCTTTAGCCTCTTGGTGATTTATTCTAAGACATTGCTATATGGTATAGCAATAAACAGACAATAAGCCTGGTCTTTCTTGTTGGAACTTGAATGTAAATCAATTTTAGGAGTTTCGAACAATCGATCATACCATTCATGACTTAAAAAGTACAGTCTACTATTATTCACCGATCAGAGATGTTAATCAAATTAAGTAAGATACACCCATACATATACACACATACCATCACGCTACATACATAACACAAACATTTCCCAGTCGGGGCAGCCAGAGAAGACAGAGGACCATACTTTCTAATTCGACTCATCCTTAGCTTCTTCCATATCCATTCGCTTTATCATACAACCTCTACGATTACTCTGACTTTGTACATTTTCTTTTTTCAGGTCTTTCTTTGGTCTTCCTCTCATACGCCTTCCACTCACATCTGCAATTTATATCTGTTTTGTAAGTCTTTCTTCGTTCATTGGTTCTACATGTCCAAACCACCTCAACGTACATTGAAGTGTTGGACTCTATCTAGTGCATTGCAATGGATAGAACAGTGAAAAGTTCATATACTAGAATTATATTCTAATTTACTTCTCACCATGATGATAAGAAACTGAATCGTTTTTGTTTGTGTAATGTATCTATACCGATGTTATCTTATCGTATAGAATAAATATTAAGTAATCACCAAAACCAATGTTATCTTATCGTATACTCTTATCCATATTCAAATATTATAAGTTATCGTGCAAACCAATGTCAAGCTTATCGATGTCAACCATATCTCTGTACTATGTAATCTCTAGAACCTATAAATATTAGTGTTATCACATGTATGTCAACTTAACTCGATGTATACTGCTTAGCTATATGAGGTCACTCAAATCGCTACCATACACAATGTGTGATGAGGAATTTTTTGGTGTGATTTTGAGTGTGAATGTGATAGCTTGAATAAAGGTGGATATTTCGCTGAGTGTTTAAGTATTTAAGACAAATATTTGAAATTTGTGATTTAGGAATGAGACCACTTCATCGTAGGTCTTGCCTAGTAAAATTAAATTCACAAAAGAAAGGGTTTTTAACATGGTTATACTCTACAGTTCACCTTTATATTAAAACGATGTTAATTTTAATAAAATACGCTTTGTGAATAATAAGGATAATAAAAATCACACACTCGTCACAAATATATTAAAAGTATAAATAACTGTCGGCAGTCTCAAGACTGAATGCTCCCACTTCAGACCCTGGATGCGGCAGAAGGAAGGTGGTCCACACAGAACTGATTACAAATGGGGTGCAGACTAAACCAGGAGACTGGCCTTGGCACGCTGCCATATACAAGGTTAACTTGAGGCCCACTTCACAACGCTATATCTGCGGAGGATCTTTACTCAACCCATCAAGAGTGCTTACTGGTATCATTAACATCCCTTACATGGCCTCTTTTTCTTTATGAATTACAAATATGCTGAACCTGATACAATAACATATCGAAACACTTTTATTGTATCTCGTCATACCCAAGTAAACCTCTTTGGTTTTTTTTTAACGGTATTCGGTCATGGGAACCTAAGAAGTTTAAAATGCAAAAAATTGTTAGTACTGAGCCGACTTGTTGCACATTTGCATAACATACGCCATTTTAGTAATAATGATGCGGTGGACTGTAGTAAAAGTAATCCGTGAGTTGGCGATGGAGACGGTTTTCAGTTATGATTATGCACAGATTATTCCGTCGTCATTTCGACATTCCACGTCAAAGTGCTGTTTCTAATGAATACACGATAAGTTGTAGATACGGATCTTTCGATCAACTGCTTCTGCAGCGAACAATAAACTTCCTTTCGTGGCGCCGCGAAAACTCCACCATATGTTTCCAGGGCATGTGATTTCCAGAGGAGGAGACGTTGCATGTCCGGCACGCTATCCAAATATTTTTTTAGTCTAGTGTAATTTTATTCGTATGGAAGAATTCAGCCAGCATTCTTCTCATACTGCTTGGTGGTACCGAGAATATATCCACAGTGTCATTCTGTTGGTTAAATATCTCTATACCACGCGTGACCGAGTGTTTAGTCATGATTTCGTTCTGTAAGTTGACATGTAGAACAGAGGATGTTTTCTTGCAGGGCTATATTTATTAAGTACATGTTCTGAGTATTAGTCTTACATGTTTTGAGTATTAAGTACATGTTCTGAGTATTAGTCAATTGTTCTGAGTATTAGTCTTTCCATCTTACACATATTTTACTTTCACAACAGCGGTGTGTATAAACTTTTATGTGCTGACTGTGATAATTTCTATATAGGAAAGACAGGAAGATCTTTTGAAAAGAGATTTCGTGAACACCAATCTGCTTTAACAAATCCTCCAATTTATTCTGAAATTAATCATTGTCACCGTGAGAATCATACTTTTTCTATCGATGATGCCAAATTCTTACATATTAGCGGCAACGGAAATAGATTGGACAGATTAGAGGCCCTAGAAATTTCTAAGTCAGTATACCGATCAGAGCATCTGTTGAATAGTTATCTCCCCAAAATCTCCCCGCTCTTGGCCGAAATTATACCTAGCCTTCCTCTCACCCCTCCCGCCTCCATCCGTTGAAGTGTCTATATCGGTGCCAGTCCGAACAGCATTTAGTCTTGTTTACGCTCCCCTGAAGATGAGGTGAAAGCCTTGAAACCGGTAGGGTTATACCGTCATAAAAAAGTGGAATAAACAGTGTTTGTTAAAAATAAATTACAATATTTTACTTTCTTCAGTGATTAACTTGCCTTCATTATCCTCTATGTACTTAGGGGTTCTGATCAATTTAGCCCTCTCTTTTCTTTGTGCCGCAATTTTATATATTTTCTGAGCTCCTTATTGTGTTTCCAGTTCAAAGCCAAGACTCGGATGTCAGCTAGTAAGATGCTTGCGACCGTTTTTTGGAACCGGCGCGGCATTTTGCACATCGATTTTTTTAACGATCGTCGAATACTGTGATTTTTTGTGGATATAAAAGTGTTTCTTGGATTATTTGTGGGTTTTTACTTTGCCATAATCGAACATTTTGTTTATTGAGGCGACCACTGAGGTAAAAAAGGGCCTCATTTTTTTCACTAAACGCTGATTATGATCTCTGGATAATAGCTTTTGCACTAACTGAACTTTGTAAGGGAAAAGTTGTCAATCTTTTTTTTGAAAATTCATCAACAAGGGTGTAAAGATATGTTTACTTGCGGAGCATGTTATCATGTTGTTGTTTCTGGAAACTTTGCAACACTGTCACTAATACGGACGATGTTTCTGGAGACTCTGCAACACTGTCATTAATACGGACGATGTTTCTGGAGACTCTGCAACACTGTCACTAATATGGACGATGTTTCTGGAGACTGCAACACTGTCATTAATGCGGACGATGTTTGTGGAGACTCTGCGACACTGGCATTAATACGGACGATGTTTCTGGAGACTGCAACTGTCACTAATACGGACGATGTTTCTGGATACTGCAACTGTCACTAATACGGACGATGATTTTTACTGAACGGATCGTTCTTACCCTTCCTGAAAATCGAAGGCCTTTCCATACATGTTCAAATCGATTTAGCAAAACATGAATAGTTTTATTATCTGGCACTGGATAATTATGATGTTTTCTTCAACATTCTCGTTCAGTTAGCATAACTGACCTTCTTCTTCCCAGTGTCATGTCAGGTCCCCCCAACGTTGAATATCACCTGAGAGTAGACATCTTTGTCCCCGGCAACCCAAAAAAGATCTCCAACGCCCCTTATGCCAGTCCAATCACGTATATTGCGGAGCCTCTTCGGCCTTCTATTTTGCCTTGGATGATCGGGTGTAGTAATTTGTACTTTGCTCCTCTAAGTACGAGTACATGACCAAGTACTGACTGACTTATATTAAAAACCTTTCGGATTTTAATATAAGTCAGCTATCTGACCATTTTTTTTTTAAATTGTTACAATTTCTGCACGTTCTCGTAGTTTATATCAATTAATAATTATTTTTTACTTTACAACTAAAAAAAACTACGAAAAATTGCAATTCTTTTCAAAAGGGGAAGTGATTTGGTTCCACTGAGTATTTACTAAGCCATATTTTCATTTTAATCTAATTAAATAATTGTGCAAGGCTCGCAAGTTATCGGTACAGTTTAACTTTCTAGATATTCTCATTATGAAACCGATTACTCAGTTTCTAACAGTCCGATATCAGCCGCAAGACATGGTTGACGAATGAGTCTAGCATTAAAAGTTCCTCCCAAATATCAATCTCGACTGCTGCACTTTATCTTACGGGTGAGTTCAGTACTAAAAATATCCATGTCTTATTAACTGTGCCGGTCAATCTGTCAGTATCACTGAAACCTCTGAGGACGTAGAATGTGCGTTCGGTATTATTGGATAAATACGTAAATACCTTAAATAGTTTCTATCAGCACATTTAAAAAATCATGAAAATGTTATGGAATCCGGAAGTTCTTACATTATCTACATTGATTTTATCATCTGCCATATTTGAAATAGTTCATGGAGGTGGAGTAGTAGGTAACCCCATAGCACGTGCCTATCCCTGTAAAGGGACTGAAGTGATCATAGAATCCTTCGAATCAAACCAGCCACCAGAAGACGAGAACAAATTCATACTCGGTATCAATCTAAATAAAACACCGTTCGGATTCTTATCAGCTTCTTCCAAGATAAACTTGACTTTCGACTCTTCAGCAAACGTAACATTGGTAAGCTATACAAATAACTTAATTACTTATTTTATAATTATAAAAACTTAATATAAATGCCAGCTTTATGGTATGTAAATAAAACATGGATTTGGAAAAAAAACTGATGAAAGGATCAGAATAAATTACGTGATAGAAGGTGAAGTGCATAAAATAAGGTTAAATATTATAACATCTGCCGTAAAGCGATTTCTTCCAAAAACCATATTTCACTTCATAGTTATAATCTTAGTTTATGATGTTTCTTAAACTAAATAAATAAAAAATATTTTGAGTATAAGTAACGAAAGATACATTTTAATGAAAATATACATAAGAATGGGAATTGCTTAGGAGCTAGGGAGGAAAAATATTTTAAGAAAAATAATACATCTTTAGTTTTCTATTATTGGTGAGACTGGAGCACAACTGTCAGAATCCGTATTATCTTCTTAAGTCGAACCAAATAAACGGCAAAAGTAAATATGTTATATGTTGTACAAAATATTGTAGTGCTGTTATTACAGATGAAGGGAAAAAATACTCTCATATGAATAAATTTATTCAGTGCAAGAAAGAATCAGAGATTAGACGCATTTCAAGTCACAAAATCTATTCTCCGATGGGCTATAATAAATTAAAATATTTCTTCTTAAACTTTCTGTAGACTCTCAAGAGTCTGTTACTACATGACTGTCCTGTGATGCTGAGCTCCAGCTATCTCTCCATCGTTTCGGGGGTCTCCCTGGTGGACGCCGTCCATCCGGCACCCCATGCAGAGCTATGTATGGAATTCTTGTGGAATTCATTCTCTGTACATGTTGGTACCAGTATCGTCGACGCTGTTGTCCCCATCTGACCACATCTTGGACCTCACAGACATCTCGGATTGTGGTATTCCTTACACGATCACGCAAAGTCTTCCCAGCAATAGCGCGCAGAGTTCTCATTTCCGTTGTCCTTAGCATATTTTTTGTCCTGACAGTGTCCGCCCTCGCTTCGATGCCATATGTGAGGATAGGTCGCACACAGGTTTTATAAATTAAAATTAAAATACGATAAAAGTATATGTTTTAAGAAATAATTTATAGAGATCTCAAATATGCTTTCAGATGAACGATTTTGGTCGAATCAATTCCTTGAGCGATGGTAAATTTTTAATCTATGTACACACAGAGCGGAGGGGTTATGTAGGGATGAAAGTTCGAGGACAAAGAGGAAGACCAGTACCTAACTTGCTGAGCATCGTTCTCGATGGGGATGAGCTGTGCCCTAATGGAACAACAATTGTAAGAATCTTCAACAAATTTTATTCATAATAATATTCATTCATTAATTTCGATATCTTCAGATATTAGAGCATGTTTTATACTGTCATATTAGCAGTTGAGCCCAACCACCTATATATGAGGTTACTCAAATCGCTACCATACACACTCTGTGAAATTATTGATTTTAACTGGTTCATAATATGAATCAATTCAAAATCTTACGACGTGTCACTCATTATATGTTGTCTGCAAATGTTACAAATTCTCATATGAATTACAGCAGCAGTGTTGATTTAGAAGCCCACCAGATTGTACGAGTATTTGCAATAAAAGTGTTGAAAAAATAAATAGATTTCCACTATCAAAAGTCGAATCAGAAGTCACGGACCTCCTACTGGCAG
The DNA here is from genome assembly GCA_949825065.1 of Odontocerum albicorne. Taxonomy (NCBI): domain Eukaryota; kingdom Metazoa; phylum Arthropoda; class Insecta; order Trichoptera; family Odontoceridae; genus Odontocerum; species Odontocerum albicorne. The sequence continues at coordinate 26,989,587 of OX463856.1, forward strand.
ATTAATTTACTGTACTACTCCTTATAAATTATGTGAATTAATTACTGATACGAATGTGGAGTGTGTGATGAGGAATTTTGGGATATGATTTTGAGTGAGAATGTGATAGTTTGAATAAATGTATGTATGTAAATGTAGAGTGTGGATGTTTCACTGAGTGTTTCAGTATTTAAGACAAATATTTGAAATTTGTGATTTAGGATGAGACCACTTCATCATAGGTCTTGCCTAGTAAAGCAGTTAAATTTACAAAATAAAGGGTATTTTATATTGTTATACTCTACAGTTCGCCTTTGCATTAAAAATATACTACTTTTAAAATATGCTTTGTGAATAAAAAGGATAATGAAAAATGACTCACACTCATCACAAATATATTAAAAGTATAAATTAGTGTATAAACCATAATGTTTCAGGGAATTTGGGACAGCGCCATAAAAGGTGATGTTCTGTCGGCAGTCTCAAGACTAAATGCTCCCTCTTCAGACCCTGGATGTGGCAGAAGGAAGGTGGTTCACACAGAACTGATTACAAATGGAGTGCAGACTAAACCAGGAGACTGGCCTTGGCACGCTGCTATATACAAGGTTAACTTGAGGCCCACTTCACAACGCTATATCTGCGGAGGATCTTTACTCAACCCATCAAGAGTGCTTACTGGTATCATTAACATCCCTTACATGGCCTCTTTTTCTTTATGATTTACAAATATGCTGAACCTGATACAATAACATATCGAAAAACGTTTATTGTATCTCGTCATATATAGAAAAACGTTTATTGTATCTCGTATCTACCCGGGGTACCCTCTTTGTTTTTATAAACGGAATGGGTCATGGGAACCTAAGAAGTTTAAAGTGCAATAAATTGGCAGTACTGAACCGACTTGTTGCATATTTGCATAACATACGCCATTTTAGTAATAATGAGGCGGTGGACTGTAGTACAAGTACTCCGTGAGTTGGCGATGGAGACCTTTTTAAGGATGTTAAGGACTCAGTTATGATTATGCGGAGATTATTCCGTCGTCATTTCGACATTCCACGTCAAAGTGATGTTTCTAATGAATACACGATAAGTTGTAGATACGGATCTTTCGATCAACTGCTTCTGCAGCGAACAATAAACCTCCTTTCGTGGCGCCGCGAAAACCCCACCATATGTTACCAGGGCATGTGATTTCCAGAGGACAAAACGTTGCATGTCCGGTACGCTATCCAGATCTTTTTTTATCCACTTTGTACGGATTTCTCGCGTTACACAAAGAGTAGTCTAGTGCAAGCTTATTCGTATGGAAGAATTACGCCAGCATTCTTCTCATACTGCTAGGTGGTGCCGAGAATATATCCACAGTGTCATTATGTTGGTTAAATATCTCTATACCACGCGTGACTGAGTGTTTAGCCATGATATTAGTTCTGTTAGTTGCCATGTAGAACAGAGAGTGATTTCTTGCGGGGCAGTTAAAGCAACCTTGAAAGACCTTTAGTAGGAATTTCGCAATGGATTCTGGCCTTCCTGTTTCAGGACTTCTTTACACACCGTGAGAAGTTTGACGTGATGAGCATATTTTGGATAATCGCATTTCATTCTGTACCATACGTAACTAACGTTTTTTTTTTGTATTTGTTCTACAATATATTGTTTTTTTTGTTTGAGCTGATGAGGATCCCAAACTACAGACGCATATTCCGATTTGATTCTTATTAGATAATTAATGATGAACCCAAGTTTCATCTCCAGTAACTATTCGGCTCAAAATATCATATTTTTTGTTTCTGCAGAGGTCTAAAATCTGTCGTGAACATTCGACCCGTTGTTGTTTTTGAAGTGGCGTGAGCATTATGGGTACTCACCTTGCACTGACTTTGACATACCTAGAAGCTGATGGAGAATATTCAAAATGGTTTTAAAGGATACTCTAACCATCTTTACAAGCTGTTTTTTGTTTAGAGCAACACAGTTTTCCAGGGCAACAGTCCCCGTAAACCGCTAAAATCTCTTCCAAAATTATTTAAGATGTTTTCCCTTGTTTTGTGAGAAACTTAATGTCATTTTTTCCATACTCGGGATGTTACTCGTTTTAACATTTGACCTACATCTTAAACAATACTGTCAATAATAGACTAAAACTTAGTAAATATCCTTAACATATAATGAGTCATATTATCAGAACATACGCATGCGCACTACCGTCCTCTTCCTTAACCCCTTCATTCCGCGGATTTATTGGTATCCCCTTGCAGATGCTCGGAGCAGGAGGTTAATTCGAACGAAAAGGAATTTCCTACTAGAAACACGTGAAACAATTAATGAAATGATAGTAAAAGTCTTTTTAAATTTTGATATTAAGGTTACTGTTAAATTGAGAAAATAGTTAAATAATGATAAATTCCTTCATCAAAGGAGAAATGTACAGACAATATTTAACATTGATTACGATAAACAATTTAAGGCTTAAATAAATATATTAAAATATATATCCATCCACTAAGGTCCGAAATGTTTTTTTTTTTCATTTCAGCTGGGCACTGCGTGACAGAATCCGGGGTGGTAGTTATTCCAGAGAGACTCTTCGTGGTACTTGGGAAGTATAACCTTGCTGGAGGAGATATCGAGTCGCAGGAGAGAGGAGTTAGTATTATATTTGTCATGAATAGTCTCATACTCAATGATTTTCTTTAAACTATGTTCGTTACAGTGGCTTAGCGAAAAGGGCAAGAGAGGCCGTTGTCTCCGAGCGAATTGCAGGGATAAAATAGGGTGAAATGTCAGGAATCGAAGGTTACAATTTATTTTAAGCTTTTCCTTAACATTTTTGATCCCAAGGGGCCGATTATCGGCCCCAACTAGTGTATACGAAAAATCCCACGGGGCCAATCATCGGCATCAAAGTTTTCATACAAGTTTTCATGTTGAATACAAAAAAATGATTTTTTTGCAGGAAATATGAAAGTTATTTATTATTTCACACTCTACAGGGAGGTCTCCCCAAAAAATTTGCCTTTAAAACTAAATATTAACTGAGATAAAAAATAAAATATAAACTACTGTTTTTTTGCCACAAAAATGCTGGGATTTTTCACACATTTTATGCAATATATGTTGAGATTCAAAGAGTTAAAAAAATATTTCCACAATTTCAAACAATGAATTTTTTAAGGTCTTATCTAAAGATATATGATTTTATATGAACACTACACAATGCACTACACAAAAGCTAAAGCCGAATGTGTTACTATTGTGGCGGTCGTCGCACACTCAGTCGCACACTCGGAACACTGTGGGCGTCCATACACACGGTCAATGACCGATGAAGTGACCTTTGCATTCCTTGACAATTTTAAACAACAAGTCCGAAGTTCACACGCCGGCCATTCAACCCGTAGCCCGGAGCGGACCGCATTCCATGCCGGAGCGAGAACGCACCACGCTTGTCTCGCCAGTTTCGTATTTGAATGATACCTACATACAACATTAATCGTTTTTGCATTCGCAGAAACGAGACGTAGGCATATCGCGAGCGCATTCCCGCGCACATTCTAAAGTGTTATAAATACCTACGTTACTAATAAAATATAAGCACTCTCTCTTCTTCCGCATTGCAATCCAAAACGTGTTTTATTTATCAACAAATCATCATCATCTCTTCCTTTAAGGACTAGTTCCTAAACTATCACATATAAGACGATCTACTAAAGTTTCTTTGAAGTTCGTAAGTTTTTTTATCAAGCAAGTATTTCGGAACATAACATATACAAATGCGAGGAAATATCTACTCTAATGGCGGCAGTCACTACCTTCCTATCTTTACACTTAAATAATGTGTGTATACTTTTATATTTATTTTGTATTATCTTAAATCTGTCAATGATAGTTTGTTCGAATCCTGAGATGTGGAAAGCCCTAAAGAAAAGATTATATCTAAATGGTCCTTTTATTCTTACAGAAAATGCTCGTTAAGCCACTGTTTCGTGGTTCATGTTCTTAGCTTTTTCCTTACCCGCACACTTTTCGACCAGTTTCCATATTGAGCAGTTTTACATTGTCGAGATTATATAAAAATAGCAGAAGAAACATGAAAAATATTTAATCGAATATTTTTTAACTCTCGAATGGAAAATAAATATTCTAATACAATATTACGATTACCCTCAACACATGTTGTTTGTTGACAATGATCTACAATAAATTTAATTATTTTCCTTAATCCTACCACACATTTATTTCCAGGTTTTCCGTATCATAAGACATTCTGAATTTGATACGAAAAAATTAACCAACGACATAGCAATACTAGTATTAGCTTCAGAAGTAAATTATGGATTGTATGTCCAGCCAATATGCCTATGGGATAGAAGCAAAACCAGCAAGAGTGAAATCGTCAATCAATTAGGTTCGGTGAGTACAACTTAACGTTATTTCATAAAAAGATTAACGCTAGAGGAAAACTTGACGAGATACCATGACCTGAATGATACGCAGAAACGCATCAATATTACAGGCTGTAAATATAAGAAAGTACATTTATATGCAACCTTTTGTAATAACAGTGGTGAAAATAGGTTGATAAACAGTGACAGACACCGGTTCTTCTTCACATTTGAACATTTCAGAGGGACCCCATCTGTACCTGCAGCTTTGTGATTTTTCAAACGTTGAATTGCTGTTCTGATCTCCAGGCATGGGCTATACTGAGGAATATCATCAAGCAGCCGTATTGGGTGACTTTGGTTAAGTACGAGTAAGTCTGCGAAATATTCTTTCCAGCGGGTCCTTATTACCTCTTCACCAGTCAGAATAATCTCATATTTGCTCTTTATAGGCAAGACTGCAAAATCCTTAGGACCGTACACAAGCCTCCAGAACCTAAAAAAAGCGTATTTGGTCATTAATATCTAAACATGATGTTTAAGGCTACATCCTCGGTTACCATTCTGTGATCAGTCCAGCTGTCAGCACCTCGCCTTACTCTAGTTACCCCGATATCCCCACGTTCGCACTGCCGAGTTACCACAAAATCGATCAAGTGGCAATGTTTGACTTTATACTTGTCTTTAAGCTGGAATAGCGTATTTGAAATCACAAGTTTGTGCTCAGTAAATTTTGTGAGCAACAGAACTCCATTTGAGGTGGAATTTTCAACACCATATCCACCAAGTACCGTGTTTGAGAAAGTGTATGGTTAAATCCAACACGCGCATTAAAGTCACCCGATATAAAGAGTTAATCACATTTCCTGATTGATGATAGCACCTGATCCAAATCAGAGAAGAAATTAATTTTCTCAGCATCTCATGCAATCCAGGTCGGAACATATGTGCTGGCCTATACCAGGTATCTTAATGAGTAAATTATCTTAATGGTTATGGCCATGATTCTTAGTCCGTTACGATATTGATTGAAGGTCCGCATTAACATCGTTCAATGCCATGTGGAAGCAATTTGGATCCAAATTAATATGTATCCACAGGTCATCCGCATACATATGATAAGAACACTTAAGAAATGATTTGACTGGCACAGGCATTTTTCCTGGCTAGTATTGGGGGGTATAAGGATACCCATAACTTCGGTTATTTCATAAAAAGGAAAAAAAAACATACCGGTGTGGCCCATTTCGGTATGCCGCCGGATCCAGTGTAGCAGTATGATCGATGACTTTGCTGATGTGCAACGGCTCTCACTTAACAAAAAGAAGCTTCAAGGCATAGCTTTATTTTCCAACTTTCCAACTAAATTGACGTTAGAATGGCGAGGGAGTCATCGACTACGAGGCCGAGCAAAGATGATGATAATTTTGAGGGTGTAGACTGTTTTGTGTTGCCTTGGATCACAGGCAATCCCTATCAATAACACGAGTTAAAATATAAATAAGTCAATACTGTCGGTAAATATGTGCAATTTTGGCCATAGGAAGACCTATGTAAGGACATAGGTCTTCCTCCTCTCCAGTAATATAGAATAAATCCCTTACAGCACTGGCAGCAAGAATCAGGTAGGATTTGCGTATACGAGAAAGGAAAGGATGTTTCCTGTTTTATTTTACCCTATAATAGTAGTTACTCAATCTCGATATTCCCAAACTAATTACTTATTAGAGAAAGTCTATTTTATTGAAAACATTAACCGTATATCTGAGAGAGAACTTTAAAGAAAATTATTATCGCGGCACGCCACACTCCACGGGAAGTATACCCCATGTCTAAAGACCAGTGAAATTAGGTATGTCAACATAAGTAGGTATGTTTTCCAATCTATCTTAACTAGATGGTTAATACTCTAAAATCTAGAATATTTCAGTATAACACGTCTCCTATGGCAGTGGTCCCTAACCTTTTTGTCGCCGCGGACCGGTCAACGTTTCATAATTTTACCGCGGCACACTGGGGGGGGGGAGGGGGGACACATTGAATGTAGTTTTTTTTTTAAATTTAATAACAATATATTTGTACAATATATAATAATAAAATTTACAACTGTGGTACATAAGTTATAGTGACAAATAATAGTAGAGAAAACACAAGGTTTGTGGGAAAAATGAAGAAAAAATATATAATAACAATGAAGGATTATTAAGTTTCAGATAATTTTTTAATTTTCTTTTGGAATCATGGGTATTTTCAATATTTTTAAGGTTCAACGGTATTGTCGGTGGTAACTTAGCGTGAAGGGGTTTTCAACGGAATAATTATTTTAAGCTATAATTAAGTTTTATTGGGTATGTTCGATTTTTTCAAAAGTAATTTTGATTTTTAAGCAGGCCCTTGCGCGGCCCAGTACCATTTGGTCCGCGGCCCGGTACCGGGCCGCGGACCGGGGGTTGGGGACCACTGTCCTATGGGATCCAAACGCATCATTCCGCTATGTACCTGTTGGCAACAAACCATTCAGTATCTTCATTATTGTCATTATAAAAGAAAAAACGTGCCCCTGCGATGATACAAACTCTTTGCGAACTGTCAAGATTCATGTACGGTAGAAGTATAACCTTATATAAACTCCAATACAGTGATCACGTCGAGACACAATTCAAATCCGTACTGGTATTGGACCAGATTCATAAAGAATCTATTCAATTGAGAATCTTACATAATTTATCATTTGATATTCATTATGTCGTTTTACAGGTGGTGGGCTGGGGCTTTGACGAGAACACCATCCTAAGCCAAAAATTAGCCCAAGCAATGATGCCAGTTGTTCCAGATCTCACGTGCATTAGAAGCAATGTCCTCTTTTTTGATAAATTCCTGAATGATAATTCGTACTGCGCTGGATTCAGAAATGGTAAAGCCACTCATTTTTATAACCTTGTAGCCTTCAAATGGAGTTCTCTAAATATATATGATATTCTTCGTATTTCAGTCCCGTGAATAAATGTATTTTTTTTCATATATTATGTATAATTATTCTATAAACTTGTATAAAAATAGTATCTCGGCAGTAGAGGCGGGGGGTCCACTCAGCATTATACCCATCTCAGATCCTGTCAATTATGTTATGTTTTAAGTGTTGAGAAAAAAACAATTATCACACATATTCTTAGGAAGACTGTTTTATTGTCTATCTTAAATACAAAAGATAACAATAGCGACCGGTCTTAAGACAAAAAAATCTATGGAAGTTTGGTGGAATATTGTTCAGGACTGAAACAGCCTTCCATGCGGGACACTTTTAATAAGTCATGAACAAAGAATGACATAAATTAGTTTTTTTTTACCATTGATGAACCTGACCCGTAAGAGATGACGGGTATTCCGTCACGATACAGATTTAGGGTCAGCTTAAGAAGAGAAAAATTGAAGATCAAATGTGGACCATTCCACAATACTCCAGTGGGGTGCAGCCGAACTCTTTACTCCACTTACGCTCTGAGAATACAAATGGTTATTTAAAAAAATGATAATGTTAGTTGGACATTTGTTTGACCGCTAACTGGGAGACAAGGGTTGCTCAGTCTCATCTATTTCTTTATCATTATCTTATTTGTCTATTCTTTACAACTGAGGGTCGTGATTTTCTCGGTATATCTGGTCATTTTGCATGCGACAATTCTCTACCTCTTCCTTTTTTGAACCTCTCCACTGAGTTGTAGTCTATCTCTCCCTCGTTGTTTCTTCACACTAGCTGTCAACACGAATCACTCTTAATTTTGTTCTCCTCTCCGTGACACGTAACCAAATAATTGAACTTTCCGTCGACTAAAGTATCCTCAGGATGCGCGTCTAACTCATCTCGCAAATATTCACCTTTTGTCACCTAGTGTCCAGATTCCGACTTCATTTAACAAATGAAGAAGATCTAATAATGCATTCGTCATTGTTAGTTGCTATTGAACTTGTCAATTATATGTTATTGATGAATAAATTCACTGTGTCATAACCTATAAGTGGTACAACAACGTCCCACACCAAACTTAGTAAGGTCGTTATTATTTTTATCTGTTAACAGAAATATCAAAATAAAACATTCCAGGTACAAGCGTGTGCAATGGAGACAGTGGCGGAGGGATGTTCTTCTCACAAGTGCTGCCCGACGGAGAGCGAACCTGGTACTTGAGAGGTTTGGTCTCATTGAGTGTATCCAGAGATGACATAGCAGTCTGTGACTCGAGCCATTACGTCATATTCACCGACGTGGCTAAATATTTGGACTGGATCGGTGGACACTTGGAATGACGGGATTTTTCAAATCTGCAATAATGAAATTAATATACTCGTATATAGATAGCATTAGCTTTAAGTAGCGACTAATCTTTCCTGAATACAATTCTTTTTTTATTTATTCTCCTTTTTCTTCCTCTCTTGGCCTAGTTGGTAAGACGCTTATCTCCTAGTCCGGAGTTAGTTGCGGGTTCAAATCCCGCTGTAGCCCAAATTAAAAAAAAAGGATTCCAGTCTGGTTTTAACTTAAAATCTCTTTACCATCCTTCTATAGTAGTTGGTTGGAAAGATTGCCACCCGGAAATTAGCCCGCCAAGTTGTAATGTATACAACGGAAGTGTAAAACAGTACAATATATTACAGTTCAGTACATTATTGATGACGTTATTTATTTTATATTTTGAATATTTTCATGTTGTTATATACATATTGTTAATATATTATGTGACCAAAATTAAACAAAAAGTGTAATTTTTTTATCATTTATAAAGAATTGGTAATTCACATCGTTTTAATGACAAAAACACAATTGTGTGGATATAAAGAACCATTTCAATAGTCAAGGCATGTGACGAAGCTGTCAACATTTTATATAATGGGCTGCGCAACAAGAAGGGCAATTTAAAATTTAAATAAAGTTCTGTCATCGTGTACTGCTGTATAATATAATTATAGGTTAGGTTTATGACTTATGTCCATTATAAATATTATACGTTTGACAGCTGAAAAATGGCGGCAAATTTAAAAATTGCAATTCTTGTTGCGCCACCCTATGAAATAATACCTTCGGTCCATGGAAATCGATATCGTGACATGATTCAATTTTTTTTTATATCAATTAAATGATTTTGACTTGGAAAATACGTGGCTCCAGCAGGCCTCATACTTGTCATACTGCTGATGAAACAATGGCTTTATTGCAGGAAAAGTTCTCCGACCGTATAATTTCTCTTTAGACGTTTTCTCTGGGGTTATGTTAAATCTCAAATGTACGCCAAGAATCTAAAAACCATTGATGAACAATTCAAATTTCTAGACTAGAATACCCCCTTAAGCGAGTTGACTCGTGGCCGTGGGGCTGGTCATACAAAATAAGCGAGTTTAATCGCTCAACTTTATACCTATATCTAGCCAATGTCTAGTAGTAATTCAAACATATAGAGACATCTATTGAGATGATGAATAAGTACTATAATATTACAGTTTACAGATATTATCGAATTTACAGAGATTTACCTAAAAGCTTCGCATGACAGTCGACATGTATTTTACTTATTTAACCGTTGAAATTATTTTATAGTTACATTATTTAATTTCCGTGCGTTATTATTGTAAAATAAATAACATTTTCGTGTTGCATATACTTTTAATTCTATCAAATATTTTATTAATATATGTTTCCGTATTTTCTGTGATAAGCTGTGACAACCGTGACATTTTGTTCAAGTTTTAGTTTTGTGTGTTTCTGAGTGAACGTCGGCACAAACGACACATATTGTACATATTTAGTAAGTCTTCATAATATCATTTGAATATACAATATATGAAAAAAAGATGATTTTATTAGGTTGTATTTTTGCTAAAAAATTCGCGGTCCTCCGGGATCAGCTATATCAATACCTTGCGGCACTTAAAGGGTTAAATGTTGAATTGTTTACGAAAATATTTGCTAGATGTCAGTTATACGTCCTTTTTGGAAGAGAAATGTAAAAGCGTAGGACTGGGACTCAATGCAAATGTAGTTTGTCATATTAAAACACGAAAGCGGGATACACATTGTTTAAAGAAAGTAAACAGCCAATATTTCAGAAAATATACAACATTTAAGAAGTGAAGGCAAGATATGTATTAAACTTATCAAAAAGCGGTTGAGATATATAATATTTGTTAAAGATACCGTTATTGTAAGATTTTATGACACCTAACCTCTTTTGTCTTATAAACAAAACTATAGCGATAGGCATAAGGGTGTTTAGTTTGCTGATAAGTAATTCTCCAGGCATTAGAAATTACGTATAAAAAAAATAGATAACTTTAATGGCACTGTTTTGTAAGAAAATATCACTCCAAGAACACAACACAGTACCGCTATATAAAATAATGTGGAACAGCCTCTGAAAGTATGTTTGACACCGAGATGTCAATAATTATTTTATTATTTATTTAATTAACGTAAAGAACTCAGATTTGTTTTTAGTGAAACAACGCTTAGATAGAACAAAAATTGGATTTTTTGAGAATTTTATGGATAGATCTTGATACATAGAAAACACGTGGGCTCACTTGTAGAACGAGATGAAAGTTGATTTGCAGAATCGAAACCTTCCACATGTTGATGCAGGGTTACTCAACTCCAGAGGCAAAGTATTGTCCTTAATGTTTCGTTTATACTAGGTTATTTATATTAATTAAGGAGAGCACAAAGTAAGAAGCTATTTCTAAATATTGTTGTGATATTCTGGCGAATACTATATATACTTATATTACAAATATCTAAATTGTTGCAAAACTCGTTTCCAAGTCTTTGCATACGAATTATAGAGGAGTTGATTTTATAATTAGTATAGCAATTTTCGGTATAAAAGTGATTGAGCTGTCTTGTGGATCTAGTGGGAATACGAAATTAAATACTTGCGAGTAAGTGAGGTGCATCAATCATTGAGTGAAACAGCTTGTCTATTATTTATTGTACATGTCACCGATAATGTTGCCTCTGATGTCTGGGCAGATACTTAAATTATTGCGACTGGATAATGAAGCTAGTAGAGCTTGGTAACAAAATCCTGGAGATCATTTTTAAAGCTATCTCAGGTTAACAATGGTCAATTTTTTTTTTGTATTCTACATATTAAGTGTTAATTAAATCCATTGTGCTTTGATACATTAGCTCCGTATTTTATTTATGACTTTGAGGCATGGAAACTTATTCAAGTAACCATAAAGAAACTAGAAGTATAAAACGTGGTATTACACAAAAATGCTAATACTTTCGTCGATGACGTCCGTATTGCATATTGATACTAATGAATAAAGATAGAGAATTGGCCAATGTTCTCAGTAAGATATAGACAAAATCCTAGTTCACTGGGGACATTACAAATGAAAGGCAACAAACGAAAACTTCTTTCTGAAAAACGACGGTTCATCTTTGAACCGATTGACTACTCCAATCTAGGGGCGTCAAAGGATGTTTTTTCTGCATTCGTAACATTATGTGAGTACGGGCAACTTGCTGAGCTGTTTGAACTCTAGGTCTACACTACTTGTCATTTTCCGTCTCCCGTAATGTCGGGCCTTAAGTCCGTCGTCCCTACTATTCTGTCTACACTCAGGTGCGTCGCCACTGGAGAAGGAGTCCCTTTGGGCAGTTAGTTTTTCGTCGCACTCATAAAAAAATAAAGAAGATTTCGATCTTCTTATGTAGATCACGCTGGATGGGAACTTATTTTGTCCCCCATAAAAGCATGGGTGGAGGCGGGATCGAACTAAACTGAACATCAATCCTCAAGAAGTATGAAAACTAGAGCCGAAAGAAGACAAGTTGTTTCGTTATATTCTGAAATGTTAAAAATTTAATATCGCCTGGTTATCGAATTTCTTTCAAAAGATGGGAATATAGAAATTAACGACGTTTAGATGCTGTCCTCGAAGAATTTTCTCGAACAGTTCCACTAAGATAGAGAATCGATTGAAGATGACCCTCGTCAAGACAGATCAGCAGAAGTACTCACACCAGTAATAGTTGCATAAGCGCAAAAGTAAGTGTTACAAGATAGAAGACTAAAATCCATAGAAATACAAGCGAGGCGTTGTCTTTCCAAAACCACAGTGCTTTGCATTCTACTCGTACATGGTCATCTTGGCATGAATAAGGTAAGCGCAAGTTGGGTGGCAAAACTCTTGAGTGCTGTTCAAAGGTAACGACATCTTGAATGTTGCAAAGAATTTGTAATGCTCTGCGAAAGCAAAACAAAAAATATTTTAAAATTGTATGCAATGATCTTCTATCGAAAAGAGACTCGAAGTGTCGCCGTTCAGAATCACTCCGGCGCAAAGAGGTCTTAGGTGACGTTTTTTTGAGATAGTCAGGGAATTCTTCTAATTGACTTCAAAGAAAGATACAACAGTTATTATATTGCTGCTAGTTTTTTTAATAATTTGTTCTGTATTATAATTTATGTGTACAAGGGGTGAGCTGAAAAACATCTGGCGTCCTCGCGGAAAGGATCGCCCTAGTAATGGTGAGGTGTATCTTGGATGGGAGGATGTTATGAGATGAACCTAGACCTTTTGATAGGTTCTCTATTAAATGTATTTTATTTTCCATTACCTTAACATATATGCGTAATTTCAGGATATGTTATATATTTAAATACAATGATACTATCAATAAATGTATAATTTTTTTTAATTAGAATACATATATATTTTAAAATATGATTTATGAAAATACCAATGTACCATACAGCCCAAAACTAAATAAAATATCAAATTAAATTAATTCAATACAAATAACAATACAAGAGTTGAATTTTAGCGCCCTTGAGGAGAGTGTGCTCTGATAGCGCTTTATAAATTTCCACTTTATTATTTTTACTGAATAAGATACAACGAAATGTCTCTTTTCAATTAAAACTATGCCTCAAAACATGAGAAAAAAATACGCTGTCACTGGAGGAAGATGTTATGTATTAAATTGACGTTTTCAATCAACGATAGTACTGTATTGTATAAAGTACAACCTAGCTGGTGTATTACCACGTGGCAATATCTTCCGACTAATCAGAAATATGTTAAAGAGGCCTTAAGTGAAAACAAAACACGAATTCTTTGTGAAAACAAAACACGAATTCTTTATAAAAACAAAACACGAATCTCCGGGCTAGGAACCCAACGTCTTAGGCCACAGAGACTCAACGTCAACTCACTAGCCCACATAGTAGATTGCGGGAGTTTTATATATGTTAAGCTGGTTGCTGAAATTTCAGGTTTGATTCCAAATAGTAGTCAAAGAATATAAAAAAACTCACATATGCTAGAAGTGTGCGAGTGTTGTTATATCTGCACGTGCGGTAATATTTCTAGCATTAACTGTAATTTACATGCTAGCTCTAATGGTTATTATTTTATTTATCACCATCTGAATTTAATCGAGCCTGAAACTCCTGCGTATAAGGTAAGCGTTACACCACTAAACAACGAGGGTCATCGTTAAGGATACTGACCACGCAGCAAACAGACAACAGACAATACTCGTGGGAACCTCCATCCGAGTTGTCCTTAGCTGCCACACGGTGTACTGTTTCAAGTGATTGAATTATATGAATGTATTATTAGGATGCCGCCAGTAGAATCGACCTGGACCCTGGGGCGACCAGCCAGAGACTAATTTATTTATCGCTTTCATAGTCATACACAAACAGGAATATCGAATTAAAGATGATTCTCGTTTCGTGACTTTTTCTCTCAACACTTTGTATCAAAGTCGTACCCATATCTTAACCATTTGTATCCATATCGTTTCAATATATTCACCATTTGTATCCATATCGTTACCATATCTTAACCATTTGTATCCATATCGTACCCATATCTTAACCATTTGTATCCATATCGTTACCATATCTCAACCATCTGTGTCAATATCGTACCCATATCTTAATCATTTGTATCCATATCGTATCCATATCTTAACCATTTATATCCATATCGTACCCATATCTTAACCATTTGTATTCATATCGTTTCAATATCTTAACCATTTGTATCCATATCGTTACCATATCGTTACCATATCTTAACCATTTGTATCCATATCGTTACCATATCTTAACAATTTGTATTCATATCGTTACCATATCTTGACCATCTGTATCCATATCGTACCCATATCTTAACCATTTGTATCCAAATCGTATCCATATCTTAACCATTTGTATCCATATCTTAACGCAAATCTTGTTTATCACATGTGTTTTCACGTGATAAACAAGATTTGCGTTAAGTCCCTGACCCGTGTTTTCATGTGATCGATACCTCTTTTTTTTGCTGACATTTAATCTAAGGTGTGTGGGTATACTTTTTTATTAAGTTTTTTCTGCCATATACAATATTATTATTTTTTTGTTTTTTTTTCTGAGTCTACATATACAAGGGTGGGGGCTGAAAAACACCTGGTGTCCTCGCGGCCGGGCTCGCCCTTTATTAGTGGAGTGTAGCTCGGCCGGGAATGTTATGGGGTGAGCCCGGACCTTTTAATAACTTCTCTTTTCAATGTATTGTCTGCTATTTATCTTGAGATATATGTATGATTTTGGAATGTAAGAGATAATTTAAATAGATACATGCTATGTTGCTATCAATAAACCTATATTTATTTATAAACTATTCCAAAAAAGACATATTACTGACATCTAGCAAAAATTTCTATGAGCAATTCAACTTAAAATTATAGATGTCCTGATTTCTAGCATGGACATTACCATAGACAGTGAAAATATGCATTAATTCTATGGTCGCGTCATCAATGTGCAGTGAAGATTTTGACATTTGAATCTGGCATTTGAAATCAAAAAGATTTTGACATTTGAATCTGGAGACCGACTATAGTATTCGGGACCAAATAGAATAAGAAATTTGCAAAATCCTCGAAACGCATTATCAAAGAGCATGTCTCAACATGTGTTAGAATGTATTCCATCGACTGACAAAACAGAAAAGCTCTGCAGAAGTTGCAAGGTACTCGTATGTACTAAGCACAAAAAGATAAATTAAACCAGGGGCATATGTAAGGAAAGGGATGTAGCTCTCCAGAAATCATTCAAACAGGTTGTCAAAGAAGGTTCAGTACCCGGCGGTAAGTAATACACATCGGGCTTAAGAAAGAGACTGTCGGCTATAATCGGCTAACTTCGGCTTTATAGAGCGTCGTCTCTGTCGCACGATGCGCTAACAGTCCAATATCTAGCCCTTTTAATCCCACGGGGCCCATTATCGGCACCAACTAGTGTTCGCTAAAAACCCACGGGGCCGATCATCGGCCTAAAAGTTTTCATACGAGTTTTTATGTTGAATAAAAAAAAAACATAAAATTTTTTTTTTTTTATTAAATATGTAAATTACTTATTATTTTAAACTCTACAGGGAGGTTTCCACAAAAAATTAGGTTTTAAAACTACATATTAACTGAGATCGAAAATGTAAACTACTGTTATTTTGCCAAAAAAATGCATGCGATTTTTCGCACATTTTACGCAAAATATGCTGAGATTAAAAGGGCTAGACTGACAAATCACATCGGTACACGTGTATGAATGACAGAGAAAACACGTCAGAAATATGAGTTAGGTGTTTTTATGTCCACTATTATGTTATTTGACGCCGCGTACGGGATACGGGTTAGTGCTTTTTGGCAGGTATTTGGTGCGTGCATTGCGTATAATACCCGGCGGTAAGTAATACACATCGGGCTTAAGAAAGAGACTGCCGGCCATAATTGGCTAACTTTGGCATTGTAGAGCGTCGTCTCTGTCATGTATACATGTGTTCAGAGACAGAGACGACGCTCTACAAAGCCGTAGTTAGCCGATTATGGCCGACAGTCTCTTTCTTAAGCCCGATTTGTATTACTTACCGACGGGTACTGTATCTACCATGTGTTGATATATATTCCATCAACTGACAAAATAATAACCCTGTAGAAGATGCAAATGATGTGCTTGCAAGCACAAGAAGAAAAGTGCGACCCACAAAATGTGTAAGAAGTGTGATGTAGCGCTTCATTAAAGAGAATCTTGACATAATTACCACATTAAAATAAATTATTAAAATATTTTAATGTGAGCCCGGCCACGAGGACATCAGATGTTTTTTTAAGAGAAGATAATTCACAAACACGCTCACACAACCCCCAATGTCAGAATGCGCTATTTCTTGATAAACAAATTCGTTAAATGCATGCAGCTGATTTAGTCTTCCGGAGCCCTTCACCGGAACACTTATGTATAAAGTGCTGTATAATTAAGATACATACCGCTTTTAGAATTTAAATAAAGCAGCTATTTTTTTGTTTATACGGGGATCATCCAGAAAGTAAGGTTATAACATTTATGTAGGATCGAAAAATGCTTGTATTTAATTGAAATTCACAGGATACTTCACAAATACAGGGTGTAACACCCGGTGACGACCAACGGAAGCAAGGTGATGGGGGACCTTAATACCTATCGATTTAACGCCTATGTATGTTCATCGATATTCAGTGGTTCTCAAGTAATTTGGATTTCTGTGAAATTTGAGTAAAAACCCGATTTTAGACTTAACTT
This sequence comes from Odontocerum albicorne, assembly GCA_949825065.1. Lineage (NCBI taxonomy): Eukaryota > Metazoa > Arthropoda > Insecta > Trichoptera > Odontoceridae > Odontocerum > Odontocerum albicorne. The sequence goes on from OX463856.1 coordinate 27,006,574, forward strand.
CGTAAGTGTGACTAAACTATGTGCTCTGCGATCGTGATTTTTTTTTGAAGTCGTTCAATAATGGGTCTTACGTACAACAATACCACTTACCGTCGCAACCCTCTAAATTTGTAAAGGAAAAAAAATCATCTTAAAAATGTTTGCAAGTCTGATTTACCCGCTAACTTTCATGAGCTCTAGATAAAAAAAATCACACTTCTTTTTTTCTACAACTTATCTTAAACACTACTCACGTTCATGGAGAATTAACCCTTCAAATTTTATTTGGCTAGTACTAGAGTATCATGTTGAAAAATTTACTCAAATGGTACAAGTCCCAAAAATCGATATTTTTTTCCACAAGTCAAAGACTACTTTAAAGGGTGAAAATAAGTGTTCTAGGGTAACTGCATTACTTATCAGAGTTATCAGGTAGCAGCGGGTGGTTGACGTTGACAAAATAGCTAATCAAAACATGATTGTGATTTTTTTACATCAAATGCTCAAAATGAGCACCATTGTTAGCTATGCACAGCCTACACCTTCTCAAAAAGTTTCTTTTGAGCTTGCGGAATGTTTTTTTTTTCTTTCTCTAAAAAAAAAGAAGTGGGATTTATTATATCTAGAGCTCATGAAAGTTGACGGATAAATCAGACTTACAAAAATTTTTAAGAGGATTTTTTTTTCTTTCCAAATTTAGAGGGTTGCGACGGTAAGTGGTATTGTTGTACGTAAGGCACATTATTAAACTGTTTCCAAAAAAAAAATCACGATCGCAGAGCAAACAGTTTAGTCACACTTACGAAGTTTAGTCTAAAATTGGGTTTTTACTCAAATTTCACAAAAATCCAAATTACTTGAGAGCCACTGAATATCGCTGAAAATACATGGGGGTTAAATCGGTAGGTATTGAGGTACCACATCACCCTGCTTCCGTTGATCGTCGCCGGGTGTTACACCGTGTATATTAAACTATTTTTCAACGTAATCGCCGTCGAGATCGAGACATTTCTGTAGTCAGGGCACCAGCTTTTGTATGCCAGTGTCATAGACCTCCGCCGCCAGCTCTTTCAGCCACTTCTTCACAGCTTCCTCGACCTCATGATCGTTGGAAAATTGTTGGGGTGTAGTGACACACAGAGTCCAGAAAAGCTTCTCTCTCCTGTGCAAAACGATTCAAAAATTCACGCGCGGCGGTCACGCGATTTTGACGGTGCTCCGGTGTGAGCATTCTGGGCACCCATCTCGCACACAACTTCTTGTAACCAAGTTTTTCCGACACAATATCACCAAGGAGACTTCGTAAAATGTCAGGAAATTCTTCGTGAAGGTCGTCAAGTGTCACACGGCGGTCATTTCGCACTTGTTCTTCAATTGTTTGCACAAGTTCGTCAGAAATCACTGCCTCGCCTCGTCGTGAGTATCAGTACGGCCTTCTCTGAACAACCTAACCTACTTCGTGACATATTGTTGACTCATCACATCACTACCATAAACTTCTACGAGTTTCCGATGGATATTCTCGGCGGTATTGTTCTGCAAAGTCAAAAAACGGATGACCGCGTGGATCTCGCACGGACGGGAGGTGGCGAGAGCGCGCGATGACCTCTCTATCGGAAGAATTTACTGTGATTGAACAAAATGGTCGACAAACACGCGGGACCAAACAAACGGACCTTTAGGATCCCCCCTACACGCCAGGTGCGCCTTCGAAACACAAAATTACCCCCGGCCTCAGGAGCCCTTGTAACCTTACTTTCTAAATGACCCTCGTATTTACAGACAATTTTATGTAGAACAGTTTAGATAACAAACTGTCCTCAAGAGCGCTCTAACTTGGGACTCGAACCCACTAATACTAAACAAATAGTGTCTAATTAGAGGCTGCAGGTTCGATCCTCGTCGAAATCCAGATTCCAGTCTGGTTTTCACTAAGGTGCCTCTTGAACGTCTTTCTGGTTGGTTGAAAGATATTGCGATAAGCCTATCAGGTTGTACTGTATACGTCGAAAGTGTAATATAATACAATACAAGACAACGCCCGAGCGAATCATATACAGCACTTTTTTTGCATACATCACAACTTTGTGGGACTAGCAATCTCCTCCAACCAATCAGAATTTTTTTTGTGGGGCCTTCAGTGAGAACCAGATTGTAAAACTTTTTTTTTTAAACAACTTAGTTTCAGCGGGAATCGAACCCGCGACTTCCGGGTCGGAAGACTAAGAGTCTTACCAACAAGGCCACTGAAGCTGGTCAGCTAATCCAAAGTCAGGTTGGACAAATTTTTATGAAATAATAAGGTCTGAAAGAAAATTAGTTCGAAAACTAGTCAGCTGGAGATTGAACCAATATACATGATTTTTTGGCTTACAACAATCAATGAGCATGCGCTTAATTAAATCACAACCAGATAACAAAGTGCCGAGATCCATTACAATTAGTGGTTATATTTTTTATATTTGTTCAATATAGACCTAAATTTTGTGTTTTTATTTACATTTTAATCCCGAATAAAGTAACAAAAATTATATTCCCCTTAAAACAAATACTGAGTTGTGTGTGCATCAAATTGATTAAAGGATACACAAAGCTATTATGATATTAACTGAGTTGGGTGACCAATCGATTATTTTCAATTGCATCAAATTGTATGGGGTGACTGGTACATAATGCGAAAAATATAATAGGAGGTAATGGAGGCAACAAAAATAAACTTTGTGCTCCCCTGATGATTAGATGAAAACCTTGAAACCGCTAGGGTTATACCGTTACATAAAGTGGAAAAAACAGTGTTTGATAAAACAAATTGTAATGTCATTAAAGCTCCACAATGTTAATGCCTTAACTATAAATAATATACATACATCATTTAAGATAAGGATCATTAAGGATCATGCAGTCCCTTGGATCAATAATTTATAACTCATCCCCGAAGAAAGTGACGATTTAGCGCCCGAGCGTCTAGGTTCAGTCCAGTTTTCAATTAAGGTGTCTTTTATATATTTCTGGTTGATCAAAAGAGATTTTCGCATGGCATTTAACCCGCCCGGTTGTACTAACATATACACATGTACAACGAAAGGGCGTCTTTAACGTATTTCTGGTTGTTTGAGAGAAATTTTCACATGAAATTAGACCCGCCCGATTGTATTAGGTGTTAACATAAGTTGTGTCCGTTTTTTCCAAATTTAAAAATGAGCACCAAAAGTAAAACAAAATGGTAAAGGTTTATACGTCATTAGAATGAAAATTTTCTGCTCTACAAGAAATTGTGTTTGCTTTTACGTTACATATATTATTTGATTTGATTACAAGCCTTCAAAATGGAATGACAAGTAGACGAAAGTGAGCATTTTCGACACATCCTTCTGTTCGCGTTCAATCGAGGGAATAAAGCTATCAAAGCTTATCGCGATATTTGCGAAGTGTACGGTGAAGATGCTATGAATGAAATGACAGCTCGTCGATGGTTTTTGCGTTTCAAAGATGGTAATTTCGACCTGAAAGATATGGAGCGTTCCGGACGACCAGTGGACTTCGATGAAGACCGCTTAAACCATATTATTCATAAAGATCCCCTTCAAACCACCATAGAATTGGATGAGCAGATGAATTGTAGTCACATAACTGTATACCGCCATCTCAAATCAATGGGAAAAGTCCAGAAGTTCGGCGCTTGGGTTCCACATGTTTTGAGTGAAAACAACTAAAATCAATTGTCGAACGTTGGAAAAAACGGACACAACTTATGTTAACACCCAATACTATAAACAAAAGAAGTGTAAGAAAAACACAATACATTATTGACGACCTCCATAGCCAAGTTGGTAAGACGCTAAGCTTCCAGCCGGGAGTTTCAGTTTCGTTTCTCAAAAGTACCAAAAAAAACCCCTTCCCTGGTTAGAGTTAGTCTGGTGACAATATTCACACGTCCTAGGCTTATACGAGTGTTGTTGCCTCTTCACAAGCTATTTATTATCATTTAGCTGTTGTTTCGATTTGATTATAATGTACCATTCTGATTTGAGATGAAATCCGTCTTCTCTGTTAATATTGTTTGGATATTTATTGATGCGTGAAATTCTATTGAGTCATGGTTACCCGAAACCCAGAACGGTCCATTAAAATGTATCATGATAGTATAACAGCTACAAGCGACATATATTGTTTAGATATAGATGACCGTAATATTATCTTGTTTAAATAGAATACACTATCTGAACCTCTTGCTATATCCGCATTTAATTTATATTTTATTATTCAAAGACGAAATATACGTCAAACAGTAAATAAAACATTCCACTAAGAACTATACACACTGATAAGAGTCCAGATAAAATCCGAGGACCTCTGACCTTAGAGACTCCGGACCCATTTGGAAAACGGATTCGTAACCATTCCCATGCTTCACATGAAGGGAGCCGTGTGTTGATGGATATTTGTGAAGTGATTTGTTATTTGTTAAAAGCGTTAGAAAACATTTTTTTGTGAAGTTTTAACTCAAGTATTGACAATATTAAATGTGTTCAAAATGAAAGTTTTATGGATTTGTGGTGTTTATTTGTTAATTGTGTTCACTACGAGCTCTGAAGGAAGTATGTATTTTTTTTATTTTCTTATATTTAAAATATTTGTACAGTGCTTAAGGCTCGCTTTAACATAACAAGGGGGTCAAGTTCGTGTCCTGATTGATCAACAAAATAAAAGTGTTCTTGAGTGATTTATCATTTATAATAATACACGGCTTTTAAAATATTTTCTTTTTTATTACACTTTTACTGCATTCAATAGAACCTGACGAATGTACTGCCATGTAACAATATCTTTCAACCATCTAGATACGAGTAGATGTTGAAGAGACCTTAAGCGAAAACCAACCTAGAATCATTTTTATTAAATTTGGGTACGAACTTGAATTTAATCCATAACCCTCGAATTGGAAGACAGACGTCTCACCAACTACGCCAAAGTGATTGTGATCATTTCAAGTTGGTAGGAAGAAGTAGGAGAATCTGGTTATAATGTATATAATGAGGGTATAATAAAATATGTTAAAATAAGGAGATTTTATCTACATAAAGTATGTATGACCTCCGTGGACGACCTCCGTGGCCTGGTGGTAAGACACTTGTCTGCCGATCCGGAGGTTGCGGGTTCGATCCCCGCTGGAACCCAGATTTTTTAAATAGGATACCAGTCTGGTTAACACTTAGGACCTATAAAAACACATTTATGGTTGGTTGGAAGAGATTGCCACATGGCAATAAACTCGCCAGGTTAAAAAAATAAATAAATAAATGTATATGATATTTTGTCTCCAAGATTCAATGTTTAACAGCATTATATAAGCAATTATTTCTTCTAACAATTCAATGTGAAATAAATGCGTTATCCAAAGGCGAGTAACTGTCATGAAATCAGTAGTTGAAATGTTAATGTACTCGTAAATATGTTAAAGCAGTATATGTCATTAAAATACATTTTTTTCCTACAATTCTTTTTATTTTTATTTCTTAACTTAAAAATGCATTTTTGATTCACAAAAGGATGTAACTTAAATCATACTAATTTCTCTTTAAATTTTAATGACTGCTAGCCACGTTTTAATTATTATTTTTATTGTTTATTTAACATTTTTATTGCTTACATAATCTGGCGGGCTTATTACCGGGCGGCAATCGCTTCCAACCGATCAGACAAAATAATATGAAGCAAGTCACATGGTCGCAAAAAACATTCAAATGACTATCTATCTCCATGAACACATACGTGAGCATACGACCACAAACCCCATAAAGACGGACAATTAATTTATAATAGTTAATAATTAATTAATAATTATTAATAAATATTATTATTAATAATAATTAATTAATAATTAAATATTTAAATTTAATTAATTATTAATTAAATAATGAAATTTATTTATATTAATTAATTACTATAACCATTTCCTAATCTTAAAAAAATCGTTAACAAATGGATAAAAAGCAATGCATAAAATCAACTTTTCCTAGGAGCTAAGAAGTTTCACTTCTACCGCGCGACAGTCTCACGCATCTGTTTTTTTTTTACTCTTTGAGTGGATAAGCTGTTGCACATTAACAAACTCACCGGCCACACCGATGTACTGAATCCGATGACACACCTGAAGTAAGACAATCGAAGCACACCGGCATGTTATGATCGAAGAATAGATGTAATTGAAGTCATAGGTATTCCCCCAAATACTTGGCGGAAATGCCTTTATCATTCAAAGGGAGTAACACGGGGTTCGAACCGGCAACCTTCCGCGCGAAAGTCCAGTGCGTTACCGTACGGCCATGCAACTCGATGGAATATACACATGCATTCAACCAATAAGCCACGAATTTTGTTATGTTATCTGTTAATAAAACTAATATTTTGAAATATTAGACCTTTCCTATCTTTCTCTGATGACCATGCATACGACTTATGTCGAGCTTTAGTCTCTTGGACGATTTTTCTCCATCCTGAACTGTCACTCGCCATCTCCGTCAACTCCCAAGTTACTTATCTAAAAGCATTTGTTTCGATCTGTGAAGTAGCTTTCTTCCATGTTGTTGGACTTTCAAAATATAATTTTTGGCCGTGTTAACTAACATTTTCTGACATGGTTTATACATGGCAACCTTCGCGACCTTATATCGCTGACGATAAGTGGTTGACTTGGACATTTTAAAATTTATTCTTAAACATTATGTGAAAATTCAACCAACACTTAACGTTGATTTATTTCGTAATCGTTTAAGTACAGGTTAAGAATAATGTCACCTTAATTATTTGATTCATCCTGTACATCTGATATCTTCCCTATGTACGCATAACCTACAAAAATTCAGTACACTTACTTTCTGGACTTACCTAGTATATACGAGTATGTCGTTCCTTTCAACAGCACTTTGCATCATCGCCGTGGACAATGTATCGAAAAAAATTAAGAACTCATCGTAATTTTATTGTAATAAATTTATATTATATGATATATAACATAACACTTTGAGTCGTCGTGTACATCGGATATCTTCCCTATGTATATACGAGTATGTCGTTCCTTTTCACCATCAACCTTTCATTTCCACAGTACTTTGCATCATCGCCGTGGACAATGTATCGAAAAAAATTAAGAACTCATCGTAATTTTATTGTAATAAATTTATATCATATGATATATAACATAAAACTTTGAGTCGTCGTGTACATCGGATATCTTCCCTATGTATTGTACATAAGAGTCCTTTCCACCATCAACCTTTCCTTTCCACAGCACTTTGCATCATCGCCGTGGACAATGTTTTGGAAAAAATTAAGAACTCATCGTAATTTTATTGTAATAAATTTATATAATATATGAAACGCAAGAAAAGCGTGTAGATATGTTATGAATGTATGTATACATTAGCAGCATGAAACCAGAAACTCAAAAATAAAAAACGCATGGAACAAGTTCTTGTATTTAAATTGACGTAATAATAATAATAAAATAATAACTTATATCGCGCTGTTTAAAGATAAAACTCTCCTCAAGGGTGTTCTAACTCAGGATTTCATACCCACTATTATTGACAGATTTAAAATATTACAAATCAAACATATATAGTACATATGTTATAACATACACACATAAGTCGAGTGTAAGGATAGGTCGTCATTGCTGGGCCTCGTAGTCGAGGATCCCCTCGCCATTCCAACGTCAATCCAGTTGAAAAGCAAAGTTGTGCCATGGAGTTTGTTTTGTAAATGAGTGAACCGTTGCAGACCAGCAAACTCATCAACCACACTGTACGGGATCCGATGGCACATCTAAAGTGAGACGATCGGAGTAATAGGATAATAGTAATAATTAATAGTAATAATCGGAGTAATCGGATACACCAACATGTGTTTTCCATTTTTTTATGAACAGATATGACTGACGTCATCGTATCCTTATACTCCCGAGTGTAGCACGGTGCGGGGTTCGAACCGGCAACCTTCCGCACGGTAGTCCAGTGCACTACATGCACCTCAAGATAAGAAGGTAGTGGCAACGGCCATTAGATTAGGTACTTTCTCCCATTTGCATATGTTCAGAAAAATATACAATATTTGGTAAGAAAACCGCAGAATACTTACCAAGGAAAGACGAGCTACAAAGACACCTTTATATATCTTCCGATATATAATAGTAACACATTTGGCTTTAAGTTTAGTGTAGTGTTCATATATCATCATAAATTTTGATAAGACTTCCGAAAAAGCAACGGCAAAAGATCTTGACCAGCAACGGCAAAAGATCTATCATCACCAAAAAAGGTTGACCAGCAACGGCAAAAGATCTATCATAATACCTCACCCTATTGGAACGATTTGGAATGACAAATGTATTAGATGAAGAAGAAATCAACCTTAAGCTCTGCTTCTCTCCGAAGGGACATCTCTAACGAACACATTCAAAAAGTGCAATGAAGACATCCCATTAAGCAACTTGAATACAAAGAGACAAATCTTGAATTCAATTCGCAACACTTAACTGTGGACTTTTTATCACCATATACGAGTACGTTTCATCAGAAACACAGGAATTCCATCCAGGTCAGTTCACAGCCCGGCAATTCATGCCCTCCCACATTAGACCGAAATGCTTTACTTATGTTAGTAACCATTTATAGTCTTGTGGCTGATTTTATTTACTTAGAAGAATTGGAACTGGAAATAACTTGTGTCATTCGAGGGGAGAAGTACAGCGCAGGGTTGGAAATGACGACCTTCCTCATGGAAGTCCAGTGCATTTCCGCGACAACTTGATAATACACTATGTCTAAAATCACCTCTACAGAGACATGTTTGTCCTCACTGTAACAGAATTTGCTACTCTTGCATCAGTTTCTTCAACCATCACATAATTTTGTTGCAGAATCATACCGAAACGCTTTACTTATGTTAGTAACCATTTATAGTTATGTGGCTGATTTTATTTACTTAGAAGAACTGGCACTGGAAAGAACTGGAGAATGACAAAAAATGCTTTGTCAAAGCTGGAAAAGATATAGAAGAACAGAACTATCACGATGACATTGGGATGCTGGAGAAGGATGTAACGAATTCCATGGACAGTAAGGTGAAATAACGGTTCCATTCTGGAAAAAGTAAGAATCATCGACAATATGCCTTCGACGAGTCCTCCGATTCTTTAGGCACATTCGTCGTAGCCAAGGAGACAGTTTGAAGAGAGAGTTGTGGTTACTGGAGGCGTGAAAGGACTACGCACTAGAAGAAAAATCCCAATGCGTTGGACTGACCAAGTGAAAGACACAACTGGACTACCTTTAACAACTGCCCTTCGATCCGCGGAGTGCAGGGTTAGATGGAAAGGAGCTGTCAGAGGTTATCATGGGAGTAACGATACTCAGTCATGAGCTACATGACAGAATGATGATGTTTTATTTAATTTGAAATTTTAATATTAGATACACCTTTATAAATACTAATCAAAGTGTGTTTATTTTTTTGGACACCCTGTATTTAAGACATAAATTAACATTAATTCTATCACTGATGATATAGCATCCTGGGATGATACATCATGAAATTAATACATTGTAATTTGTTTTATCAAACACTGTTTATTCCACTTTTTGTAACGGTATAACCCTACCGGTTTCAATGATTTTATCTCATCACCAGGGGAGCACAAACAAGACTGAATTCTGTTCGAACTGGTACCGACATACATGCTTCTAACGAGAGTCTTGTTTGTGCTCCCCTGATGATGGGGTGAAAGCTTTGAAACCGGTAGGGTTATACCGTTACAGAAAGTGGGATAGACAGTGTTTGATAAAAACAAATTACAATGTATTTAACCTCCACAATGTTAATGCCTTAACTATAAATAATACATAAAATAAATTAATACATATTAAGCGTGAGTAGACAGACGTAGGCTGTCACTTATTTGAAATTCAAATCCGAATTTTTCTGATTTTTTAGAAGTTCATCGCTCTGATTTCTGAAAATTAAAATGAAATTGAATAAAAGTTATATAACAATTACAATAAACAGATGTTTCATAATTTCTTGGTGAAATACAATTATCTTACTTAGAAGTGAAACAGAGTATTAGAGTTTATTAGGTTATCTTATAATATAATTCAATTGAATTTTGTATTTCTGATACTCGTAATAATATGTTCCAATAAAATTAATCGCATTTGCTTTTATCTTTAAATATTAATCAAATTTATAACTATTGAAATGTTTCAAAGAATGTATACGAAGTTACATTATTTGACTTTATTCCAAGTATATGAATCGACCATGGCCATTAGTTCCTAAACCATGTTAATAATTGCCGGCTCAGTGCCGGCTTATTAACAAACCACGATTTAACTGTCGGTTTATTCTCAGACTAAGTTTTTAATTATCACCTTATTCCCAAACCATGTAATTAATCATCGGTTTATTCTCAGACTACACTTTAAATAATCACCTAATTCCCTAACCATGTTTTTAATCGTCGGTTTATTCTCAGACTACGCTTTAAATAATCACCTTATTACCAAACCATGATTAAATTGTCGGTGTATTCTCAGACTACGCTTAATATAATCACCTTATTCCCAAACCATGATTTCATTGTCGGTTGATTCTCAGACTATGCCTGAAATAATCACCTTATTCCCAAACCATGTATTTAATTGCCGGTTTATTTTCAGACCGCTTTTAATTGACTCCATAAAATATCAGCCTGAAACTTGGAATATTTCATACTCAGTTCCATTAATTCTGTTTATAGTCTTCCGTGGAATGAAGACATCAGAAATGAATGCATGTTTTAAGTAAGATGAAGAAAGGAGCTTTAAGGTAGTTTGGAGGACATGTGGAGAGAATGATTGTTGAAAGAATGACTGAGCGATGTACAAGTGAGAGGTGAAAAGTGGGTTTGTAAAAAGTAGACCAAGGAAAACGTGGCTGGATCAAATAGACCAGATTTTGAAAGAAGGTAAATTGAGAAGTTTGAATAATAGAATATTGTGCATGAGAATGGGGAAGCGAAAGTTGTCATCATGGATAGAAAAAATTGGAGATATATTATCTCTGCCTACAGCGTGATGATATGTATATATTGTTTATATGTATATAACAAATATAGAAAAATAAAAATGTGCCAAAGGGGTACATCAATGAGTTTGTGACATGGGGGTTATCAATTAGTCACATGGTCTGAGATACGAGATAAGATTCTTGGTATAGAATGCTATCACAGTTTTAGGAACATTATACCATATGTCTTTTATTTGTGCTCTTTAGATAAGCTTTCACTTCCTTTCACAGTAGTACACAGATAACGATAAATTTATTTCCTTTCCATATTCACTTCCAAAATGGAACGTATTGTCACCATGACAAAGTGGCCTGAGTTGCCATCTCGTTTAGAAATCCTTCACAAATCATATCCCCTAAATAAGTAAGCAGTGCAGAGATAAATTGAAGGAACAATAACAGTTCTACGTAGTCCAGACCTCTTCTATTATATTATACATACATATTATAATCAGAGTAAGATGTAATATATGTCTATTTTTTTCAAATATAGCACTATACTCCTCTTAATTTTTTAGGACCACTTCGTGACGGTTTTCAAAGTGAAGTGAGATATCTATAGTTACCATGATATACATTTATTACGTACATGCATACCATCACGCAATTTCCCTATCAGAGTAGGTAGAGAAAACAGAGTGCCATACTTTCCTATCTCGACACTCATCCTTAATCTCTTCTACATCCATACACTTTCTCAGACAACTTTTACGATTTCTTTGTCTTTCTACGTTTCCTTCCTTCAACATATCATTCACTTGATCCAACCATACTTTCATTGATCTTCCTCTCATGAGTCTTTAAATAAACAGTCTCCAACCTGATTTATAAAAATGTAGTTCGATTGCAGAAGATAAAAAGAGCAGTAGAGTATAATTCATTTTGGCTATACTCATACTGAAATAATGTGACGAATAGTGGACAAAAAATGCCATACGAACGATACTTGATCCCCTCGTCATTCCAACGTCACTTCAGTTCGAAGAAAGCGAAGATGTGCCTTGGAGTTTTTTTTTTAAGTAAGTGAGCTGCTGCACACCAGCAAACTCGCCGGGTACACCGCTGTACTGAATCCGATGGCATTTTTTTTGGAAGAATGGACATGACTGAAGTCATAGGTATCCTTATACCCGGGAATACTAGGCGGAGAAAAATACTTGTGTCATTCGAGGGAGAAGTACAGCGCAGGGTTGGAACCGACGACCTTCCGCATGGAAGTCTAGTGCATTACCGCGCGGCCATGCTCCTCACAACTTGATAATACACTATGTGTAAAATCACCTCTACATAGACATGTTTGTTCTCGTTGTAACAGAATTTGCTACTCTTGCATCAGTTTCTTTAGGCCACCACATAATTTTGTTGCAGAATCATACCCTCTTGGAATGAATAGCTACGTATGGACTTGGATGATTTTCGCTATGTTCAATTAATGCATTAGGGCTGTTTTTTGTACAGTTTTTCAGAGGTCGCTTACTATTGAACTCACAAATATCGTAATTCATCTTTCTCTCACCGCTATTTTTCAACAGATATGTGTTTTATTGTTAGCTTTTTATGTATTCACATAAATAACGTGTAATCACAAAAAAATGTTATAACTTAAATATTTATGAGTAAAACGTAAATGTTGAAAAATACTAAAATGAGCCAAATGAATCTGTAGAAATGCATTAACTGAGAAGAATACATATTAATGTATTCTTGTTGTTTTAATTTTGGTTGTTTTTGTATTTGTGTTTCTGTGTATTTTTTTTTAATTTTATTTTTTTTGTTTTAAATTTGTTTTGATTTTTATTCTTATGATTGTGTGCGGTATATTGTGGGATGAATATTTTTGGTCTTTCTGGAGTGGTAATGTGAGGAGTTGAGTTTCGCAAGATGTTTCCAGTTGTAGTTGAGTGTCACTGATTGTCAGGTTGATGAGAGCGTGCAACGGGGTTTTTTGTGTTATCAAAAATCGGAAAGAAGTATCGATTTATTTTTTCATGCTAAATATCCTCAGTGAGATACAGGCAAAAGCCTAGTTTACTGGGGATACGACAAATGAAAGGCAACAAACCCTGATCCATTAAAATTATATGTCCAAATCAAATTACCTGTTGTTTTTTCTCAAATTGTGTATATTTCTTGTCATGTGTAATAATAAATAATAAATAAATAATAAAAATAATGTACGACAGAATAAGGAATGAAATGATTTGGGATGAACGCAAACTTAATATTGACATGTTAAGTAGGATAAAGAAGAACACTCGGAAATAGTTTAGACATGTATATACAGTACCCGGCGGTAAGTAACACACATCGGGCTTAAGAAAGAGACTGTCGGTCACAATCGACTAACTTCGGCTTTACAGAGCGTCGTCTCTGTTCCTAAAACGTTTGTCAACGACTGGCAATTGCGACGGAACACGTGTATGAATGACAGGGACGACGCTCTACAAAGCCGAAGTTTGCCGATTATGGCTGACAGTCTCTTTCTAAACCCCGATGCGTATTACTTACCGCCGGGTTTTGTATGTACTCGTAGATACAGAACGTAGGTGGTATGTATGTACTCGTAGATATAGAAATATATACTTATATCATTTAATGTGCATTGTTCATATGAAAACATTGAAATTGTATATAACGTACATATTATACTGTTATCAATAAATGTATTATTTATTTTTTTAATTTGACATACCAGCTATATCACAAGACTCATTGCCTGTTCTGAGACAGCTGACTTACAACAATGAAATTCACATGTAAACACACAAACAGTTTAACAGATCCGAGCTGCAGCCACTCGTATGATTTAGTAACTTTGTATAAAAATTTCTAATAGTTTATTTCTCAGTTTTGTCAAAATTTGAACCTTAATTTAATATTTTCTCTTTACTTTGGCAATAAATTGGGGATTGTATGTGTAGTTATATTTTAAATATTTTTTTAATATATTCATTTAATTTATAATATTTATTGTCACTTCTTTTTTTATATATTATAATTCACATCTCCAAAGGTGTGGTTTAAAAAACATTTGCCGTCTTCGCAGTCGTGCTCCCCCTCCTATTGGTGGTGGTGTATCTCGGTTGAGAGGATATTATAACTCCAACCTTTTATTTTAATAGCTTTCTCTCGAATGTATTTTATTTTCCATTGCCTACATTACTACCTTGTATAATTTCAGGATATATATTTAAATGCTATATTTCTATCAATAAACCTATTTTTATATCTATTTTAATTTATTAAATCATTTTCAGATTCCCTAGTAGATCCTTATATTTGTGGGCAGCCATCATGTAAATGTAAGTATTTTGAATTCAATTTAACTTTAAAAGTCGATTGATACTGAACAATGTCAATATTTCTATTTATCAAAGTTATCCCTTTAAGTTCCAACTGATAAGAACCTTTTATATGTTCACAAATAAGATAGTTCCTTTCATTTTGCTATTTTGGCTGAACTTAAAATGCGCTTACAAGTTTCTCTTTTTATCTCTCGGAAATTTTTCAACAAAAAAAAAACTTTGTGACCATACTAACGACCTATATGTGGAAATTGTTTCGATAACACTAAAATGAAAGCCTATTTCGTAAATACTTTGTATCCAGATCTCGTGTTTCAATCTGTTGCGTTGAGTCCCGGTCCCGTGCTTTCATGTGATCGATATCTCCAATAAATGCCATGTTACATATCTAGAAAATATTTTTGTAAACAATTCAACCTTTAAATTATAACATCTTGATGTTTTCTAATTTCTAGCATGTTAAATTCCCTGCGTAATAAATATATGCATGAATAGATTTATAATGGAGGTTCGGACGTCGCACCATCAATGCACAGTGAAGTGTCAGATCTTGAAAATTTTGACAAACGTATCTGGAGATCAACTACAGCCTCCAGGTTCAAATACAATAAGGAATTTACAGAATGCTCAAACACTACAGATCAGCTGCAGTCTCCAGGTTCAAATATTATACAATAAGGAATTTACAGAATGCTCCAAAACTACAGATCAACTACAGTCTCCAGATTCAAATACAATAAGGAATTCGCAGAATGCTCCAAACACGTTGTGACAAGAATAATAATTTTATGCGAAGGGTCTTTCAAATTGAGGGGCATTTTCAATTTTATTAATTTTAAATTCTTGAATAAAACACAGAATTTGCTTTGATTTCAAAAAACTTTTTATTGGTCATTGAAGTATAATGTAGGACATTTAAACACAATAACAATATCTACCAAATGTCTATCTCTTGCAGATCTACATAACATACTCGTATGTCCACTCTTTTGTCAAAATTTTCGATGATATTTTGGCATAATTGCGGTTCTAACTCACCAATAACGCGAATAATTTCGTCCTTTAGCTCAGGAATTGATTGAGGGTCATTCTTATAGACCTGACTTTTCACGTCTCCACAGAGAAAATAGTGCAACGGTGCCAGATCACATGATCTTGGTGGCCAATTAACATCACCGTTTCCGGAGATTACAATACATAAAATAATTCAACAATTTGAACGCGTTGTTGTATTGTACCTGGATACTACTCCATTTCTATAAATGTCATACATAACACTTCTCAAATTTCACAACACCCAGGCAAGTTCGCGACACTATCTGTGTTTTATCGAAGAATTTAAAAAACGCACAATTTGAAAGACCCTTTACATTACAAAAAATATCATTCTTGTCAAGGCCGTGACCTTGGTGAGTCATCCTTTATCCCAGAGATTCCTAGACATTTTTTGTTCTTCTGAGATTATTGGTATCCTAGCACCTAGACTGGGACAGTGGAATTGCTATTGGTAGAAGAAAGCTCTTTAATCTGAAATATGCAGATAACACAACTTTAATTGTCACACCAGAAGAATAAATGGCTACGCTACTTCAAAATTTGGAACACGAGAGCAAACTGCTGGGCCTGGAAATCATAAGTCAACTATAATTAACCACAGTAACAACCTGCCACCAAATAATGTGAATCATGGTATCGAAGTGGTTAATGACTTTATTTTCTTAGGCTCTAGTAGTACCGACAATGGAGGATGCGAGGCTGAGGTGGAAAGAAGAAAGATATGGAAGAACAGAACCATCACCATCATGAAGAAGATATGCCTAGTTAACTCTCTCGTATTTGCAATATTCATATATGGCACGAAGACTTGGACTCTAAGAGGAAACGAGAGACGTAGAATAGACACATTTGAAAAGTGGCACCGTAGAAAGATTTAAGAAAATTGGACAGCAAGGCTAACTAACACCTCCATTCTCGAAAAACTGAGAATCACCTATTCTTTAGGCATATTGCTTGAATTGGACAGCAAGGCAAACTAACACCTCCATTCTCAAAATTGGACAGCAAGGCAAACTAACACCTCCATTCTCGAAAAATTGGACAGCAAGGCAAACTAACACCTCCATTCTCGAAAAACTGAGAATCACCTATTCTTTGGGCATATTGCTAAAAACTGAGAATCACATAAAATTGGACAACAAGGCAAACTTACACCTCCATTCTTGAAAAATTGGACAGCAAGGCAAACTTACACCTCCATTCTCGAAAAGCTGAGAATCACCTATTCTTTGGGCACATTGCTTGTATCCAAGAAGACAGTTTGAAGAGGCTTGTAGTCACTGGAAGCATGGAAGGACGACACACAAGAAGAAGAGGTCCAATGCATCGGACTGAACAAACGTGAGACGCAACTAAACTACCCTTAACAATTATTCTTCGAACTGTGGAGTACATAGATGGACGGAGAGGGGCTATAAAAGGCTATAATGAGAGTCACGAGGCTCAGTCGTGAGCTACACGACAGAATGCATCATTGAAATTTTAATATTAGATTCACCTTAATAAATACTAATCAAAGTGTGTTTATTTTTTTGGACACCCTGTATTTCAGACATAAATTAACGTTAATCATATCACTGATGATGTGGCATCCTGGGATGATAACATACATCATAAAATTAATACATATTTAGCTTGAGTGAATAGATGTAGGCTGTCACTTGTTTGAAATTCAAATCAGAATTTTTCTGATTTTTTTTCAAAGTTCATCAGTCTGATTCCTCAAAATTAAAATGAGATTGAATAAAATTTATATAACAATTGCAATAAACAGATGTTTCATAATTTCTTGGTGAAATACAATTATCTTACTTAGAAGTGAAACAGAGTATTAAAGTTTAATTAGGTTATCTTATAACATGATTCAATTGAATTTTGTATTTCTGATACTCGTAATAATATATTCAAATAAAATTAATCGCATTTGCTTTTATCTTTAAATATTAATCAAATTTATAACTATTGAAATGTTTCAAAGAATGTATACGAAACATTATTCGACTTTATTCAAAGTGTGAACACTTAGTAGTTGCCTAGCATAAATTCTTGGAGCATTCTTAAGATGTTTGTATTTTTCATTAAGAAGTTTAATAAATTGGCATCTAAACAATGTTAAATTTTATAAACGTATTATTTGTTTCATTAATTTAAATGTTTTTTTTTCAGCTACTGGAAAGTTAAAGTATCAAACATCAGTAATTTATCAATATAGTTATAATGTCACAGTCGACACATGGTTCGCTGGAGCGAGCGAAAATCGTTCCATGTTATTTATTGAAGCTGGCGTGAGTATATGTTAACTTATCTTATCAGTTTAATTTT
Source organism: Odontocerum albicorne (assembly GCA_949825065.1). Lineage (NCBI taxonomy): Eukaryota > Metazoa > Arthropoda > Insecta > Trichoptera > Odontoceridae > Odontocerum > Odontocerum albicorne. Next base: position 27,024,342 of record OX463856.1, read on the forward strand.
GTTAATAATTTTATAATTTCCAGAAAAAAAAAATAATAGACTGGAAACACATGTGATGAACAAAACACTTATAAAATCATTCAGTTTTCTGGAAAGCTATTTAGAATTTTTAAGTCAAATTCAAGCGCGAAATTGTAGTAAGTAAATGCTTGTGACAGTAGTTTTCAATATTGTCAGTATTTGTATAACAATTTGTATAAACAATCACCAAAAAAAATTGCTAGGTCATTGCTAATTTTATTCTAAGCATTCAAAATTTATATTATGAAAGATATCTTCCATAATATAAAATGAGCATGTTAAAAATAATTTATATTATGAAAGATATCTTCCATAATATAAATTGAGCATGTTAAAAATAATTTATATTATGAAAGATATCTTCCATAATATAAATTGAGCATGTTAAAAATAATTTATATTATGAAAGATATCTTCCATAATATAAATTGAGCATGTTAAAAATAATTTATATTATGAAAGATATCTTCCATAATATAAATTGAGCATGTTAAAAATAATTCATATTATGAAAGATACCTTCCATAATATAAATTGAGCATGTTAAAAATAATTTATATTATGAAAGATATCTTCCATAATATAAATTGAGCATGTTAAAAATAATTTATATTATGAAAGATATCTTCCATAATATAAATTGAGCATGTTAAAAATAATTCATATTATGAAAGATACCTTCCATAATATAAATTGAGCATGTTAAAAATAATTTATATTATGAAAGATATCTTCCATAATATAAATTGAGCATGTTAAAAATAATTTATATTATGAAAGATATCTTCCATAATATAAATTGAGCATGTTAAAAATAATTCATATTATGAAAGATACCTTCCATAATATAAATTGAGCATGTTAAAAATAATTTATATTATGAAAGATATCTTCCATAATATAAATTGAGCATGTTAAAAATAATTTATATTATGAAAGATATCTTCCATAATATAAATTGAGCATGTTAAAAATAATTCATATTATGAAAGATACCTTCCATAATATAAATTGAGCATGTTAAAAATAATTTATATTATGAAAGATATCTTCCATAATATAAATTGAGCATGTTAAAAATAATTTATATTATGAAAGATATCTTCCATAATATAAATTGAGCATGTTAAAAATAATTTATATTATGAAAGATATCTTCCATAATATAAATTGAGCATGTTAAAAATAATTTATATTATGAAAGATATCTTCCATAATATAAATTGAGCATGTTAAAAATAATTTATATTATGAAAGATATCTTCCATAATATAAATTGAGCATGTTAAAAATAATTCATATTATGAAAGATACCTTCCATAATATAAATTGAGCATGTTAAAAATAATTTATATTATGAAAGATATCTTCCATAATATAAATTGAGCATGTTAAAAATAATTTATATTATGAAAGATATCTTCCATAATATAAATTGAGCATGTTAAAAATAATTCATATTATGAAAGATACCTTCCATAATATAAATTGAGCATGTTAAAAATAATTTATATTATGAAAGATATCTTCCATAATATAAATTGAGCATGTTAAAAATAATTTATATTATGAAAGATATCTTCCATAATATAAATTGAGCATGTTAAAAATAATTCATATTATGAAAGATACCTTCCATAATATAAATTGAGCATGTTAAAAATAATTTATATTATGAAAGATATCTTCCATAATATAAATTGAGCATGTTAAAAATAATTTATATTATGAAAGATATCTTCCATAATATAAATTGAGCATGTTAAAAATAATTCATATTATGAAAGATACCTTCCATAATATAAATTGAGCATGTTAAAAATAATTTATATTATGAAAGATATCTTCCATAATATAAATTGAGCATGTTAAAAATAATTTATATTATGAAAGATATCTTCCATAATATAAATTGAGCATGTTAAAAATAATTCATATTATGAAAGATACCTTCCATAATATAAATTGAGCATGTTAAAAATAATTCATATTATGAAAGATACCTTCCATAATATAAATTGAGCATGTTAAAAATAATTTATATTATGAAAGATATCTTCCATAATATAAATTGAGCATGTTAAAAATAATTCATATTATGAAAGATACCTTCCATAATATAAATTGAGCATGTTAAAAATAATTTATATTATGAAAGATATCTTCCATAATATAAATTGAGCATGTTAAAAATAATTTATATTATGAAAGATATCTTCCATAATATAAATTGAGCATGTTAAAAATAATTCATATTATGAAAGATACCTTCCATAATATAAATTGAGCATGTTAAAAATAATTTATATTATGAAAGATATCTTCCATAATATAAATTGAGCATGTTAAAAATAATTTATATTATGAAAGATATCTTCCATAATATAAATTGAGCATGTTAAAAATAATTTATATTATGAAAGATATCTTCCATAATATAAATTGAGCATGTTAAAAATAATTTATATTATGAAAGATATCTTCCATAATATAAATTGAGCATGTTAAAAATAATTCATATTATGAAAGATACCTTCCATAATATAAATTGAGCATGTTAAAAATAATTTATATTATGAAAGATATCTTCCATAATATAAATTGAGCATGTTAAAAATAAAATTAGCAATGAAAATTTAGTCACCTGTCTGAGAAACACTAAACTTCTTTCCCGATAACTTGGACTGATGGAACTAGCCTATACTCAAGAAAATGTAGCATGGTCCTTGTGACGTTTGAAATGTCATGTCTCAAAGGGATGGGGTAAAATCGTATTTTTTAAATCGAAAAAATTGTTTTTGTCTAAACCGACGTTTTAATTCCTAATTTTCATTATACTGACTTTCTAACGTATTGTATGAGTTGTATCTATCTTTAAATTTTAAAGATCCACTATGAATTAATACTAATTACGAACATTTAATTTTATGTATAAAAAAATCGAATGTCCAACTATCGTATACTCCATCCCTAGCCAATGCAGACCAACGTAGTGACTTTTGACGAACGTCACCATACATTATTTGTTGTTTATAGTTAAGGCATTAACGTTGTGGAGATTTAAAGACATTGTAATTTATTTTTATCAAACACTGTTTATTCCACTTTTTTGTGACGGTATAGCCCTACCGGTTTCAAGGCTTCCATCTCATATTCAGGGGAGCACAAACAAGACAAGTATTGTTTGTGCTCCCCTGAAGATGAGGTGAAAGCCTTGAAACCGGTAGGGTTATACCGCCACGAAAAAGTGGAATAAACAGTGTTTGATAAAAATAAATTACAATACATTATTTGATTTTAACAAACTGACATATTTTTGCTAATTTCTAACAAGATGTATTAATTTGTCATTATTGTTAGTTTTATGTAATGTATTTACCTAAATAACTCGTTATTTATTAGAATCGAGGCTTATATTAAAGTTGATAAAATAATTAAAATTACTGAACGTCGTTACAAGGTTGTATTGGGGGAAATTTGTGAAACGTCGCAAGGACCATGCTACATTTTCTTTAGTATAGTCTGTCTGAACATAAGGTCTACGTGCTCTGGGCAAATGGGGTGATCTCAGTTACCTCGCACAGGAAACACGTGGCATACTCGTAATTGATGACCCTGACATAGAAATGAAATTCCAAAAAAAACATTATTTATATGCTCGTATAATATGATAGGAAATTTTACAAAAAAAAATATCCCCTAACTTGGACATAATAGAAAAACACTAATGGAAGATTTTTTTTTAAATTTAGCTCATTATTGATTTTGGTTTAGTATTATGTATTATCTATAAAAACTTGCTTGAGATTTGTGCTGATATCTGGAGAGAATTTAACAGATTAAAAATACATAAAAAAACAGCCACGAACTTGGATAAATTAACGCATAGTTTAAGTTTTCAATTCTGCATAATTTCATTTTTGTTAGATAGAGCTTTTTTTTACAAAGCTTAATTTTTTGTATTGCTTAATAGCGCTTTAACAATTAATGACAAGCAGCATGTAAGCTACAGAGCAACATATATTCAGATGAAAAACGATCTTAGAGCAAAACCAGCCGGAAGTGGATCTGCCACGAATCGAAACCATGAGTACCATTAGCTAAGTGACAATGTTATCTGTTAGACCACGGCCGCCGATATAAATTTAAACATTATTTATATGTTCGTATTTTTTTAAAATAAGTGTTTTTCAATTTGATCCCTAGGTGTTCTTTATAGCTTGCTTTATTAAGTTTACTCGTTAATTTTAATGAAATCAAAACATTTATAATATTTTGTGACCTATTTTATTACAAAATGTTAGATCAGATTTTTTTCAAAGAAATAATATTATTTTACAAATATAGAATAAAACACTGTCACTTTGTTTTTTTTCTATTTCACTTTTAAGTGGGATGAAACAAAGTGAAGTTGTTTTAATTTTATATTTATTATAGAGTTTCACCAAGTGACACACGAGTTCTTTAAATAAATATTATTTCTTTATTCTTTATGATAAAATAAGGTCTCCTGTTTGTTAGATCTTACATTTTACGTTACCAAGATTAGAACCTCATTTTTATATATGGATTATATGTTTGTTTTCACTTTACAGATCTCATTGGAGTTCATCACAGAATGTGAAGGTCTTCTTAATATTACTGCTGTCAAAATGAAAGACCAAGATGAAGAATATCCAGAAGAACGGGAAAGTATTTTTGCAGGAGAACTTATGAATCGAACATTAAGGTAACTTAAGAATTGAACGATGGGATCTTTATGAATAATATACAATAGTTTAAGCGGTCTTCATTGAAGTCCACTGGTCGTCCGGAACGCTCCATGTCTTTCAGGTCAAAATTACCGTCTCTGAAACGCAAAAACCATCGACGAGCTGTCTTTTCATTCATAGCATCTTCAACGTACACTTTGCAAATATTGCGAGCAGCTTTGACAGCTTTATTCCCTCGATTGAACGCGAACAGAAGGAGGTGTCGAAAATGCTCACTTTCGTCTACTTGACATTCCATTTTGAGGGTTTGTAATCAAATAAAATAATATATGTAACGTAAAAGCAATCACAATATCTTATAGAACAGAAAATTTTCATTCGAATGACGTATAATCTTTACCATTTTGTTTTATTTTTGGTGCACATTTTTTAATTTGAAAAAAAAACGGACACAACTTATGTTAACACCTTAATACTTTGTGTCAAATATATTTAAAATTATCAATTATTGTTTTATCCTTCTGCGAAGTAAATCATTAATTTGTTTATAGGTTTGCTTTCCATGATGGAGTCATCACAGAAATATGTCCTCATGAAGGGGAACTGGAGTGGACCCTCAACTTTAAAAGAGGAGTTCTTTCTCTCTTCCAAAATACAATGGCGAGGTTTGATATTGACTACAAAGGAATAGAGGTAAACTATGAAGGGATAAACCGTATATTTATTGCAATATATTGATTAATGTTTCATATGAAAAAGAAAACGAAACAAGGATTTCTCTCCAGACTTCATCTTCATTAATAGTTTCATAGATCTTCTCTTCTTTTTCTTCTTGAATGATGACCATAAACTCATATATATGAAGGAGTACACAAGGAGTTTTTTTTAATATGTTTATAAGTTCAGCAGTTTTGCTGGAATTCTCCACATTTCACAATCGTGATTACTTTAAAAACTATTGTTTTTTTTTTCAACTTTTCTTTAGGATTAATTTAAAATACCTATCGACAAAAATTAAAAGTACATTCTTACACTGTATTTGAGGTGATGAAGGTGTTGAAGGCGGATGTTCTGCATCCCATAGACGTAAGACGTAATAACATTTATTTCAAGAATTAGGGATTTCAAGAATTCGGGATTACTGAAAAACTTTCAACAGCGTACATAAACCGTAACGTACTTTAGTCGTGAAAGAAGAACGAAAGTATAGAAAAAAATATAATCAAGGGAACATTTGAGGAAAAACTATTAAAAAGAATGTCTTCTACAAGATGGATATACCAAATAAAAAAAGGAGTTAACTGAAGACAGGTAGTGCACCATGTTCCAGACATAGTGGAGAACGAACGATGGAGAAGAAACATATAGTAGAGCGCCGATTATCCGGGCTCAATTATCCGTGAGTCGGACGAACCGTGATCTTCTGTAGTGCAAATATTTGTTTTTAGTGTTCAAGTAATATACAATTTTCATTTTTTTCACAAATGTCCACGTTTTGAAAATTACAAAACATGGACCTAAACTGTTATTAAATCTTTAGCGGATGGTTCTATTGGGACGTGTTGATGATTTTGATTGTTTGGTATTTAAATAAAACACGTCAATTAGCAATGCGGAAGCAGAGAGTGAATGAATCAATGAATAATAAATAGTGATTAATGATGCTTTATTTATCGGTAAGTAGGTATTTATACATTTCAGAATGGGCGCGGGAGTGCGCCCGCAATATATCTTTATCTCGCTTCTGTGCGTGCAGAGATGGTCGATTGAAATATTGCAGACGTCACAAATAATATTGTGGGTAGACAATTTGTTGGCGAAAACGGCGAGACAGCGCGATGCGTTCTCTTTCTACTGTGGAATGTGTCGTAAATAGTATTTGTGGATAAACAATTTCAATGTTTTGGTATGCGACCTTTGGACATATCCAAAGGTCGTTTCGTCGGTCGTTGACCGTGTGTGTTGACAATATTTCAGCGACAACAGTAGTTCCTACAAATCTATGATTTACATTATACTAGTTAACTAATGCTAGTAAGTTGGCAGTGTTTCCCTTCATCCACACCGACACGAAAATATGTGGATCCGGAGTTTCCCAATGTACTAGTAATTGCCACGGTATGATAATAACGTTTAGTGATTGCATCTGTCAAATATTCAAAAAGCTTATTTATGTACTCATCTTGTCTAAAAAATTATCTAGCATATGATTTCTTAAAATGTTTAACTCAATAAAAATTGAATCTGGATTAACCGTATTTTTCAATTATCTGGGCTCCAGTGTCCCCCAATTACCACAGATAATCAGCGCACCACCGTACTATGTTTTAAAAAAAATCTGAAAATATATCTAATACGAGTATCTTGTATTTTTTTGTCTCATTCTTGAAGTATTGATATACTACCTTGATCAAAAAGTTTTAGGACTTTATTCATAAAATCGAAAATACAAGTTTATTCATCAAAATCGATATGGACCCCTTCAAAGTACTCCCCATCGATTGCAATGCACTTACGCCAGCGCTTGATCCAATCCTCGCTGAACACTGCTGACACTCAATTTTCGGTATGTCCATTAGAGCTGTCTTCGATTTTTTCATGACATCCTCTCGGGTGCTGTAAGTTGAACAGGAAAGTTGGTTTTTTAAGTCAGTTAAACAGGAAAAAGTCGCAAGGAACCAGATCAGGTGATTTCGAAGGCTGCTGGATAGTATTCGTGTTGTTTTTGGTCAAAAACTCATGGAATCATGTCTTTCGCGATTTCAACGCGGTCCTTTTTTTGCATGAAATTGAGGTCTTTCGGCACCAGTTTTGCAGCGACACGTCTAAGGCCCAAATCATTAACCAAAATGTATTGAGTGGATCCATAAGCGATGTTCAAGTCCTCTGCCAGCTCTCTGATGGTCAGTTTGCGGTTTTCGGCCAACATTTCTTTGATTTTATCGATGTTTCCATCGGTTTTCGATTGCCACTGCGTTTGTCATCCTCGACCGACTCACGGCCACTTCTGAAGCGTTCGTGCCACCGAAAAACACTTCTCCAACATTTCCAAGGTCTGCGGACCATTAAATCCGTTTTTCACACAAAATTTAATGCAAACTCGTTGATGCACAGTTGATGCCATTTTCAAACTTGTAAAAAATCGAAAACACGCACAAAGGAAGATGTACTCAGTACAGCGTAACTTTTACAAATGTCAAGCTATGACGCTGAAATTTGAAGGGAAGTGTCAATGATAGATGTGGTAACCTAACAAAAAAAAAGAATTCCAATCGGGTGACTGACAGTGCCACACGATGGCCGGTCCTTAAACTTTTTGATCACGGTAGTAGTATAATTTTATTTCGGAATTATAATTTCAGTGGCATTTATTAGCTGCTTTTTGTGGACACAAACAAACAAGCTCTTGGTATAATTTTTACTATAGAACAGCTGTCTTCGTGATATTGAATATTATCAAAATGTGTGATCTAGTTGGAAAGACGTCTGCCTTCGAACACAGTGGTTACGGGTTCGATTCCAATTGGAAACCCAGATTTTTTTTAAAGGTTTTCACTCTGGTTTCCCATTAAGGCTTCATAAGCTGATTCGTGTAATACATACTGCTATAGCTGTCAGAAGTGATTTGTCTAATAATAGTGGATTCTACTCCCAAGCTACAATGGCTTTAAGCGAAGTTTGCTCTCTAAAGGGCATTATATAAATTGTTGTTTAGATTTAATTAAATTTTTATTTTGTAGAGGGACATCCATGGTACTTGTGACACAACATACCATATGCAAGGACAGCTCAATACCAGTCTAATCATCATGAAGAAGAAGGACCTCACTCAGTGCCAGGACAGATACAAGTACCTCTCCATTCTACAGACTGTACGGTACAATTTCCAAAGTGTAAGTTTATTATTTTGTTTTCATTAGTGATCTACCGGGTACTTGGAAATATCCGGGTACTTGGAAATATCCGGGTACTTGGAAATATCCCAGAAATATTTTTAGTACCCGCAAATTACCCGGATCCGCCAAATATTGATGGGATCCGATACCGAGTATTGGGGCCCGTGAAAACTAAAAAGAAAATAATTACAGAATTAAAATAAATGACACAAAATTTATTTTAACATTTTTTTTTATTTTTGAGTAAAATATTTTTGAGTAATAATGGTAGATTATATTGCAGACATAATAATTTATCTGCGTTTAGCGGAAATATTTTATTCCTTCTCTCTTCGTAGATAATTAACATGAGGTGGTATAAGTGGGTTTACTTTTTATTTTGTTTTCTGCCATACGTTTTTTGTTTTTTAATCTAGATATGCGTGGGTGTGGGCTGGAAGCCCTCCGATGCCCTTGCGGTCGGGCTCGCCCTACATTGGGGGGGCTGTATCTCGGCCGGGGGAATGTTTGTGGGATGAGCCCGGACCTTTTATGTCTTCTCTCTTGAATGTATTGTTTTGTCATCTATTTATTTTCTGTGTTTTTTTTTCTCTTCTAATTCTACATGTTCAAGGGTGTGGGCTAAAAAACATCTGGTGTCCCCGTGGCTGGACTCGCCCTTTATTGGTGGGGTGTATCTTGGCCCGGGGGATTTTATTAGATGAGCCCAGACCTTTTGATAGCTTCTGTTTTTTTAATGTATTCTCTTTTTAATGTGTTCTTGAAATGTGTCTAAATGTATTATGTACATACTATGTTGCTATCAATAAGCCTGTATTTATTTAATTTATCTATAATATCCGCCTCGCTGAACATTCTTTCGCTGGGTATGCTGATAGGAGGTGGTGATAAGTATGTTATTGTCTAGCCTATTTTGATAGTTTTGGAAAAATATCTGCATTTTTTGACCGACCTCCCGGGTCGGGTAAGTTTTTTTTTATGTTTTCCTGATACAGGCGGTCCTTGACTTTCGTACATTCAACTTACATACAATCCGCTATTTCGTACATATTTCGTACTGTACTCAAAAGTTAGATTTGTATCGATATGTATAGCAAAAATGTGCATACTTTCATGTAATGGCTCCCCTCCTCATCGACCAGTAGTCATTAGTCCCTCCCCTTCTCTCCGACATTAATCACGCCCGATTCCGGCGTGACAAGTTCAATCTTGAGTTAGGACGCATGTTCATAAGTTGTGTCTTGTCAGTTTATGTTAGGACATGTGTTGTCAGTTTATGTATATATCTGTTTTGGTGAAAAATTTCAAAAAGAGATGAATGAAATACAAAATGGAGGAGAAGAGCCTGATAACGAACTCATTGTTAAGACTTTGACAATCAAGAATATGAACGAAGCCTTCATGCATCTTGACAAGTTTTCGGCCATCGTGGAAGAATGTGATCCCAATAAAGAGCGTATATATCATGTACGAAGGGTAAGAGAAAAAGACACAGCGTGTTACAGAACTCTTTATCAAGAAAAGAAAAAGAAGAATACAATTCAACTGTAGCTTGCTAGATTTATAAAGAAAACACCGGAAACTAATCAATTAAGTGTTATTTATGTATATGCTAATAACACCACATTAAAAAATAAACATTTTAATACTTAACACTTTTTGATCTTTTTTTTACATTGCACTACTTTCGTACACATTTCAGGAACCAATTAGGTACGAATGTCAAGGACCGCCTGTACTAAATATCTCCCAACATTTTTTGTACCCGGTACATCACTAGTTTTCATCAATATACGATACTTGTATGTCCGTTAGATATCAGTGTTACATTTATATAAATGGTGAAATATGCGATTTAAATAAAAATGATTTATTTAAAATAATATATAACACAAATGAAATATAAACTCTTTTATGTAAAAAATTGAAACAATAACCTTTATAAATATAGGAATCTCTCTATTTACGCGAATTTATTTTATTAAGTTATTCTGTTTGGAATTTTAAATACATAATAGTAACATCTGTGAAGGGATAAACTGGCTTCTAAATCAATGTTTTCATTTTTTGCTTAGCTACTTTGATTTGTCATTGCTGAACGTCATAGTCAAGAATCTCCTCGCTATTCCAACGTCAAATAAGTTGGAAAGTGAAGCGGTGCAATTATTTTTTTTTATAGTGAGTTTGCCCTTGCACACCAGCAAACTCACCGACCACACCGCTGTACTGGATTCGATGACACACCTGAAGTGAGACGATTGGAGCACATTGACGTGTTTTTTTTTCTGAAGAAAATATATAACCGAGGTCATGCGTATCCTTATATCCCAAATACTAGATGGAAGAAATGCCTGTATCATTCGAGTAGAGTAGCTCACCGCAGAGTTTGAACCGGTGATCTTCCGCACGGAAGTCCAGTCCATTACCGTGCGACCGTACACCTCATGCATTAACCTGTACACCGCGTTAAAAATCAAATTCCACGAATCCTGTGCGCGGCACAATTTCGGCGTTTTTTAATTTCTAAGTTTAAACGCGTATTTTGTTTAGAACCACTGATATTTGATTACACCACCAAGTAAACTTGACATTCAAGTAATTTTCTGATAATAAATAAAAGTCATTACTCTTAAGGAGACTCATTAAATAAAGGAGATAAACTAAACATTACGTAAAATACACAAAGGTATGCTACAGATCAGATCACAGGCGTTTGTGCTTCCCGCGAGGAATTCCGGATATCATCCATTCTGTGAAGGAAGGATTCCATTCACAGAATGGATGATATCCGGATGCCCCATATAGTTTATTATGATTACCCCATAGGAAGAATAACTGACAGTCTACATGTCAAGAATAATGTAAAAAAAAAAACAAGTCAAGAATATAATGCAATAAGTACTAGCTATAACATTCAATTGTATGTCTTGTAATTTATTTTTATCAAACACTGTTTATTCCACTTTTTTGTAACGGTATGACCCTACCAGTTTCAAGGCTTTCACCTCATCTTCAGGGGAGCTCAAAGAACCTTGTTTGCGCTTCCCTGAAGATGATGTGAAAGCCTTGAAACCGGTAGGGTTATACCGTTACAAAAAAGTGGAATAAACAGTGTCCACAACGTTAATGCCTTAACTATAAACAATAATTGTATGTCTATCAGAGTTCTTAGGCTTTGGCCATTTAAAGATTATTTTATGTTATCACTTATTCTGAATGACCTCTTACTCCATTAATCTAAATCAGTGAGCGCTTACTAAATTTCTAAAATGCCTTTTTCAGGAATACCAAACCTGGCCTGTGCTGCAATCTGAAAGCAGATGTCGCTTGGTGATAGACAACAAAGTGTACATCGGGGTACAATGTCGCGAGAGACATCTTTTTGAACCTTTCTCAGGAAAACGCTCAGGAGCCATGACTACAGTCTTCCAAGATCTAGCATTGCTAACTGAACTAAATAAAACCAGTACACAGATTCTGCACGAGAAAAAAGAAGGTAAGAGGAATCCCACATAAAATTATAATGATGCGCATTTACTCGTATACGAGGGTTGATAAAAAAATAACGAAAAGTACATTTTGATCGTCAGCCATATTGGATGAGCAGTTTGTATTTGACTGAGATGGATTTACAACGCATTTTGGAATATTTGTGATTTTTTCATTTGAAAAATGACTGCAATACATTTTTTTTGAGGTTTTACACCGTTCGTGTGAGACAATCCGAAGAAAACTATTAGAATTGTGGGCAAACTCCTGTTTTTTACACCTGCTCACACTTCACTACTAATTCGTGAATTTTGGATCAAAACCAACACCATCGTGATGCCACAGCCACCGTATTCACTAGATATGGCCTTGTGTGAATTTTTCTTGATCCCAAAGATGCAGAAGACATTGGAAAGATAACATTTGGCAATTATCCACAAACCCAAATATTTAAATCCATATTATCCACAAACCCGAATATTTAAATCCACAAATCTAAATATTTAAATCCACAAACTCAAATATTTGAAATCGTTGCCTTATTTAACAAAATGTCTCTTATAGATATGTTATTATGAAATATTCCGTAACAATACTGTATGTTTTTTTTTAATCTAACTTTAGAATGGGAAGTCATAAAGCATAGACAGAGCCTTCTACATCAACATACACCCACTTCCAGACCTGGAAGTGGTGAAGTCAAGTCTGCCAGGGATATACTGAAGGAATTATGCAAGTGAGTATTTACAAATAACACTCTATTCCTTTTAAAATAACAACGATGACCTCCATGGCTTAGTGGTTGAGTACTTTTCTTCCATCTAAGAGATTTTGGGTTTAATTATCAATTATGACAAAACAAAAAGCACTCGTTGTTTTATTTTCATATTTAGGGTTTCTAATACTTATGATAGATTACTAGGGTTGGTTAAGAGCATAATAACTTATCTTAGTACAACATCCACAAGACAGATAACCTAAGACTGGTTCTGCATCAATTCAATCAACGTGGTGTCGTGGGGTGAGGAAAATCCGACCTCTATCTTTATTGGGTATTCTTTTTCGATAGTCTGTACGGGGCAGATATTTACAAATAAGACCCCGAGATGAGCTATCATTTTCCTCCAGGCCTCAAGGATTCGTTGTATGGGATTCGGTTATGGCTACGAAGGATGTGAAGTGCCAGAAGGCTGTGAAATGACCTAGATGGATCCATTTAATGACATCCTAATTTTCTTGATATAATTTATACTATGAATTGAATTGATTGAACCTCTCAGTTTGGTCACTTGGAGCTTTTATATTATAGATACCACCTTGAAACTACCCCTGATATAGTCAATCCGAATCCTATCCAAGCCTTTCAGTTCTTCTGCCCATCTAAGTTTAAGTTTATCGGTGTTCATTTTTTTGTTTGTTTACCTTTATTATTCTTTTATACTCAACATTATTCAACAAAACAAGCCGCACAGATGAATGTAGACTGTTCCTTTGATTTGGTTTAGCATTTTTAAGTAACAAAGAAGACCTTTTTAATTAGTAGTTTGCATCAAATGTGTGACATTTATTTCAATATCAGTTTGAAAAGTTTATTCAAATTTTTACATATTTTACACACAAAACAATAGTCAATATCAGCCGTCTCACTAGGTTCATGGCCTGTTTAGAAAAAGCCAATTTACAGTCATGAAATTCACACATAAACAATCCAGCAAGTTCAATGTGCAGTCGTTTGTGAGATTTGACGGTTCTTTGTCAAGTGGCCGCCTCTGGTCGTGGCGCAAACGCGAACTCTTTCAGGCATATTATTTTTCATAACATTCTCGCAGATTTCTGGTGTTATTTCAGCAATTTCTTTTCGAATGTTGTCCTTAACCATCGGTATTGGGATTGGTTTGCTTGTGTACACCTTTCCCTTCAAGTACCCTCATAGGAAATAATCGGGGGTGGTCAAATCAGGGGATCGTGGGGGCCAGTCGATATCATCACTTTTTGACATTGTTCGTCCGGGAAATGTTTCTCGCAAAATTTGAATCGTAGCACGAGCTGTGTGTGATGTGGCACCGTCATATTGGAACTACATGTGCTGTAGGCCCAGTTGATCCAATTTGGGCACAATAAAGTTTATCAACATGTCACGATAACGATCACCAGTAACTGTTACAGCATTGCCTCTAGCATCCTCAAATAAATATGGCTCAATGATGCCGCCGGCCCAAATGGGGCACCCTACAGTCACTCTACGAGAGTGTGATGGTCGTTGGTGTATCGATTGAGGATTTGCAGTGCCCCAATAGCGGCTATTCTGTTAATTAACAAAGCCAGCCAAGTCGAAATGGGCCTCGTCGTTCATTATGAATTTTTGCCAAAAATGGTGGTCGTCTATACTGACCTGTAAAACCCGAGCACTCGGTTTATGGTCATTTTTATGTAGCTCTTGTGTCAATTAAATTTTATACGGATAAAAATGCAAATCTTTTTGGATAGTTTTTAACAAACATGGTGGAGACATTCCCAATTCTTGTACATGGCGTCGATGAGAGGTGCACGGACGTTCACCAACACTCTGCCTCACTGCATCATTTTTTTTCTGGCGTACGTTGGCTTAGTTGTCGCCCAGACTTTGTTTTATCTTTCAGTGTATACACATTTTCAAAATTATTCATTACACGCTGAATGGTTGACTTGCTTGGCACATGATTTAAACCAAAAAAATTACAATTGAACAATTATTTAAATAAAATGTTTTAATAATTTCAACACGGTGTTGCGAAGTTAAATGCTCTATACAAAATTGTTATTGACCATTTTCCACGTATGTTGAATATGAACTGACAAATGAGAGCCAAATCGAAATAACGGGCAAACGAAATTGGCCTGGAACATAAAACGCACCCTGTATAAATTCAAGTTAAATTATCTAAAAAAATATTTCTTCTAAATACAGAATAGAAGAAGCTATATCGGATTCAGAATCTCAAGAAATACCTGATTCTTCTGACGGGAATGACCGCATCTTTAGCACTAGTGAAGAAACACACGGAGGTGAAGTGGTGGCTTTGTGGGGAGGCTTCGTGAGAGCTTGCAGAGCTCTTCATCATGCATCATTAGGACAGCTGCTGGCACGAGCTTCCTCCATATGTCCGCAGGCGAGGTAAATACATGTTATTATGATCATCTGTTACTACAGTTTATTATCTTTAGATGCTAAGAATTTTACAATTAATAAATCCACCGTTGACGAAATACTATAAAAGAACCCCCATGGTTAATTTTAGCTAAAAGTGCCTGTATTATTGGGATATTTTATAAACAAGCCTCACAAACTAGCTATATGTGTTGAAAAATTATTGTTATATATTTGACATGTGTTGCCTCAAGTCAACCAAGAGTGCCAGAAGACTATATCTTGAAAGGAAAACTTTCAATGGAGAGACCAAGGAGCAACGTTCCCTCTAAGGTGTGCGCGTGTTTGGCCGCACATCTGGTAAAAAATGTCCACACATATCTCAAAGAAAGGAACTTGTAACCATATTTTGTTTTGCGCAATTATACATTTTATTTGATATTTTATGATGGGTTCTCAAGTTCCTTTCTTTGAGATGTGTGCGGAACATGGAAACACCATATAGAGTCCACGCGCCGTAAGGAAAGAATAGTATAGGGGTAACCATGATTTTTTATTTATATATTCAGATTATTTAGTTTACTTATTATCCATTTAAAAATACGGAAGTGGATTTTTTTGTTTAGAACAAATATTTGTTTATTGATACAGAAAAAGAAAGTTTTATTTATTTCTAACAAACCTTTATATACGAGTATAACCAACATGTTTGAAAAATGTTATTTATGATTTCGTGGTACATTATGTTGAGTACTTAGTTTTATCTATACATTAATATGCATATTTGCGCACTTCCCCCTTTTTTTCTTGCACATGGGCCGCACACAAATGGGCCACAAATGGGTTGATGGGCCGCACACAGAATGAAAAAATTAGGGGGAACGTTGCCAAGGACGACAAGGAATTGATAAATGAAATCAATTCCTTGTCCTCCTTGGCTTCTTCTTGAGACATCTTATAAAACGCTCATCTGGAGGAATATGGTGTCAAAGCTGCTACCCTGACTCAAATGCAAAAGAGAAAGAAAAGAGGAATTTACATATATGTTTTTTTATTTTGTATTTCAGAAAACACGTAATAGATGCTTTGCCATACATTGCAAGTATCGGGTCTGTGGAGTTGATTAAAGACATGATTATTGAAGGTACTATCAATGAAGAGACACGAGAAGATTGGTTAATGTCAATGGCTATGATACCCAGGTATGTCTTTTTCATTTATAAATTTAATATATAGTAGTATACTCCAGGATGTGTTCTATCATGGCTACCTGCAGGATTTTGTCACTTATCTCTGTTACCAGTGTCTCTTGTTCTGTGGGTTACATCCAGAGTGAGACAGTCTTCTATCACACCATCTAGCCATCATAACTTTGGTCTCCTTTGGTTTCTAGGTTTTCACCTCACCACTAGAGGAGCACAAACAAGACTGAATATTGTTCAAACTGGTACCGACATACATGTTTCTAACAGTAAAAAATCAGGTTGGGGATTGTGAGTGGAGGGAGGCAGCAGACAATTTCAGCAAGCAGTGGTGAGATCTTGGGAATATATGTGTTTGCCAGATATTCATCCCAGTGCAACAAAATTCTGTCTTGTTTGTGCTCCTCTAATGATGAGGTGAAAACCTTAAAACTAGTACCGTTGTATAAAATGAAATTAACAGTGTTGAACTAAACAAATTGCAATGTCTTTAAACCTCCTCAGTGTTAATGCCTTAACTATCATATATATAACATTTTGCTTTTTATATTTCAAAATATTTAACTTGATTGTATTATTAAAAGTTATAAGATCTAACTATTGTATTATTAAAATTAAAAAAAAACACTATTCTCTGTTACGTTGCTATGTTTCAGACCACAACGGGATATGATAGTCAGCATGAAACAACTGCTGGAACACAATCCCCAGGACAAATCTATTTCTCTAACTGTTTCGTCCATGGTGCATTCATATTGCAGAAATAGTAGAAAGCCTTGTAAGTTTAATTTTTTTTCAATTTCACAGTTTTAAGTTTCACAAAACATATTCTCAAGAAATTATTTTTCAAATACATTTGTGAACACATACACAAGACATTGTTAAGAGATGTTGTGAGGAATGGAATTGGTAATATGTAAGGAAAGCTAATGTTGACTATAAGATCAAGTTGTTTTGTTTGTGTTGTAATTGTTTGGTATATATTATGTTCTAGTATTGTGGTTTTGAGTGTACTGAAATTGTTTGGTATATATTATATTTTAGTATTGTGGTTTTTATCTTCTTTTAGTAGTGTTTGGGAATGTGCAATGATCTTTCGGGGAAACGAAAGCATCTTAGGGAAAAATTATACCCTGTGCCATTGCGATAAGGTGGGAATACGCTAGAGTAGTGGTCAAAGCATATATGTTATAATGATTGTTGATGTTTTCATACAAAGAATTATGTGTTTTTAATTTTGAATTCAAATTTTCTATCATAATTCATTACATTTAGTGTAGTTGAAAAAAATATCAAAATAAATCTTGTTTTTTTGTAATTTATTTAATAAAACTCTGTTTTTTTCTATTTAAGCTGATGGTTTGACCCTACCGGTTTCAATGGTGTTTCAAGGTTTCACCTCACAATCGGGGGAATATAAACAAGGCTTGTTTGTGCTCCCCTAATGATGAAATGAAAACCTCGAAATTGGTAGCATCATACCATTATCTTAAATGGAAAAAAGTGTTTTATTAAACAAATTGCAATGTTTTTAAACATCCATAGTGTCAACACTTTGATTATAAATAATATTTTTCTTTTATTGAAATAAATGTATTATTATTTATATACATACCATCACGTCACCTCTTTCAGCGTAGGCAGAGAGAAAAAAGCGCCAATTTTTCTTATCTTGACACACATATTTTACCTCTTCTACATCCATATACCTTCTCATATAGCTCATACGATTTCTCTGACTTTTTTTAAATTTCTTTCTTTCAAAATACTTGTATAATTCACTTAATGCAAGAGTTATGGTCTTAGTATTTCTCTACCATGCCTACCACTCACATTTATACTGCATATTTGTTTTTGTAAGTCTTTCTTCGTTCATTTGTTCCACGTGCCCAAACCATCTCAGAGTGCCACTATCCATCATGTTCAAGACATCAGTCTTAATTTCAAATACATCACTTCTACGTGCACGCATTTCAACATCTCCAAGTTTCACTCCCGTGCATCAAAGTGGGCACAAAAATCAAATTTTATTTATGTATTTATTTAAAATGTATTTATTTTATGAAAAATCAAATTTATGTATTTATTTTAGTGGGGGAATGCTGCATGGAAGAACAAAATATGGGCATAATAAAAATTTTCCAAAACAATGTTTTGAAAAATATTCATGAAGGAAACCAAACACTTGGAAGAAATGAAAAGGACAAGGTAACAGTTAGGAATAATAAAGGATCTTTCAAATTGAGCGGTTTTTTAAATTATTGGATAAAACACAGATGGCGTCGCGAACTTGCCTGGGTGTTGGGACATTTGAGAAGTGTAATGTATGACATTTATAAATATGAAGTCGTATACAATACAACAACGCGTTCAAATTGAGAATTATTTTATGTGTTGTAATCTCCGGAAACGGTGATGTCAATTGGCCACCAGGATAATGTGATCTGACACCGTTGAACTATTTTCTCTGGGGTTATGTGAAAAGCCAAGTACATAAGAATGACTCCCAATCAATTCCCGAGCTGGAAAACGAAATTATTCGCGTTATTAGTGAGTTAGAACCGCAATTATGCCAAAATGTCATCGAAAATTTTGACAAAAGAGTGGACATCTGTGGAACTGCACGAGGTAGACATTTGGCGGATATTGTTTTTTGTATTTAAATGTCATACATTATACTTTCATGACGAATAAAAAGTTTTTTAAAATCAAAGCCAATTGTATGTTTTATTCAAGAATTAAAAAAAAATATTAAAAAACCCGCTTAATTTGAAAAACCCTTTATAATATGTTAAAGATAAATCTAGACCAGTGGTTCCCAAAGTTATTCACTAGTGAACCCCTTGGCGTGTGGCTAAATTGTTATGGACCTCTGATAAATATAAATGTATTACGTCATTTTTTACTTAATTGAGTTTCAAAGATAAAACGAATACAAGAGTACTCACATTTTTTTTATTTGTATTATAAAAACTTTGATAGCTTATGCAAAAGATAAGTGAGATTAAATTACAATTTTTCAAAATTTACGAATCATATTTATTGAACACTTATTGCTTATACAATCTGGCGGGCTTATTATCAGGCGGCAATCTCTTCCATCCGTCTATCCATTCCCACAAAATCCATGAACACATACGTGAGCATATGCCCACGAAAACGGACAATCACCCGAACATTCCTTTTCATATTAAGGGAGATATCATCAATCAAAGGAAAAGGAAGGGATGGTGGAGAGGAAAGGAAAAACTTAGGAATGAAACACGTTATATTACTGACTAGAAATATGAAGATAAATCATAGTTAAGATTTTAAATAACTAAAAAAAGTTACACAATACAATAAAACTAGAAACATTTGAGATATGTAGGTATAAAACCTTAAAAAACTAATAAATAACCAAAAAATGTAAAAAACTTTGTATCTCTAAAAAAATTCTTTGGACTTATTTATGATATATTAGGGTAAGTAAACCACACACTTCTGATGAAATGTGACACCAGTTGGATCTAAGCTTTACTAAGAATTGCTCTAGGATCATTCTGCCTGAAAATAGATTCAATATATGTGGTAGAAACGCGTGTCGTGAGAATTAATATATTCAGTGAAATAAATTAAATATTCGTAAATGGAGTTACGCCAAATTAAAAAATAAAACTTAAAAAATGATTATTTTATAAATTTTATCTTTTAAAGTAGTCATATAATACTTTTAAAAAATTCAACATTTTACTTAAACCTACGGTAGTATTGATATAACATTTGCGATTACAAATAATGAGTTTTGTACATACTCCAGTGCTTCTAAAAATGTACTATGTGGATCAACCTAGATGGAAGTATTTATACAGGGTCTTTCAATAGGGACGCTCAAAATTTATTAGATTATAGCGGCCATGTTGTTAAAGCAACATATGTCAAATTTGTTGTGAATTCAGCAGTGTATAGCAAATCACCATGGAATGTTATAGCGTTGAACAACGTGTGCAAATCATCAAATTTTATTTTCAAAATCAGTGCTCCGTTCGAAAAACGTTCCGCGCATTACGTGATTTTTATCCTCGCCACAACCGTCCTTCCGAGTCGACTATTCGACGATTGGTGGCCAAATTCGAGTCAACCGGTTCGATAAATAATCTGCCAACACCCGTACGTCACCGAAACGCAAGGTCTGCTGAAAACATCCCTGCTGTGCGTGAGAGTGTACGGGAAAACCCGAGGCAGTCAATTTCTCGTTGTTCACAAGAACTTAGCCTTTCTGCGACTTCAACTTGGCGAATTTTGCGTCGGGACTTGGGTCTGCGCCCATATAAAATCCAATCTCACACACAATTTGTTTTATTTACATTTAAAAATCGAGCGTCCTTATTGAAAGACCCTGTAGTATCCCTGAATTCCTGATGGAACGTGTAAAATGTTGATGATGATTATAACTACATATCAAACATTTTGGACGATTTAGAATTATTATTATCATTAAAAGAGATTTTATTTAAAATGGAGTTCCGCAAAGTAACATTTGTATCCTTTGATAAACAAGAATATTGATTTAATTCAACCCTTCATTCTTATTTTACTGGTTTTGATTTCAGATATCAGTCAGCATAAAATCTTTAGGCAACATCGGAGGCTTCACAAAAGACTTTGCGAATACACTAATGCAGATGATTGAACATCCGGAAATTCCCTTATCAGTCAGGTTATACTCTGTCGAAGCATTCAGAAGAACTATGTGCCCTGAAACCAGGTATTATTTTATTTTATTATAATGTACGGTCTTTTATCGACCATTAAAAAAAGGTTACAAAAGAATTTTGAATGCGCATAAACATAAATACAACGTGTCAGAAAATGTTTAACCATTTATATACAAGAAACATCTACAAAAAAAGCAGTACGCACATGCATACCATCCACCACACATAAAACTACAAACCTGAGACAGGTCAAGGCTCAGGCAATCAAAGACTCAAATATAGAAAACGAAAGAAAATAATAAAAATATGCATACGCACAGTCAATCTTTTCTTATGCAAAAAAAGTACATTGAAATTTCAACATAAGAGATAACTCGAAAAAAAGAGACACAAAGTCAACGAAAAGAAAAAGTTTAAAAAAATCAACGAGAATGACGCCGTGGTGTCGGATTTATGATTCAGGCAAACAAAAACGCTCTCTACGAGAACTTTTAAAGACATTAAGAATGTCACCGAATATGTCAGAATCTACAGCATGGTCATTACCTAATTGATGCAATCTCGGTACAGGAGAATTCGAGTAATAGTTGGTTCTATAACTTTCGCACAGGATTTTATATTATTATTATAACCAGAGCAACTTACGAATAGATGTTGCCCATGTCATAATTTTTACATTCATTTGTAGAAAATACAGCAAAAATAACGCCTCGTTTTGAAATGTAAATAAAAAAGCATCATACATATTCTGCAAAACTTTATTTTACATTCTGAAACAATGTTTATTATTTTGTTGCCTTATTTTTTAAATTATATCAATCAAATTCTGTCCTTTATTCTCTACCATATATCTGCCTAAATCCTCACCCTGAAGTTATACATTACTCTCTTCTGATCATTTCTGGTGATATTAAGATTACCTGTTAGAATTAAGTTCACTTAAGTTCTGAGACTACAATTGGTTCTTTAAAAAAAATGTGAATGGGCATCTGTTTAACAGCAATCAGGGTTAGTATTTTTCATCTGTTTCTTAATATTCAACTTCTTGGTCTATTCCTCATAACTGAAGATCGTAATCTCTCCAGTGCATGTGCTTAACTTTGCGCGTGACATTTATTAACATTTCCCTCTCGTGGGTCTCTCGGAGTGCTGCCATTATTAACTTGCTCAGTTCACAGCGTTGGTAGTTTACTTCTGCCTGGTCGTCTTTTTGCATTGCCTTTTAACCAAAAAACTGGAGTACTCGTCACAGACAAATCGTGTAGAGCATATTCTGTATCTCAAGTTGTTAAATGACACATACATTTGTATACCAAGATGTCCAATATATCTTCAGCATGTACCTCAAGTACTACATCTCGAATGTATTAACTTTTTTTTGTCATTTTTGTCCTCGAGTGTCCAGAACTCTACTCCAAATAAGAAAATGTGGAAGACTTGGGAATGCATTAATTTATTTTTTGGTTGCTATTGGTTGATTTGAATGTGGTGCTATTGAAAATTTAAACTTTCAATCTATCATATTTTACGTTAAGATATGAGAACTTCTTTAAAGCGTTTTGTAATGCCCGAATATGATTTTTGTATCAGAATCTTATCAAACAAAATCTTAAATCTGCACGCGACTTACATGATCTCATAATTCTCTTCCTTTTATTTTAGTATCATATAACTTACTCTTCTTCCAGAGACTATTTCCTTGAACTCTTCCGCAAACGATCATTGGATGTGGAAATCCGTTTGGCTTCATACCTTCAGGTGATGAGATGTCCTAAATATGTCATTATCCGAGCCATCGTTCAGTCTTTAGCTACAGAGGAAATAAATCAAGGTAAGTCTTTACACGGAAACTTTCTTAAACGAATGTTAGTTATTATACAAAAATTAAAATTAGACCAATAATGCATTAGAAGCATAATTCTCAATCTTGATATTAATGACGAAGTCTATAATAGCATTAAGACAAAATTATAAAAAAACATTTTTAATCCTCGTTTGGCTTTGAGATTATATAATTTTGAAATGTATTACACTTCCATTGTATATTACTAATGCAAATCAACACCATGCAATATGATGCAATACAACAGAAAGCAATACGATGCAATATAAAGTAGAATAAGGTTAGTCAAAAAGTTTTGAAAGCGGAAATGAAAATACATTTTTTTTTGGGGGAAATCACTTTTATTGCTCAGTATAGTCTCCCATAAGATCAATACACTTGGTCCAACGATCTTCCAACTTTGTTGTCCCATCACGGAAGTGACTTTCTGGAAGGCCTGCAAAATACTCCTCTACGACGGCTATAACCTCTTCGTTTGATGAAAAATGCTTTCCACGAAGGAATTTTTTGAGGTGTGAGAACAGCCAGAAGTCAGAGGGAGCTAAATCTGGCGAATAGAGTGGATGCTGCAACAATTCGTACCCCAATTCACTGATTTTCGCTATGGTTTTTTGAGCTGTGTGAGCAGGTGCATTGTCTTGATGAAAAATGATTTTTTTCTTCTGCAAACCGGGTATTTTTTCACAATTTTTTTCATCCAACTGGTCCAAAAGGTCACAATAATAATCAGAGTTGATTGTCTTACCAGTTTGGAGATAATCTATCAATAAAATTCCTTTTGCATCCCAAAAAACTGACGCTAACGCCTTCTTGGCCGATTTCTGGACACGAACTCGCTTCGGAGCCAAAGTGCCTGGTTCACACCACTCCTTAGCCTCTTGTTTTGATTCAGGATCATGGTGGTAGACCCAAGCCTTATCCATAGTGATGAATCGACGCAGAAAATCATTTTTATCCTTTCGAAATTGCTCCAAATGTTGCTCAGAAAGTCGCATTCGAACGTGTTTTTGTTGCATTGTTAGCAAATGCGGCACCCATTGTGCACACAGTTTTTTGAAACCCAAAACTTCAGCCAAAATATGCCATGTTGTTCCATGTGAGATGCCTATGGTGTCAGCTATCACATCCACAGTCGATCGATGATCTTCCAAAACCATATCCTGTATTTTCGCTATGATTTCTGGTGTTGATGCACTTTTTGGACGTCCTGAGCGTGGATCGTCTTCAACGCTTGTACGGCCACGCTTAAACTCCAAAACCCATCGGTGAACGGTTGGAAATGAAGGAGAAGACTCCTTTAATACTTTCACCATCTTTGCATGGATGTCAGTAGCCGATAAACCTTCCAAAACAAAGAATTTAATCACTGCACGATATTCGGATTTTTCCATTGTTAAAAAATACACTGTCACGTCAACTTCAAATGGCTTGTAAACAAAGAATGAATTGACAGATCGAAATGGAATTTTGAGTACGTTCTTATGATAGATGAAATATTAAAATGGCGTAGAATTTTTGGTTTTTCTACTGCTCCATAGATGTCGCTTTCCTATTTTTATGACTAACCTATTATATTGCCGGCAAAAAGGTATTGGTCTCCAGATTCATATGTCAAAATTTTCACACCAGGCACTTCACATCACATTCTTTTACAACATATTCGAAGGATACTGAAAATCCCAGACCCGAAGACTGTTGTTGGAGACTCTTGTTCAAGATCTGATACTTCACTGTGTACTGATGATGTGACATCAAAATCTCTATCATCAATCAATTCATGCATATTTACATTATCTAGGATATTATCCATGCTAGAAATCAGGAAATTATATAAGAAAATCTTCTTGGTCTGATACTTTACTGTGCACTGATGACGTGACAGCAGAATCTCCATCATCAATCAATTCATGCATATTTACATTATCTAGGGCAGTATCCATGTTAGTAATCAGGAAATTATATATGAAAATCTTCAAGATCTGATACTTCATTGTGCACTGATGACGTGACAGCCGAATCTCCATCATCAATCAATTCATGCATATTTACATAATCTAGGGTAGTGTCCATGTTAGTAATCAGGAAACTATAATTGAAATTGTGAATTGTTTACAAAACTATTTGTTTTGTGTTATGTCAGTACTATGCCCTATTTTGATAGAGGTATTGATCACGTGATAACACGGGACCGGAACTCAACGCAAATCTAGTTTATCACGTTAGAACACGGGATCGGGATAAAAAAAGGAAAGTATTCTTATATTTTGTATGTTTAATTACCATATTAAATTTTTTAGTTTCTTCTTTCGTTTGGAGTCATTTAAATAACTTGGGTAAATCAGCAATACCATCTCAAGTAGAGAAGCAAGGATTACTTTCAGGGAACACCATCCCGAGGCCCAAGCACCGCCCTGACATTAGGAAATTCTCCAGAAATTATGAGTATGGAGTGTTCTTTGATCAGTACAATGCAGGTGAGATTATTACAACCAAATTCATTTGGTTTTTTATTTGTTTTAAATTACTTCTAGCACTTAAATTAAACGCCTTAAAAATCCCAAGAGAGATACGAGTAGTATTGATAATAAAAAACCACAGGCATAAATTAAGAAGTAAAAGAGGCATAATATCAAACACCATGGCTCTAAGCACCTTGTCATAAAAATAAAGAATGTGGAAAGGCAAAATAAACTCTAAGGTTACTTTTTACTCTGCCAATAAAATTTAGATAAAGCCTCTATCAGATAAGGGAGAGAGCTTTAACAGGGACATATAGTACAGTTATAGATAAGGGAGAGAGCTTTAACAGAGGCATACGTTCTCTTACAGTGTGATCGTACACTTATAAGAAATTTTGATTTAGTCATACCTTAATGAAAGAGCTCTACCCGGAGGTAATCAACTCATCTGCTGGCACCATACTAGGGTATGAAATGGATAGTAGGGGTACTGATAAAAGGGCAAATGCAATGGATAGAGATGAAGTTTAAATTAATAAAAAAAAAAATTTTTAATTGTCACTAATTTCTTTACAAAAAATAGAAAGAAATAAAACTGTCTCTAGTCGCCATGAGGTCGGAGAAGCTAATTAGACCGACGGTAGTCAAAGATCTACCTTCATATCTAGTTGTAGTTTTTTGTTTTTTTTTTCAGATTCACACTAATTGAACACTTTCTGTGTACCTCTGCATCTAAACCAATCACAAAAAAATTAATCAAACTTAAAGTCAAAGATCTATCTAAATTAGTCAAAGATCTACCTTCATATCTAGTTGTAGTATTGTTTTTTTCAGATTCACACTGATTGAACACTTTCTGTGTACCTCTGCATCTAAACCAATCACAAAAAAATTAATCAAACTTAAAGTCAAAGATCTATCTAAATTAGTCAAAGATCTACCTTCATATCTAGTTGTAGTATTGTTTTTTTCAGATTCACACTGATTGAACACTTTCTGGGCACCTCTGCATTTAAACCAATCACAAAAAAATTAATCAAAGTTAAAGTCAAAGATCTACCTAAATTAGTTAAAGATCTACCTTCATATCTAGTTGTAGTATCGTTTTTTTCAAATTCACACTGATTGAACACTTTCTGTGTACCTCTGCATGTAAACCAATCACAAAAAAATTCATCAAAGTTAAAGTCAAAGATCTACCTAAATTAGTTAAAGATCTACCTTCATATCTAGTTGTAGTATTGTTTTTTTCAGATTCACACTGCTTGAACACTTTCTGTGTACCTCTGCATCTAAACCAATCACAAAAAAATTAATCAAACTTAAAGTCAAAGATCTATCTAAATTAGTCAAAGATCTACCTTCATATCTAGTTGTAGTATTGTTTTTTTCAGATTCACACTGATTGAACACTTTCTGTGTACCTCTGCATCTAAACCAATCACAAAAAAATTAGTCAAACTTAAAGTCAAAGATCTATCTAAATTAGTCAAAGATCTACCTTCATATCTAGTTGTAGTATTGTTTTTTTCAGATTCACACTGATTGAACACTTTCTGGGCACCTCTGCATTTAAACCAATCACAAAAAAATTAATCAAAGTTAAAGTCAAAGATCTACCTAAATTAGTTAAAGATCTACCTTCATATCTAGTTGTAGTTTTTTGTTTTTTTTTCAGATTCACACTAATTGAACACTTTCTGTGTACCTCTGCATGTAAACCAATCACAAAAAAATTCATCAAAGTTAAAGTCAAAGATCTACCTAAATTAGTCAAAGATCTATCTTCATATCTAGTTGTAGTATCGTTTTTTTTTAGATTCACACTGATTGGACACTTTCTGTGTACCTCTGCATCTAAATCAATCACAAAAAAATTAATCAAAGTTAAAGTCAAAGATCTACCTAAATTAGTTAAAGATCTACCTTCATATCTAGTTGTAGTATCGTTTTTTTTTTTCAGATTCACACTGATTGAACACTTTCTGTGTACCTCTGCATCTAAACCAATCACAAAAAAATTAATCAACGTTAAAGTCAAAGATCTACCTAAATTAGGTAAAGATCTACCTTCATATCTAGTTGTAGTATCGTTTTTTTTTTCAGATTCACACTGATTGAACACTTTCTGTGTACCTCTGCATCTAAATCAATCACAAAAAAATTAATCAAAGTTAAAGTCAAAGATCTACCTAAATTAGTCAAAGATCTACCTTCATATCTAGTTGTAGTATCGTTTTTTTCAGATTCACACTAATTGAACACTTTCTGTGTACCTCTGCATCTAAATCAATCACAAAAAAATTAATAAGTACAAATTTTGTTGTCCAGATATCGAAAAAAATATTGAAACTAAATTTACAATCATTCTTATTTATGTGCGTCCCTTGGAAAATTTTAATTTGTCAATGCGGCCCGTGAATTTAGGTTGGCCAGGCCTACTCTAGTTGATACAGTGAGAAAAAGGGAAAAATTTACATTATTATTAAAAAGAATATATTTAATAAAAAAATTATATTCTTATATTTTCAGGTGGCAACTTGGAAGCAAATGTTATCATGTCTCCAGATTCCTATATACCTCGCTCAGCCTCTGTTAATCTCACTGTTGATATGTTCGGTGAATCCATCAACATTCTTGAAGTAAGTTCAAAATAACATTTATTTTTTTTCAAAAGAACAGATATCCTTATAGTCTTGAAAACTAAATAGGAAGATTGGCTGTACTTTACAAAGACATAGATTGAAGTCCAGGCACAGTTTCATTAAACCACTGAGTCTTTCTCGTGATCGTGTAAGGAACACCACAATCCGAGAGGTCTGTGAGGTTCAAGATGTGGTCAGATGGGGATGACAGCGCCAACGATACTGGTACCAACATGTACAGAGAATGAATTCCACAAGAATTCCATACATATGTTAGCTCTGCATGGGGTGCCGGATGGATGGCGTCCACCAAGGAGACCCCCGAAACGATGGAGAGATAGCTGGAGCTCAGCATCACAGGTGGACAATCCTGTAGTAACAGACTCTTGAGTCTATAAAAAGTTTAAGAAGAAGACAGAATCTTTGCAACAACCATCTGATGTTGCTAGGATAGACGAAATTAGAGAAACATCTGACCGCAATGGGTGAATTTTGCATTTAAAGGAATTATCCCCCGGCTGTGAATTGCTCTTGACGACTTAGATATCTCTTAACAAGCTTCAAATAGGAATTAGGAGAACCAAAGACAATATCACAAAATGGCGGAATATTCGTGGAAATTGCTGGACTTCATAATTGAGAATCCCCTCGTCATTCCAACATACATTTAGTTGGAAAGCGAAGCTGTGCCGCGGAGTTTTTTTTTATATCTTCCTTTTTTTCTCCTCTTTAAGTAAGTGAGCCGTTGCACACTAACAAACTCACCGGTCACATCGGTGTATTGAATCCGATCGCACACCTGAAGTGAAACGACCGGAGCACACCGGGTTGTTTTTTTTTTAACAATAGATATGACTGAAGTTATATGTGTATATATCATTTTATACCCTCGAATACTCAGCGAAAAAAGTATCTGTGTCATTTGAGGGGAGTAGCAGAGTGCGGGGTTCGAACCGGCGACCTTCCGCATGGAAGTCCAGTGCGTTACCGCGCTGCCATATACTAATGTTGTAATGTTATAAAAAAGTAAACAATCCTTTTTTTTCAGTTTAATATCCAACTGAAATGTGCTTTTCTGATTGTTTACTATTTTTGAACACATTAAATTTTTATTCAGTTTTTAGAGTTTTGTCAATTCTCATGAAATAGGGAGAAAAAAAACAGGTAAACAACCCTTTTGTTGCTTAACACTTCTTGATCAGACCTAGTTGACATTCTACTGAAGGTTGAGGTATTAAATTAACTGAAACATCACATGACCATGCGCGAGCTTACTTGGCGTAGTACCTGTCCATACTTGTTTCTGGAATTTTTTGGCATAAATTCAGTAAAAATTCGCATCTCCTACCTGTGATTCAACAAAATACAAAAATTATTAACCTCACCTCTTATATTCTAACATTTTCTTTTCTTTTAGCTCAACATCCGTGCAGAAGGTTTCGAAAAATACTTTGAAAACATCTTCAGTAACAACGGGCCATTAAGTCGATCGAAAATAGAGAAAAAACTCCACAATCTCAGAATTATGCGGTCGACCAACCAAGCTGATGAGGTGAAGGAAAAGATAGACTCGCTGAACTTTGACAGTGATGCCATGGACCACAGGAATCCAACGCTGGATTTAGGAATGAGAGTGTTCGGAAATGAGATATCATATTGGAATGCTGAAGGGGATAATGAGATCTTCGATGCTGCTACCAAAATGAATCCGTGGTATCACATCAGGAAAATACTGTCTGGGACGGTAAGACTTTGTTTTTATTTTCTCTCACGTGATGTAACCCTTCAATAAAACATGGCAGATCAGCAAACTTTGTCAATACACCTTCCATATCTATAAGCTTCAAAATAACCTTAGATAATACTCCACAACATTATCTTAGTAACAACTTTGATGTATGGGATGACAAAGTAGAACAGAAGTTAGAATGAAGTAATTAGAGATGAATTTGAACTAAAGGTTGATGTATTAAGTAAGATAAAAAAAGAGCATTCTGAGATAGTTTGGGCATATGGAACGAATGAATAAATATAGAGATACCGTAACATCCCAAGATATCAAGCGAACTAAGAGTGACCATTTTGGAATAGTTCTTTATCTGTCCAACCAATATTTATTTATTTAATTAACGACACAACAGTGTCTTTATATACAAATAAACATGTGACAGGTTATAAAGTACTTAAAATTAATGACAAATAATACAAAACATTATCTTAAACTAACATGAAGATACAAAAAGCAGTAGTAATAATAAATTACAGTCATCGTTTTAAAATTATTTAATAATTATATGTATATTTAAGTTCAATATATGTTATGTATGTATACCACAAAATATTACCAAACTTCACCAAGCAGACTTACGTAATTGTCGAAGACTTATTTTAGAGAAGTAAAGAACACAGATTTGTTTTTAGTGGAATAACGCACACATAGAACAAATATTGGGTTTTTTGAGAATTTTGTGGGAATTTTATGGATAAAAATTGAGATGTAGAAAACACATGGCCTCATTAGTAGAACGAGATGCAAGTTGCTTTGCAGAATTAAAACCTTCCTACATGTTGATGCAGGGTTACTCAACTCCAGAGGCAAAGTATTGTCCTTAATGTTTTGTTTATATTACGTTATTTATATTAATAAAGGAGAGCACTCAATGCTACCTATCACATACTCGTATGTCTGATCTGTCAACAATTCAATCAGTTTACTCTGTAGGGATCATTATATCAAGCTGTAATATACTATGCAAATGTGAGTGCGTGGCATGGTAGAGCAAAGTCAATAAAATTGTGGTTGAATCAGGTAAATAATATTTTGAAAGTATGTGTGCAAAATCAGAGGAATTTTAGGAGTTGTATAAGAAGATGTAGAAGAGATGAAAGATGTGTGTCGAGATAGGAAATTCTGGTGCTCTGTCCTCTCTGCCTACCCCTACAGAGGAATGGCGTGATGGTGTGTATCTATGTAGCTTTACGTCCTCTTGGAAAAATGTATCGAGTCAATTGTGCATAATACGGTAAAACTTATTAAAAAAAAATTTACTGCTTTTTTCATTTATTTTTAATGTAATTGTTTGAAAGTTTTTTCTTTTGTTAATTAAATAAGCCCTCACTGTATTCTTTAATATTACTTTCTTATACATCGTGCTGTTGATAAATAAATAAAAATAGTTGTACATAGCAGTATTATTATATCAAAATCACTTAAGCAATATTGATTTAAATAAAATAAATAAAAAATAGGCCTATTCGACTGTAATTTACAACTGTATAACGTGATGGGCCTTTGTTGTATAAAATTAGGTGATTATTTTGATAATATAATACAGGGTGGCGCAGAGAAAACGCACGTTTTTTGAACGGCTAGTATTTTGCAAAGAGAGGAAACGCATGTTTTTCATTTAAGCGTAACATTGTTTATTTTCAAGATAATTTTTTGATTAATACAGGTAAATGAAGTAATAATATTGCACCTTTAAATTAATTGTGAAAAATAATGTCAGGCAAGTGTTGTCCTTTTTTGCCCACTGAAAGTTTCTATTCGTCAAGAAATCGAAGTAATGCCAGAAGAAATGTTTGTGAGAGTGATGCATAACTTTCTATAGAGGCTGCATATATGTGACCGCGAAGAAGGGCAACACTTGCCTGACATTATTTTTCACCATTAATTTAAATGTGCAATATTATTACTTCATTTACCTATATTAATCAAAAAAATATCTTGAAAATAAACAATGTTATGCTTAAATGAAACACATGCGTTTTCTTTCTCTCTTTGCAAAATACTAGCCTTTCAAAACACACGTGTTTCCTCTGCGCCACCCTGTATATTCGTAAAATTTAATATCAATGCTGAAAAATACTTTGGTTTCAGGGAATATCATACAAGAAGTCTTCCCTTTTCTTGGACACCTCATATTCTGTGCCAACAGGTTGTGGTCTTCCTATGACCATGAATCTCATGGGGACGAGTGTCGTCAATCTTAAGTTATCAGGATCTTTTTCGAACACTGAAGGACTTTTCCAGCCTAATTCATCTGTCGATTTTGAAGGAAAGGTTCATCCTAGGTAAGTTAAAAAATAAAGTTATCTGTGAGATTAACGTAATACGCCTTCAACTAAGAGATTTACATTGACTTAAGGTATCGCACCTTCAACTGTGAGATTAACATTGACCTTAGGTATCGCAAGTTAAACTATGAGACTATCATTGACCTTAGATATCGCACCTTCAACTGTGAGATTAACATTGACTTGAGGTAACACACCTTCAACTGTTAGATTAACATTGACCTTAGATATCGCACCTTCAACTGTGAGATTAACATTGACTTGAGGTAACACACCTTCAACTGTTAGATTAACATTGACCTTAGATGTCGCACCTTCAACTGTGAGATTAACATTGACTTGAGGTAACATACCTTCGACTGTGAGATTAACATTGAACTTAAGTATCGCCTTTAAACTATGAGATTATCATTGACCTTAGGTACCACACCTTCAACTATGAGATCAACATTGAACTTAGCCTCATCATCAAAGGAGTACAAACAAGACTAAATTACGCCTGGGCTGGCACTGAAATACTGTAATATTACCATTGAGCGTTGTTGCCTCTTGATCTATAATGTAGTATTATCGAGGTGCATGGTCGCGTGATAATACACTGGGTTTCCGTGTGGGAAGTTCATCGGTTCGTACCTCGCGCTATGCTACTCACCTCAAATGGCACTGACATTTGTTTGCCTATTATTCAGGGTTATAAGAATACCTATGATTTCGGTCATATATTTTCTTAAAAAAAAAAGGAAATCACCATGGTTTACTCCAATGTCTCATTTCAGTGTGGCTTCGGATCCAGTACAGTGGTTTGGTTGTTGAGTTTGCTGGTATGTGACGACTTACTTACTTAAATAAAAGAATATAAAAAACAAACCAAACTCCACGGCACAGCTTCGCTTTCCAACTAAATTGACGTTAGAATGGTGAGGGGTTCTTCGACTACAAGGCCCAGCAACGACGATGACGACCATAATCTTAATTTGAAAGAAATAATGTTTTATTAAAATGCTTTTCGGTTTATTTTTATTTCAGTATGGCATTAAACGTGGCAGCAACAATGAGTGTAACAGGAGGTGGCTTAGGAGGAACTGGGATCCGTTTGAACACCAGACTACATACAGCAACTGCTCTGTCCACAGAGCTCAAGTTCAGGGGAGGCAAAACAGTGGCACTCAAGGTGTCTATGCCTCACTCTAAACAGGAGATATTCCAAGCCAAGTAAGCACTATGCAAAATATTTTGATAGCAAAATTTTCCTTCCGCTCTGTTTCGCTTTCTTTATAGTTCGGAAATTCTAGGATGAGTTCTGTGACAGCTCACAAATTTACCCCAATACAACCTTGTAACGTAATTTCAATTATTTTATCAACGTTAATATAAACCTCAATTCTAATAAACAGCAAGTTATTTAGGTAAATACATTACATAAGGTTGTATTGGGGCAAATTTGTGAGCTGTCACAGGACTCATCCTAGAATTTCCGAACTATAGTAACCCTAGTTAGTCCGTTGACCACATATTATCGTATCGGGAGGAAAATTAAATTTCTAATTTAATAGAAAGTCGGCATAAAATTTTAAACCATGTAAAAAAAATTACAGTGTGCTGCATCTGACTATCTTTATTTATTTTTATTAAAAAGAGGCAGAGCGAGGAAAGAATGAATGAAGAAAGTTGAAGAAACTTTGATCTATTTTAGTCCCTGTACTGATGCTATACAGTATTTGTGCTGATGTTGTACAGGTACAATTTAATGTTGTCTCTCTTACAGCTGTAGATATTTTAACTGTCGAAATTGATGGCATAAATAATATATCTATAGTACGCAGCTTTTCTTGCTTGGCTGCCTTATTCCCTTCTTGTAGTTCCGAGCAGCATAAACTAAGTTCAAGTGAATTCGCGTAAATGAAACCACTGAAGGGATTATTGTACACATGTCACTGGTACAAAAGGAACAGTTATTTGAACCTTAATACGCATTCAAAATAAATATGCAAAACTCTTTATTGGATTATGTTTCAGATCTGAGTTGATTGTATTACATGGAACCAGAGAAATTCAACAAACTGGTATCAACAAGGAGAAAATAGAA
Source organism: Odontocerum albicorne (assembly GCA_949825065.1). Classification (NCBI taxonomy): domain Eukaryota; kingdom Metazoa; phylum Arthropoda; class Insecta; order Trichoptera; family Odontoceridae; genus Odontocerum; species Odontocerum albicorne. The sequence goes on from OX463856.1 coordinate 27,058,596, forward strand.
GCCCACACTTGCAGCTGGAAAACTCTTGACTATGCCATTGGAATCAAGATGTGTGCCACTTACGAGGTGAGAGGTTATTTAAATATTACATGAATCGAGTTGATAACGCATGTGACACCTACACAAGGGCTTCGAATTTGATTTCAGGTGATATAAATAGGGTTCTAAGTTTTTCTAGCAATACCATGACCTAGTTAGTTAGACACTTAGTTAGTAAGACACTTAGTTGGTAAGATATTTAGTTGGTAAGACACTTAGTTAGTAAGGCACTTAGTTGGTAAGGCACTTAGTTGGTAAGTCACTTAATTGGTAAGAAATCTAGGAAGTACATGGCCGGGTGGTAGCACACGACTTCCATGCGGAATGTCGCCGGTTTGGACCCTACTACCCTAAAATGACACAGACATTTTTCCACCTAATATTCGGGGGTACAAAAAAACTAAGACTTCAGTCATATCTATTCTTTCAAAAAAATAGAGTAAACATGCCGGTGTGCTCCGATCGTATCACTTCGATACACTTCGCAAATAGTACAGCGATGTGGCTGGTAAGTTAGCTGGTGTGCAATAACCCACTCACTTAAAAACAAAATCTATCTCAAGAGCACAGCTTTGCTTTCAAATGTTTATTAACAGTAAAATAGCGAGAGGATCCTCGACTGCGAGGTCCAGCAACGACGATGACAATGATAAAGACACCCATCTTCTGACCCGTTGTTTGTGGGTATAATTCGCATTGGTAACCAATTTTATTGAAAAAGGTTTCCGCCTGGTTTTGACTTAAGACCATTGTAACATATTTCTGGTTGGTTGAAAGAGATTACTACATAACAAAAAATTCCACTGGGTTGTACTGTACACAGTGAAAGTGTAATAAAAAATCATTATGTATATACATGCGATATGATGCTATGACGAACTATCAGTTCAGTACCTACTCAACACATGCGATGACGAACTATCAGTTTCGTATCTACTCAACACATGCGATGACGAACTATCAGTTTCGTATCTACTCAACACATGCGATGACGAACTATCAGTTTCGTACCTACTCAACACATGCGATGACGAACCTTCAGTTTCGTATTAACTCAACGCATACGATGATGAACCTTCAGTTTCGTATCAAATCAACATGATGCGATGATGAACCATCAGTTTCGTGCCAACTCAACACATGCGATGATAAACCATCAGTTTCGTACATTTTTCAATTGTTCTAAAACCCGATGACTTGACAAATGGGGACGAAAATAATTTTGTTCTTCAACAACGCTCTTCCATATTTACGAAACCCCAGTTCGAATGTGCTGAAGGATACCATAAGAATGAATTAATCTCACAAGCTCAGTGAAAATAGTTACTCTCATAAGAATACTTTGCATTTTCACATCTTTCGACTGATACTTCATTTCCATGGTGTCAATAATAATTTGACTGTTTAATTTATTTTTTACATAAAAACCCAAACAACTTGCTAGCAGCAAACTATCAGGAATTCCCCGGTAGTCTAATGTGGAAATGGGCCAGAATATACAGTATACAGTTTAAAAAAAATATATTTCAAATTAAACAAATCACTCTTCAATTGATTAGCCCTCCACGGGCAGGGAAAATCAGGTAAATGCAAATAATAATTTTTAAGCTATCATGAGGATCCATATTTTATCATGCTAGTATATCTGAGAATTTATTACTTCAAAGCAATTTGTTACAATCTTTCAGCCACTGTTTCATAATTATTATTGGTAGCCATGATCGTGTCTTTAAAATAGTGTTTAAAAACAACATTTGAGAAAAACTAACGAAAATTTTAATAAAAGATAAATCTCTAAGAAAATAGGGATTAGGGCGAGAATTGTGTAGGAGTAAAGGACGAGGATTATTTCGAGTCAAATAAAGTTTCTCTACTTGAATTTTGACAAAGATATGGGATGTCTAATTGAGCCAAGAAGGTAATTCCAAAGTCAGGCCAAGTGAACCGTAGAATGATGTGTGATGTGTTGATATACAAAGATCCTGTTTATATTGAAGCTCAAGTCTTTCATAATTATTCTCTGTGATATGCTATCATCTGTATGGGTGTATTTTGAGCAGAAATATTTTGAATTTTAAATATATAATTTTGAGTTAAAACACCTGGTTTAAACCAAACCTGTCGTAAATCAGAATATTGTCTATATATGACATTTTTTAATAATACATGTTTTGTGTTGGCCAGTTCCCAAATGTCACTAACGTGGAAGATGCGCCGTACTTCCTGATGGCCGGTCCCTCCAGGTATCTTCTGTCACTGGAGAAGGTGGACCCGAGTGCCAAAGTCTACTCATTCCTCTACACTTGGGAGTACAACAGCACTACTAAATTCATGAGGTTTTCTTTTGATACTCCTGGATCCAAGGTAATATTTTTTCAGCAAAGATAAACTTATTCTTGTGATGTTGGCACCTATTGCTTAGTAATTAACATTCTAACCAAGAAAAGCAAGCAACTAGGATAAAAAATCTAGCCCTATTTGATTTATAAAGATTTTTTTGTATATACCGATACATCATTTATAATTTGCATTAGCATTTGCATTACATTTTGATGGAAAAGCAACCTTCAAAAAGTACAGTAAAAGTCCGTTAATTCAAAATTCATGAAACCAAATTTCACAAAAAAAAATCAAATTATCAAATATACGACCACGAAAAAAACAATTTAGGTTTGCACGGCACTTCCCAACGATTGGAAATATCGAGGCCATTTTTTCTTACTATAAAAATAACATAAATCAAGGTGAATTTAGGGGACATATTTCTGCAATATTGGGACGTAATAACATATTTGAAGGTAAAATACTTTTTTTTTTCCGAATTCGCCAACCTTTGGAAAAAAACCTTCGTTTGATATCGATTTTGGTTTGCGAATTCAGCACACGAGCTGAGGGGGACAACTTGGAAATTCTGGAGATTAAAAAAAATGTTAAATTAAATCTTTACGTAATAAAAAATCAAGTTAATTTCAATAATAATCCTCTACTAAATATATTTACCCTTCAAAAGCCATCCTTTTGATGCCTATCTATTCCCCTCCCCTTATTAGACACTTCTCCCCTCCCCCTCTCCTGTACGTATTATAATTAGAGAAAATGTATTTTAGACATAATTTAGTTCAACGTCACCTGACGAGGAAGACGGTGGTCTTTGAAACCGGTAGTGAACTCAAATACAACAGTGGTGAATACAAAATTAAAAAAAGGTTTTTTTATTTATTTTTATAAAAATTTATAAACATGACACTATAACGTGAAACAAACGTCTTTTCTAAGATTCATGAAAAAAATACATATTATTTTTCATGGGTAGCCAACGCGTACGAATAAAAAAAACACACTATAATTATCACTTATTTGATTTTGACATGGTCACCTGTTTACACAGATTCACTTATTTATATTTGCACGCATAATATGAATATTAATGTGATGATGTGTTGTCACTGGTTTTTATTTGGTCGCGCACTTGATTACGAGATTATTATCTACAATTTTAAAATTTGACAAATTAATGTAAACATTGGTAAAATTATTAAAGATAAAATTTAAAAAAAAAATAAAATACGTAATTATTTGTACGAAAAGAAAATTACTATACAAAAAATTATACTAAAAAATCGGTGCGGTACGAGGCCTATCTAATTGAGCCAAGATGATGGTTCTAAAGTCAAGCCGAATGAACTGTTAAAGATGATGGATGATGTGTCTTTACTTTTAAAATCCAGTAAGTCTCAATGTACCACTCTTTTCAGATAACTCATCATGAAGACACTCAATCATTTATATTAATAAACTGATACACTTTTTATAATCTTCCAGAGAAAGACAATGTTCAATGCGAGCATGACATCAATGATAGACTCAGGAAACGCAGCGCTGGCATACCAATCATCCGAGAACTATTTGAAAGCTCACGCTAAATACAAAAACCAACCGGATCACAAATTTGTCGAATTGGTTCTAGACATAGATGGACACAAACACTTTGATGCCGTGATGTCACTTAATGTACAGGATCAAAGGAATGGACATATTTATATTCCGAGACTTTATGTCGCAGTCAATAATGAAAGAATAATGGAGTTAGCGGGTGAGTAACTCATATATTATTGTACTTTTCCAAATCTCAACACAAGTAAAAAGATTTGATAAGATATGTAATTTTTTATTTTATAATGTTCATATATAATATTAAACATTCCTTTAAAAATTCTCTGAAAGAATAATTATATAGTAAACCTACTATTTTATGGAACTTGATTTAATGGACTTCGGATTTAACGGACAAATTTCTGATTCGTATGTCATATGTGAAAATTTACACTCTGTTAATTTAACGACTCTTAAACAATATTCGACGCATGATTATTGTACCGGGCAGGTACAAAGACTGTATAATAGGTTGTTGGTTGCCGCGTAGCGCTCGAAGAATCCACGTCGCGAATTCCGTTTCGAAGATCCAGCAGAAGAAGAAGAAGAAGAGCAGGGAGAGATTCCTCTCAGGCAGTCGATGTAGGGTAGCGGGTCTCGAGTAAAAACACGGTAAAGTCGGCATTACTGAGAATATATTTCGAAGTGAGAAGTGAGCAGAACATGATTTCAAAATTAGGGGTCCCTCTATATCAATGGTCAGTCGGCCGTCACAAGCGCCCATTGCCCGAGAAATGCGACAACTTTCGGGGTCTGGGCCCTGCTTACGCCGACTGAACCCGGACCTACTCCGATCGTACCGCTTTGCAAGTCACATGTTTCCAATGCGGTCGCGAATGCGATCGGAGTCAAACAGTTATACATATAAAAGGTTCATACACAGATGAAATAGACAAATACAAGTTTACATCAATTTTATATATATACAGGTCTACACCTAAATGTCATTTTCCTCATATTACATACACACACACGGGTGACGGCACACGTCCGATACAATTATGTATAGCGTACAGTGATTGGTTATATTGTCGCGTGGGAAACAGATGTATAAGGAACGTATTTAATTTTAAACAAACAAACGTTATATATAAACGTAAGTTATAAACAAACGTAATATTTAAACGTAAGTAATATAGAAACGTAATACATAAAAGTAATAAACAAACTTTATATTTAATTAAAAAGCGGTAAACTAACTAATTTGTCATTTTTTTAACAAACGCTTTTGGAAGCCTACTTATTATATAACGGACCTTCGGCTTTAAAGGACACCTCCTCGCCCGAATTAGTCAGTTATATTAAGGTTTTACTGTATTTTATTTGATTTATCTGTACAAAGTTATTTACAATATTGTTGATAGCCCCGATGCTTCGGCTCGAATCGATTTCCACACTCCCGTTGGAAGCACATAGAATCTTTTACAATTTAAATGCGTCAATTGCAATTTGCTAACGACGGTGAAATATAATACTATTATAATTCGTCAATCGTAAGAATGCTGTAATTGGATAACTCCATTTCAGGTTTGTGGATTTTTTAATGTAAATATTATTGAGTTCTGAGGGTCTTTCTCCTGTATTTTATTCTATTTTATGCTAAGTATATTTTTATAATTTGTCGTATAGAGAGATGTTATTTTAATTGTCTATTTTTTCAATTAAATATAGATATCCCTTGAGAGAGATTCTATTTTAATTGTCTACGTGTCTATTCCATATAGAACTATGGAGAATACTAGAGAAATATATTACTGAGAGAGATGTATTGTATTAAATAAGTCATTAATCGCAGTCCTGCAAGAAGATTGGCACAATTTTAATAATAAAAGGGCAATTTATATAGTGCTGTTTAGAGAGTAAACTCTCTTTACGGGCGCTCTCACTATGGAATCAAACTCCTCATTATTCACTGATTAAAAATGTTACAGAGTATAAATATAAGAAAGTGGTGCCTGTGCCCATGAGATTAGATAATCCTCGCATCTGCATGTGTTAAAAATAACATGTTTGGTAAGAAAACTGCAAAAAATTTACCATAGAAAGCCAAACTACAAAGAAACCTTAGAGATTTTCCGATATGTGATAGTAACACATTCAACTTTAGGTGGAGTGTAGAGTATGTGTGTAATACTCATACATAATCACATTTTTTATAAGACCTCCCAAAAAGGGTTACCTTTAAGGGCTTCCTAAAGCTGCACATGCCACCCATGTATTTAATAATAAGCGGCAGACCATTCCTCACTATAGGACCAGCAATGACAAACATTAAATTTATTAATTGAAGACTCCTCCTCCATAATTCTACTCCTCCAAAACTTAACAATTTTTTGGTAATGTAAACAATCACTATCAAATGTACTTAACCCTCAGTCGGGCGCGATACAAATCCTAACACGTTCGGGCGCAACTCATCTGTAAGTTTAAAAATTAAATTCCTGCCTAGACTTAAGGGAAAGCTTATCAAAGTGAACTCTTCACTCAAACATGATTATATAACATTTGTGCATTTCTTTGCACTTTTCAATAACAAAATTATATTTCAATTTTCTCATATGGTTTTTATTAAAATAGGAGAACTAGTTTACAACATTCTCAGTATTTTATTGGCCGCTTATCAATACAACTAATGCAATTCAGCAACATAATAATTTTTTCAGTCATTTAATACCCATAATACGTTTGTAAAAAAGATTTAGCACAATTATTTAGCACAATATTGATATTGTAAATAACGATTAATATCATTGAAGTGGGGGCTAGAACATACATAGATATACGAACTATTGTAGGTTTATAAAAATAAGTATCGAGAGAAAAAAATTATTTCGGAAATGCTAAATACTTACGTCATCGGGCGCAACTCATCCAGCAGATTAAAACGTCCATCACAAAGACCAACGGTGCATTAGAGAAATAACAAAGATACCTTGTGTGAGGGGTAGGAAGTCAGGAAGCTACTATAAGCCTCACTTCTTTATCGGTGAACCTCACCCATTGGCACAAAAAAAACTAGGTGCCTCACCTCACAGATTAGACGCGCCCGACCAATGGTTAAAATCAAAGGAAAACTAGTCACAAATATAGTGTCGACAGGTTACTAGATCGCACTTTGTATTACTATGGTCAAAATTTTAATGCTCCATATTGTCATTCAAAAAATCCACACCTTATTGCATCACTTATATGGTGAGGTACTCGTACAATATTTATGTTAAGCTCAGACACATTCATTCATCACTTTTGTACCGGACGTAAGTGACACAGATATTAGAAAATTTATTTTGTAAAATTGTTTGTCATGATATCTGAGTTTTACCATTACTTGCGACCTCAACATATTATAATAAAATGTGTCTAATGCGTGATCTTCACAAAAAATTACTATAGATGATCAGACACCCCCTACTCGTGGTAAGCACGTGGTATGCGTGGCGCTTGCAAGCCGTGACGGCATACACTGTCAAATCGAGGGGCTTACGATAAGTGATGGCATAAGGAATGAAAAACGGAAAAATATATTTTCATTTACTGGAACGTCTTCTATGTTCTTATTTCGACAAACTTCTACCTGCCAAAGAGGAATCTGTTCACCCTACTCTTCACCGAAATACAAGAAACAAACAGGAATCTTGGAGGATTGAGCGGCAGCTTTTATACAATCTTTGTACGGGTGCTGCACAACTTTTTCTTGAAAAAATAAATTTGTCATTATGATGTACAGGAAAATCTCATTTAAAGCGAATAATTCAGTCTGACGCTAAAAGAAATCGTAAATTATCTAAACAATAGGATTAATTCTAATTAATCCACCGTTATTTGGTTCGAAAAAATAAACTATATATAAATTCTATTAGAAGATAAAATTATCAAATAATAAAAAAAAAATTACTAAATGAATACATAATTAAATGATAAACTACTTTTCCCAAAATTTATTTATCATTTAATTATGTATGAACTTTTGACTTTTTCATTTCATCAATAATTTTCGATAGCTATCAATTGCTTTGTCCAGATTTCGGCACTTCTTTCCATGTTCGGGTCTGTATCAAATATAATTGCATAAGGGTGTTTGATGTAATCGAATGTTCGCTCGAGCTCTTTTGCAGTAAATTTCTTAATAATCTCTTCTTGTTCTCGCTCACACTCCTTATATTCTTCTTCATACGCTTGCTGTTCTTCTAGTTGAAGGATTCTCGCTTAGCTATTCTGAATGAAAGTCAAGCTAATTTCGCTTAGTTCTTCTAAATGAGCAGGAAATAGTATCATTTTATTTAAGCACGTCAATTGATGTTCACGCAAATTGAATTCGTATTAACGAAGTTTTCTTATACGTACGAGTATAGTTTATTGTGTTCTCAAGATTTCTAGAACTTTCTTACCATTAATTATTTCAAATATGGAATTACTAAAAAAAATATTTTTTTTCAGGAACTCTTAAGATGGCCCAGAAGAAGGGCGTGTCACAGTGTGATGTGTCCGTAGAATTCCAAACCAAGAGGTTAGCCAGCAGATTGATTGGCTACATCACTTGGAATGGACCCAGCAAGGTATATTATTAAAGAATATGTTCCATACCAAACAATAAATTCATTTGTTATTAAGTTTCCACCTCCTATTCCGAGGCACTCTTCTAGGAGGTAGAAACACGTGTAGTGGGAATTAATGTAATTAGTGGAATTAATGGAATTACGAAGTAATTTATTACTAAATATTCTAATATGGAGTTCCACAAAGCCAAAGCCGAAACCTTTGATAAAAAAAAGATAATATTTATATGTATTCCGTTCAATTTAAGATTTCCAACTAGCATCCTTTTCATTCATACAATCAACATACAAAGTACCCGGCAGTAAGTAATACACACCGGGCTTAAGAAGGAGACTGTGGGCCATAATCGGCTAGCTTCGGCTTTGTAGAGGGTCCTCTCTGTCATTCATACAAGTGTTCCGTCGCGATTTGTCAGTCGTTGTCAAGCGTTCTAGGGTGTGGTCGGGTCCAATTCAAAGTATATGAATAACAGAAACAACGCTCTACAAAGCCGAAATTAACCGATTATGGCCGACAGTATCTTTCTTAAGCCCGATGTGTATTACTTACCGCCGGGTACTTGTACATACATACAAAGAAATCAGAAATTAGTGCTTGAATAAAATGAATGTTTTAAGTGAGAGGTGAAAGCAGTATTAAGGTGATTTGGACATGTGGAAAGAATGACTAATTAAGTGTACAAGTCAGGCGTATAGTATAAGGTACGCACGGAATAGGTAGACCAAGGAAAACGTGGCTAAATAAGTGGAGCTGATTTTGAAAGCATGAATAATAGACGATTGGGTTGGTGTATCTGGATCGCGATCAAAATCAACGATCGCGATTCAGATTGATTGTGTAAGAAGCGGATTTACGGATTGATACATCAGATCACAAAATATCCAGATATTTTGAAATCACGCTTGCAATAGGCTGATCGCGATCTGGATTAATCGTGTAAGATCGTGATCACGTCAGTCAACGCTTGCGCACCGATGGTGATGGACGCATGCTCTCTTTCGTAGCCATACATATCTCTCTCTTTCGTAGCCACTGTTTAACCCAATGTTTCCTTCGAACTCGCTTTTTCAAAGTTAGGGCCAGAACTAGGGCTACAACAGCTTTTACTTCATCTACGTTCATTGTGAGTTGAGAAAGATGTTGACGCAGCGGCTGCGGTGTGTGGACTGAAGGAAGAAATCGGATTGATCGTCTAATGTAGTCGCGCGATCCGTCAATCCGTGATCGCGGATTGCGATCGAGATTGACCGTCTAAAGGGTGCCTATGACATAAAAGTTCTGTACTTAAATAGACAAGTATGGAGATATATATTTCTGTCTACTTCGCAAGAGACGCAACGTGATGGTATGTTTATTTTATTTGTTTATACAATGAATATATTATAAACAAACCCATTGTATAAAGAACTCGATATATAAATTATTTTAACATATTGATTTGAACTTATTTTGTTTCAGGGTGCTAATTTACGTTTAGACTACCAATTTTTAAGGGAAAAGAAAGAAAATATCAAAATAGAAGCCTTACTCAGCAATAGAGAATCGGATCAGCGAAAAGACTTTTATGGAGAACTAGGACTTAACTTCACTTCTTATCCCTACCTTAACTTCTTTTCTGCTGTTAAATACATGGTTTGTATATGTAATATATTTATTAAAATAATTTTTAAATTGAAATCATTATCTAGCAAAAAAAAATTTTAAACCATTGAAAATTTACGACAAAATTGACGACCTCCGTGGCCTGGTGGTAAGACGCTTGTCTACCGATCCGGAGGTTGCGGGTTCGATCCCCGTTGGAATCCAGATTTTTTTAAATGGAATTCCAGTCTGGTTTTCACTTAGGGGCCATTAAAACATCTTGCTGGTTGGTTGGAAGAGATTGCCACATGGCAATAAACTCGCCAGGTGGAAAAAAAAATTAAATGATGGTCTCTTCATTTCTAGCATTGATATTATCCTATTTGATGAAAATACGCATGAATTGATTTATGACGGAGATTCTGGTATCAATGTGTTGTGAAGTATCAGGTCTTGAAGTTTCCATGACCAACAGCAGTTTCCATGTCCAAATAGAATAAGGAATTTGCAGGATTTGCAACAAGTTTGTCAAAGAACTTATCAAAACATATGTTGGTGTATATTCCTTGAATTGACAAAAAATAAAAACCCTGCAGAGCTTGCAAGGCACGTGCTAAGCACAAGAAGAGAAGTGTGCCCCGGTACATGTGTAAGGAGTGTGATGTACGAGTATGTTAGCTCTCCGCAAAAGATAATGTTGACAAAATTACCATAACCATACTAAACTAAAATTATTGAGTATTTTAATCAAATACGTTTATACAAACTATCATTACAATATTCTTTAAATTTACTTAGATATATCAATTTTATATATAATCCATTGCTGAGATATATCAATTTTAGATATAATCAATTACTAAGATATATCAATTTTAGATATAATCAATTGCTTAGATTTTTCAATTTTAGATATAATCAATTGCTTAGATATATCAATTTTAGATATAATAAATTGCTTAGATATATCACTTTTAAATATAATCAATTGCTTAGATATATCAATTTTAGATGTAATCAATTACTTAAATATATCAATTTTAGATATAATCAATTGCTTAGATATATCACTTTTAGATATAATCAATTGCTTAGATATATCAATTTTAGATATAATCAATTACTTAGATATGTCAATTTTAGATGTAATCAATTACTTAGATATATCAATTTTAGATATAATCAATTGCTTAGATATATCAATTTTAGATATATGTAATCAATTGCTTAGATATATCAAATTTAGATATAATCAATTACTTAGATATATCAATTTTAGATGAAATCAATTACTTAGATATAGTGAAGTACGAGCACAAACTAATAAAGCGACAGCTTTGGCTGGCTGCCTGCGGGACACTATATGGAGAAACAAACACATGCTAACCGAAAGTAAGGTCAGAATATATAAGACATGTGTCCGCCCCATCATGACATATAGGATAGAAGTGAGAGCCGACACCAACAGGACAAAAACCTTCTCAGAGTGGCAGAAATAAGAACCCTACGCTCCATCGCAGGCAGAACTCTTAGAGATCGGATCAGAAATGAGACGATAAAGTCTGTCCGTGGTGTTGAAGACATAGTGAGGTGGGGAATAAGCAGAAGGCGTTTCTGGAGGGATCACGAGGGAAGGACTGCATGGAGGATATAAGAGTGGCAAGAATCGCTAAGAATGAAAACCCTAACAGCAGGAGATTACCAGGAAGGCCACCGAAAAGGTGGAAGGACAGCTGGACGTCATCATTCCAGGACAGCCCACCGTCACAAACAGGTCATACAACCATCTAAACCAAGAGGAAGAAGAAGAATAAGACGTCAATTTTAGATATAATCAACTACTTAGATATATCAATTTGACATATAATCATTGGCTTAGATATATCAATTTTAGATATAATCAATTACTTAGATACATCAATTTTAGATGTTATCAATTTTTCCCTGACAAATATCAAAAATCCTCAAATAAAACTGGGCACTGCGATAGGTTGTCTTGATTTTGATCAGGTCTTAAAGTATTAATATGGATAATTGTTATAGGGCACTCCACACCATGCGGAAATGAATATGAACCTGAGCTCATCCCGATTCACAGCCGACAATGCTAAGATCCACTACTCAATGGCCAGGCACAGGACCATCGAGGGATTCCGTTTACGTCATCACCTGAAAATCGCAAAACCATTCCTCGATATGTATCACTACTACGAAGAAGTAAGTAAAACAACATCTAGTCTATGAAGATTTTAGGTAATTTTACTCAATAAAATAAACCTACTTTAGATTATAATCATTAGAGAACAGAGAACTACAGAGAACTGCTGATCACTTGGTATAACCGATTAGAAGAGTGATGCTGCTAAGAGAGATAAGAATCCTACAAGCTTTGAGATACATGACTGCGCGTAACTGGACTTCCATGCGAAAGGTCGCCGGTTCAAACCCCATACTGTGCTACTCCTCTCGAATCATACAGTATTTTTTTAAGTCTAGTAATCAGTGTTTAAAAAATACAAAAAAAAACATGCCATTGTGATCTGATTGTCTCATTTTGGTGTGCCATCAGATCCAGTGAAGCAGTGTAGCTGGTGAGTTTGCTGGTGTGGAACTACTCAATCACTTATAAAGGAGAAAAGAGATATGAAAACACCACGGCACAGCTTCTCTTTCCAACTGAATTGACGAGAGTATCTTAGACTACGAGGCCCAGTAACGACAATGACAATTTTGGGTTGTTAAAATTACGATGTTCAATTAATCAATATACGAGTATAATAAAATTACCATTCCCTTTTTTTTTGTATACTAGTATCATAAAAAATGTTTTAATAGTAAATAAATATAAACCAGATTAACAATTTGATTTAAATTGTTTGACAATATTACATAACCACGAATTCAACTATTTTGCTTTCTTTTAGATTGGCTCTCTTTATACGGTCAACACGACAGTGGTATACGATAAGTCTACAAATGTAGGGGGTCTAGTAGCTGTTACCGGGAAGTTTTATGCCCCTCCTGGTTCTAGACTTTATATAGATGCTGGACTGAACATTACGCTACCCGTGCTTACTCCAATGGTTTTGGAATTTAGAGTGCATGAAAAGAGGGCTAGCGAATTTGATGTAAGTCCTGTTTTTTACACCTATCTTATACTACTTATTAATCAAAGTATGAAAAATCTATCATTTGTTTTCTAATTAGTTTATTTTCTTTTTAAATAAAATATTGTAGCATGATGTTAAATAAATGTCTTAATCTTCCAGTGTTGTGGAGCCGCCAAAAAAAATCTGACACTAATTCCGGGTCCAGAAGTTTTAAATATTTCACACCGACTCGGGCCCTAATTATAAAGGGTCTTTGAAATTAAGTGGTTTTTTTTATTCTATTTTTTTTTATTCTTGAATAAAACACACAATTTTCTTTGAGTTCAAAAAACGTTTAATTGGTCATTAAAGTATAATATATGACATTTAAACACAAAAAACAATATCCGCCAAATGTCCCTCTTGCAGCTCTACAGATGTTCACTCTTTTGTCAATATTTTCGATGTCATTTTGGCATAATTGCGGTTCTAACTCACCAATAACGCGAATAATTTCGTCCTTCAGCTTAAAAATTGATTGAGGGTCATTCTTATAGACCTGGTTTTTCACGTAACCTCAGAGAAAATAGTCTAACAATGTCAGATCACACGATCTTGGTGGCCAGTTAACATCACCGTTTCCGGAGATTACAATACATAAAATAATTCAACAATTTGAACGCGTTGTTGTATTGTACCTATATACGACTCCATTTTTATAAATGTCATACATTAAACTTCTCAAATGTCACAAGACCCAGGCAAGTTCACGACGCCATCTGTGTTTTATCCAAGAATTTAAAAAACCACTCAATTTGAAAGACCCTTTACAATAGCACCAACAAGACTTTTTGTTGTGGGTTCGATTGCTATTGTAACCCAGATTATATTAAAAAGATTCTAGTCAAATTTTCATTTAAGACATCTTCAACAACTTTCTGATTTTTTTTTTAAATACGAGTACAATACAATACTTTATAATATCTCCTTCTTACTCTTCAGAGGAATTATATTCCATGGGATAGGACCGGTTATTTTGAAAGATTGGTCAATCAAATAAGGTAAGTTTGATCACCTGAACTCAATGTATCACGTCTTCCGCGAGACACATAATTTAATTTTAAATTTCTATTTTCAGATATCAGCGCAAGGAGTATGGTTTACAGGATTGGATGCCAGTTTAGTGGCAGTGTACCAGGAAAAAAGCTCTGCACTATTAGCCATGAGAAGTCTGAAGGCTATCGTCTCAAGTACCTCTTTTACCGAGGTTGAGCTTAAAGCTAAGTACACCCAAGATAACAAACAGTTAGATTTTAAAATCAAAGTAAGTAATTTAAAGTGGAATATGTATTTATTTGCAACTCTGTGTTTTATTTTATACAATATAGGTTTGGTCCATTTCGACCATTAAAATAATACATATTAAAAAAAAAATTATTTAAAGTGCGCATGTTGAAAACACCTGTTGGTGTTTATATAAACTTTCGCTGGGTGCTCAAAGCACCAATCGCCACTCTATTCCGAATTTATTTGGATGTAATAAAAACAAGTGTGTCTGGAGTAGCTTTAAGCCACTGATAAGGTTTTTAAAGATTTATAATAACTATACCAGGTCTAATATTTTTACAATTTTATAAGAATCTTAAATATCGACAATTTTTTTTGCACCGCTGTACTTTTAAAAGAATGCTTGTATCGTGTATTACACTTTAATTGTATACAGTGCAGCCTGGTGGGCGTATTACCATGTGGAAATCTCTTCCAACCAACTAAAAATATGTTGAAGGTACTTTAAATGAAACACAGACTGGAATCCTTTTTTAAAAAATCTGGATTAGAGCACACAACCTACTTTGAAGGGGATAATATTAATATTAATGATTAACCTGTACACCGCGTTAAAAATGAAATTCCACGAATCCTGTGCGCGGCACAATTTCGGCGTTTTTTAATTTCTAAGTTTAAACGCGTATTTTGTTTAGAACCACTGATATTTGATTACACCACCAAGTAAACATGACATTCAAGTAATTTTCTGATAATAAATAATAGTCATTACTCTTAAGGAGACTCATTAAATAAAGGAGATAAACTAAACATTACCTAAAATACACAAAGGAATGCTACAGATCAGATCACAGGCGTTTGTGCTTCCCGTGAGGAAGACGTTAAATAAATAAATATTTATTGATTAAAATGAAAATTCTCATTTTTTTATATAACCTCTGATACGCCGAATAAAACTAACAAATTAAAGAAAACAATGTTTAAATTTATTTTTTGCAGGCGGTGCAAGGGGATGATCTATACAGTGTGTTGGGGCAGTTCATTTCCTATTCCGAGAAGAACTTCACTTGCTATGGACAGGTGGATGTAATCTCCAAGACCTACAGCATCAATCTCATGGCTGATCTATTTAATGACACTAACATATTAGCTGACATACACCTGGATCAGTGAGTTTTATTTCAACCATTATTTTCATCTTCATTTTCATCCCCTTTCAGCCACAGAGTTAGAGATGTCATTAGACAATCTCGGAACTTTTATTCTCTCTCTCTCTCTCTCTGTCATTCTTCTCTTTATCCTTTTTCCTTCTTGTTTCTCTATCATATCTGCTTCAAAAGAATGTGCGTTACTCATTTTATCCATAGGGTCAGGGGTGTTACTAAAACAGAGTCATGGTCTTTTGCATTATCAATTGCCACAAACATTTTCTTTTTATTGTAAAGTCCTTCTATTTTTCTAAGGCATTCATACATATTCACTTTACACATAATACATAATATCTAGCCATGTATTTTTTGGGGTAGGCAGAGAGGACAGATTTCCGCTCATTACACAGATATAGTATTTGCCTGATCCTCATTCATACATGCTCTATTCATTTTTCAAACATCTTACATTTTTCTATTTGTTTAGTATTTAAAATTTCATATACAATGCAGCTATTAGGGCAGTCTAAAGATATACAATGCAGATATTAGGGCAGTCTAAAGATATACAATGCCGCTATTAGGGCAGTTGTACCGGACAGGTACAAAGACTGTATATAGGTGGATGGTTGCTGCACAATGATCGTAGAATTCAGGTAGCGATTTCGAAAGCGTCAATCACCAAAAGTTAATTAATGGCGAAATATTATTTCGCCGCTACGCCACTGCACTAAGGGCGGGGCTTGTCACTGCTCGGGGCGGAGCCTGTCGTGGCTATTCAAGATGGCTGCTCGAAGCGGATCCAGTGGCGTGACGAGTGAAACGAAGATGGTTTGTCGAGTAGAGATTCCTCTGTAGAAGTTGAAGAAGTTCAGGAGAAGTGAAACACAGATAAAGTCCAGTAGAGAAGTGTAATTTAGCCAATTTTGGGCCCTCTATATTAATGGTCAATCGGTCATAGCAAACGCCCGTTACCCGCAAATTACAACCACTTTCGGGGCTCGGGGCGCCGCTTAGACCGACTGACTTTGGCCTTAGTCTCGATGCCTCGGCCGCCAGCACATTTTTCCTGTGCGGTCGCGAGCGCAATCGGACTCAAACAAACATACATATTTCAGATAACATTTACATATAAAAACATATACAATGATTATACAAATACAGGGACATAACAGATATTATAACATACAAATATAAGTTTGATTATACAGATCTACGCACAGTGTCCTTTTCATCATATCACATACACACACACACGGGTGACGGCACACGTCCGATACAGCAGTCTAAAGATATAAAGCAGTCATAAATATTGTCATATCAGTCTACTTAAAAAAATTGCTCAAGTGTCGCAACGGAATCATTTCAAACTTTGTTTCTTTGTATTCAAGTCCCTTAATAGGATAAGTCCATTGTATCTTTCATCTCTGTCTGATCTGATATTCCTTTGCAGAGGAGTAGAACTTTGAGGTTAATTTCGTCTTCATCTCGAATAAACTGACTGTTACGAATCGTTCCAATAGTACGGGGTATTATAATAGAGATTCTTCTATTGCTGGTTTAGTGGTCTGGAATGATCTACCTGTAAGTGGGTGGCATGAGCAGCTTTAGGAAGCACTTGAATACAAGCCTTTTTGAGATGCCTCATCAAAATTTGTGATTATTCATGAATACTACACTACATCTAAAGCCAAATGTCTTAATATCACATATCGGAAGATCTACAAAGGTAGTTTGTTTTTTGGAACAAATGCAGATATAGGAAAGTATCTTATCTAATGGTCTCAACTACTCCTTGCTTATTCTTGCACTCAATTATATTTATTTTGTAGTATTTTTAATTTGTCAGTAAAAGAAGATTTAAGTCCCGAGTTGGAGCGCACTTGAGGACAGTTTAAATGATGTTTTATAAATTGGCCTGTAATTATTATTCATTTTATATTCTAAATGATGCTTTGTAAATTGGCCTTTAACTATTATTCATTTTATATTCTAAATGATGCTTTATAAATTGGCCTTTAATTATTATTCATTTTATATTCTAAATGATGCTTTATAAATTGGCCTTTAATTATTATTCATTTTATATTCTAAATGATGCTTTATAAATTGGCCTTTAATTATTATTCATTTTATATTCTATCCAGCTTTTGGGATGGGCAGAGAGTACAGATATCCACTACTTCTATCCTTTGCCTCATATATGCTCTTCTGTTTCTCATACATCTTACCTTTCCCTCAGTTTTTTTAAATATTTATATTTTAATATTTGAATGATCTTATCCACTCTTATGTTTTGCAGACTAAGAGATGTACACATAACATATAGCAACGTAAACCGGCCCCACGTGAGGAGGCTGAACGCTGATGTGAACTGGAACTCTAACAGAGACCCTAACCAGAAGGTGAGTGTGGCCATGGAACTGCTCAACAAGGGACACCTCAACTACGCTGGCTCCTTTCTCCTCTTCTATCCTGGGAAACTCATTAATGGGGAGTTTGACTTCCTTTTTAAAGGTAATTTTTTTTTTGTATTTCTTGCAAATAACACACAATATTATTTCTACATAGCTTTTATGTTATTATACTCGTATATGTACTCGTATAATACAATAAGAGTACATATATGCATACCATCATACCGTCTCCCCGTCAGGGTAGACAGAAAGGAAAGAGTGCCACTTTTTGCTATCACGACGCACTTCTTTCGCCTTTTCTACATCCATATACCTTCTCATACAGCCCCTACTATTTCTCTAGCTTGTAACATTTCTTTCTTTCCAAATATCATATAATTTACTCAACTATACTTTCTTTAGTCTTCCTCTACCACGCCTTTCACTTACTGTGAATTTTTTTTGTTAGTTTTTCTTCATTCATTCGTTTTTTTTTTTTTTTTATCTGGCGAGTTTATTGCCATGTGGCAATCTCTTCCAACCAACCAGAAAGATGTTTTTATAGGCCCTAAGTGTTAACCAGACTGGAATCCTATTTAAAAAATCTGGGTTCCAGCGGGGATCGAACCCGCAACCTTCGGATCGGTAGACAAGTGTCTTACCACCAGGCCACGGAGGTCGTCTTCTTTCCACGTGTCTAAACCATCTCAGAGTGCTCTTCTTCGTCTTGTTCAGCACATCAGCTTTAAGTTCATGTAAATTCCTAATCCTCTCATTCCGTATTCCGTCATACATTGTCACTCCATGTATTCTTCTAAATGAACTAATTTCTACAGCATTTATTCGGCTCTCTTCAGTCTTATTTCATCAAACGTCCGACTGAGACGGCCTTCATAGCGTAGTTGGTAAAACGCCTGTCTCCCAGGCTGGAAGTTGTGAATTCAATCCCACTGAAACACAGATTTAAAAAAAATCCCGTCTGATTTTCATTTAAAGCAACTTTAACATATTTCTGTTTGATTGGAAGGGATCGTCATATGGCAATAAGCCCGCCAGTTTGTATTGTATACAACGAAAGTGTAATACAATACATTTAGCACTAAAATACTGGGTTGGACTATCACTTGACAGATTTTGATACTGTCCGATTCGAATATATGTTTTTGTACCCCATTGACTTTGTTTCCTATCGCTATACGCTATTCAACATGCTTCCTTCGTCTGAGAATATAATATCTAAATGGCAGAATTCTTCAACTTGCCTTTATATATTAATACTCACCCACATATCGCATTCACTTTCCATTTTTCCCTTTTCTATCACCGTGACTTTGGTTTTCGCAATAAGATTGATAATAAATCATTTATATCAAGACATTTGGTTAACAAACTTGTCTTAGGGGCTCTCTTTATTAAATTAAGCCTCTACTCAATTGAAATGGAGTCCAAGATACTTAAACACGCTAGATGTACGGCACCGGTACAAAGAACTGTATCATAGGTGGATGGCTTCTGCGCAATGCTCGGAGAATTCGGGTCACTTTCAGTGGCGTAGATCGGTAAAAAAGGTAGCGTGGTGAAGAGGTTTCTCTTAGGCAGGTAATAGCAAGTCTCAAGTAAAACACAGTAGGCAGAGTGAACTGAGAATAATTGATTTTTTTTTTTTTGCTTTGCTTGAACGAGTTCTTTTTCTTTTACTAAATTTTAAACGTGCGCATTTAACTGCGTCATCGATCATTTGTCAGTGATTTGAGGGAATACCTTTTCCACTGTTGTGTCATGTGTGTGGTTGTGTTATTTATATGTGTATACTTATATTAAGTATTTGTGTGATAATCTCATTTTATTTTTGGCTCGAAGAGCATTTGATTCCGATTCTGATTTCTCGCTTTTTTCTAAGTTTTAGCTGAGCTTTCTTTGCTCCTTATCATTACCTTTGTAGATTAGTTTACTTTGTAGACTATCGAAGTTAATAAGAGTAAGAGTAGCCACCCTGTACCACCACCCTGTACCACCCTGCTAGACCTTTAAGGAGAATAATTACATATATTTATAAGATCAAGTGTAGGTGTAGAGTGTGGGGATGGGAAGGTGTCGGCTGCGGCCTGTGTAATTGGAGCTTCCCCGCATTCGCATATGTATTGAAGACATATTCGATGAGAAAACCACAGAAAACTCATCGAGGGAAGTCGAGCTTCAGAGGACCTCTGGGCTCTTCCGTTATGCGATATTAACACATTCGGCTTGTTAGTGGAGTGTGAGTGTTGTAGTGTATATAATGTACTCGAAGTCCAGGGCGTTTCTTCCCCCTTGGCTGTCCTCTCTTAGCCGCGTGCCGCCCACCGGTCCTGGTGACTTGTCCCGGCCGCTCCTCGGGATCTGTAATGCAATGTTAATCGCTGGGCAGTATCGGGTTTTCATTTGTTATACGCGATTCTTGTTTACTATTGACTTTAAATTTGGTGAGAATATGTTTTTGAGATGCATTAGCGTAAGGTTTATTTAACACTAATACTAGTAGAAATTGATCAATTTTTTACTGTGACTTTATAGTTTAGCGATTTGATTTAGGTATTCTTTGGGTGAATTTAATTTACAAAGTCGGTTAGGTTTTGACTATCTAAGGAGTTTTAGAATAAATATAAAAATTTTTTAAAAATTTTTAAGAGAATATATAAAAAGAGAAGATATAAATACGGTTTTAGTCTTCGAGTTCCTCCATCATATCGACGATGAGAAACGCCTTCTCCATTCTATCCTTGCATTGGCCCAGCCTCGTCCTCATTTTCACAAGTAGGCGGAGGATACGGGTCAGCTCTGATCCCTCTCCGCCCGCGAAGCTCGTTTTGGTGATGCTGGGTTCGGGAGTCGGCAGCAACGGTGGTCGGCAGCCGTTTCTCGGATCCCTCGGGTGAGCGAAGTTTTCGCGCTGCGCGCTCGCGTGTTGCATATTCGCGCTCTGCGCGGTTTCGTGAGTATTTGCTCCAGCGATAGGCCCCGAAGCGCGGGCGTTCCGCGCGGCGGCCTGATTGAATTGTGTGGGAAGCGTATTCCCCGCACCCGTCACGACGCCGCTCCATGAGCGACCCGGTATCACACGCGGTGCCATCCGGCGGGCGATTGACTCCGCGTATGCTTGCCTTGTAGGGCACTTCGAATAGTTTGCGGGGTGGCTACCACCGCAATTTACGCAAGTGGCCGGTGTCTCCTTTGTCTTGGGACACTCGGCTGTCAGGTGGAACTCGGTGCACTTGACGCATCGGGCTCGATGGTGACAGTTCGATGAAGCGTGCCCCAATGACTGGCACCGGAAGCACTGCGTACCGAGACCTTTCTTGGGTCGGTATTTGACGAGGGTCACTCTGCAGTAGCAGAGGAACCTCAGCGTCGCCTTTATTTTCCCCATATCAGTTTCCTTCCCAAAGTGGGCAAGGTACATGGGTGCGCCTGTCTTGGTCGTCATCTTGACGACCTTTTGCGCTGGAAAACCCTGCGCGGCGAGATCGCCGGCGATCTCCTCCGTGGGAATTACTGGTAATCCCCGGATTACTGACCTTTTGGTCATATCGTCCACCTTTGTGAACGTATGAAATTCTTTTTTCCTCCCCTCGAGTCCCTTTACGAGGGCGTCATGGTCCTCGACGGAGTGGACCGTGATTTTCGCGGTCCCCTTCCCGGTATACTTTACTTCAAATTGGCCCTTCACGCTCTCCCGGATCAGGCCAATAAGATTTCCGTGCGTAAGGTTACCGAGGGTTATTACCACCGGCGGTACTTTCGATTTTGTAAGCACCCTGCGCGCTACGCAGGGCGCTTCTTCCGTTACCTCCCGGAGGCACGTGTACTTATTCGATTGGACCACCTCTTCGGGTCCGGCAACATGCCTTCTTTTGGCAGGTGCCCGCGGGGTCTCCCATTTTTCCGCCACTGGCCCCGCGGGGGTTAGCGGCACATAAACACCGTTCACTAGTTCGCACCTAACACCAGTGCGCTGCATCTTAACGACTTTCCGCGCAGCCCGCACTCACAACACCCGCACTCACGGCACCACACTGTTCACAATTAGCGTTCGATCGCTCTCACTGTTCACTTGATTATAGCCACGGATTGGCTACATAAGTCGGCCCTAAAGGCCCGCCTCTCAGCGCGCACAATATCGCGATATGCCCACGCGGCACACAGCACCCGAAAACACTGGATGGGTTTTCCCCGATCTCTATACCCGCAAGCGAGTATCGTGAAATTTAAAAGATCCAATATCGCACAATTGATTTATTTTGAAAAGGACCCTTCTTGTGAACGGTCAATCGCTCATCGCAAGCGCCATTTTTCGACACTTCATGCGCTCACACCTCACGAAATACCAAAATTTTCGGGAGTTTGCGCAATGCAGAAGCCGGCCGGCCAGCGATGTAGTCTCACGATGACCGTCCATAAGTCTCATTTCCGCTGCGGTCGCGATGCAGCGCGGACCCAAACAAACAAATATTTACATACAAAACCAATCAAATATCAAATTATAAACATACAAATAAAAAATGTACCAGAATTTACATATCAAATTACTAATATTATGTTAACAAGAAAACAACTAAATAAGTGACACATACGTCCGATACACTAGATGAGTACATTTATTGTCTCTCCAACATGTTTGATAAAGAATTTAGAATGAACTACATTCTTGTGTATTTCTCATACTTGCCTTTAACATATATATGGTCTTAGATGAGAAGGAGGGCAAGGCACCTTGACTTGCTAAAAAAAACTTCTACTGTGATCACCAAAGATCACTTAAAAAGCCTTAAAACTAAGCTTTCACACAAAAATATGGCAAGCAGCTGATTGATTCAGATACAGGGAATTTACGGTCTCCTTATACTCCGTTCATGATCTTACACTTAAAACCTTAAGACACATGATCTTACACTTAATCTTACACTTAAAAAATTTAGAACTGCTTGCATAGGATAAAACAATACATTGACAGGCATTTATCTTCCACAGAAAGACAAATAATCATTCTCGATCACAAGGGATAAAGTCAATGTTATACAGCATAAAATTTATAAAAATCGTATTTTTTTTTTCACATATACTGAATTTTTTTTCCCAACAGACTGGCTGTGTCAATGGTTGGTTAAGATGAATTGGTCTCCTGATGATAACATCCTGTGGATGGTGAAGCTCTTCTCTGAGATGGAAACTGAGACCGTGTACGCCTTACTGTCCAAGATGGACACGCCTTTTGAAGGATGGAAGGATACCAGCCTCAATTTAGTGTATGTTATATTTCTTGACTAATTAAATATTTATGCATTATTTTACTGTCATTGCGGGGCTCGCAGTTGAGGGTGCCCTCGACACTCCAGAATCGTCACCACTTATCGTCCATGCTGATTAGCTAGAATATCGTTGTTGTTGCTGGGTCTTGTTGTCAAGGAACCCCTCGCCATTCTAACATCAATACAGGTAGAATGCAAACCTGTGACATAGAGTTTTATATCTTTTCACTTTTTCCTTTAAGTGAGTGAGCCTTTGCATATCAGCAAACTCACTGGCCATACCTCTCTACTGGATCCAATGTCACATCAAAGTGAGACAATCTTAGCACACCGGCGTGTTTTTCTTTTCTCTTTTTTGAAAAAATAGATATGACCATCATAAGTATCTTTATACACTTGAAAAAATGTCTGTGTCATTTGAAGGAAGTAGAAAAATGCAAGGTTCGAACCGGCACGGAAGTCCAATACAAGTTTCTGGCTCATATGCATAGATCATGATTCGTCGCCTGTCACGATCTTATAGACGTCTTTTGAAGTACGACACGAGCCTTTTTTGAGCGATTGTCAAATTATGCGGTATCCAACGCGAACAAATCTTTTTGACGGGCAAATGTTATACAATATTGAATGTATGCGAGTGGAACTAATGCCTAAACATGCCTCAATCTCACGATAAGTCACATGACGATCTTGCAATATCAGTTCACGCACAGCATCGATGTTTTCTGGCACAGGAACCGATTTTGGACGACCTTCACGAAATCCGTCCTGGAGCAAACTACGACCACGATTGAATTCGGAAAACCAGCAAAACACAGTGGCCCGGGATGGTGTTTCATTACTAAAAGTCGAAGCGAGTTTATCGGCATACTGTTGTTGAGTTAGTCCACGTCGAAAATCATAAAAAATCATCGCACGAAAATGTTCACGGTTTAATTCCATTTTTGGCCGAGATGAATTTTTCAAGTCACTGTAAACAACACAAATAGCACTCGTATAACAAAACTTTTTGAGCACGTATACCATTAAAAACGTCAAACTTTACGATGCTGATATCAGATTTGACGTATCTACACTGGTGTTGCCATTCCCAAAACTTAAGTAGCAACCCTCGTGTATGAAAGTATTTTGATAACCTTAATGTTATGAATGGTAGTATATTAACAACCTTAATGTTATAGATGGAAGTATATTGACAACCTCAATGTAATAGATGGAAGTATATTGATAACCTTAATGTTATAAATAGAAGTATAGTGACAACCTCAATGTAATATATGGAAGTATATTGATAACCTTAACGTTATAAATGGAAGTATATTGATAACCTTAATGTTATAGATGGAAGTATATTGACAACCTTCAATCTCTAAGTGGAAATATGACATGGGAAAAAGAAAGACTGGCATTTGCTCTTCAAGGAGACTACATGTTGAAAACTAGTGAGGTAAATATTATTTATTCTTATATTATTTTATGGAAAACTTTCATTAATGTACATCTTGTTTATTATTTGGTATATTACTATTTCTTTTAACTGTCCAACATGTTATTTACATAGTCATGACTAGAGCGTTGTCAAAGTAACAGAAGTAAAACTATAACTGATATCTAGAATAATAAAAATGTTTTTAAAGCTTTGAAACCCGATTAAAATCAAGACCACCTTTCCCAGTGCCCGGCTTGTTTTTGTGAAGGGTTTACTAAAGTTACTCAATCTATATAAATATTATATTAAGAATAGTTGAACCTCGGTTCTCGAACGCCTCTCATCTCGAACAATTTGGTACTCGAACATTTTGTTTTAATTCCATTCTTGAATATAATTCGGTACTCAAACGTTTTGTTTTAATTCGATTCTTGAACATAATTCGGCTGTCGAACTTACATATTTCAATTACACTACCATATATCACTTCAGATTTTTTTTAAATACAAGCAAAGACAACCTTCATTGGTTAGGTTTTTAGTGAGACAGAAAAGACAAAGAACCCCAGAAGGACAGTCACCTGACGATAACATCTTTTGTAAACAATAATATCTCTCCCCTCTACGTACCATAATCTCTTCTCTACCTGACATCAGCTCTCTTTTACCTACCATCAGCTCTCCTCAGTACAGGGAAAGTAAAGTTCATTTTTCTTCTATTTGATATATTTATTATGTTACTGCGTTCTTTAATTATGGGGGTCTGTAACGGATCATAATATAAATAGGCCAAAACCCGTACGGTTGTCGCCAAAGAAGGAATACTTCGAAACAGATTGAAATTATACTGAACGATCCGGTGTAAAAGGGGACGATGCCAATTTATTTTGAATTGTTCTTCATTAAATAATTCATTTATTTCCTATTATATTGAACCTTATAATTACTTGTGTTTACAACTTCAAAACAGATTGAAATTATACTGAACGAACCGGTGTAAAAGGGGACGATGCCAATTTATTTTTAATTGTAATTCATTAAATAATTCATTTATTTCCTATTATATTCAACCTTATAATTACTCGTGTTTATTTATCTTATGCTCTTTTTTTGAATGCAGACAATTATATGTGGCTTTTTCAAGATGTCGGAAACGCGAATACATTAAAGTCAATATATCTGAAACAAGTCTTCAAGGAAAACTTTATCAACGGTTTAAATTGAACAACAGTAATGTTTATACACAAAACATCGTGTATAAAGAGATTTTTGAGAATTAAATAATTCATCAATCAAGATGTACCTTTTTTATTTTAAACTTTAAACATTAATGAACCCAAAAAACTTTAAGCTGATCTTGTTCCATTTGGTATTTAAAAACTGTATAATTTGTTTTACTTCCTTGAATATTTCACGGGCTGCAACTAGTTAACCAATAATCTTCATTACTTTTATGAGAGGAAAATTTATTCAGTTTTTGAACAAATCGGTTTTTGAACAGCCTTCAGGAATGAATTTAGTTTGAAAACCATGTTTTCACTGTACTGTAATGATTCTGTATATTTATTTAATATCTTTAATTATTTATTTTATTACGGTATCGACATTCTCTTTTGTGGAGAGCTACATCACACTCCTTACACATGTACCGGGTGTCAGTTATCTTCTTGTACACACTTTTAAAGCTCTGCAGAGTATTTCTTTTTGGTCAGTTGATGGAATCAACACATGTTTAGACAAGCTCTTTGATAACCTGTTTAAAGAATCCTACAAATTATTTATTCTGATTGAACCCAGAGACTGTATTACGAGTAGATCTTCAGATTAATTTGTTAAAATCTTCAAGATGTGACATTTCACTGCACATTGATGGCGTGACGTCAGACTATCCAATATACATATTTTTCATTATAGTTCCGAAATTCTAGGATGAGTCCTGTGACCGCTCACAATTTTGTCCCAATACAACCTTGTAACGATGTTCAGTAATTTTAATTATTTTATCAACTTTAATATAAGCCTCAATTCTAATAAATAGCAAGTTATTTAGGTAAATAAATTACATAAGGTTGTATTGGGGCAAATTTGTGATCTGTCACAGGACTCATCCTGGAATTTCCCAATTATAGTTATGATATTACCCATATTAGAAATCAGTAGTTTATATTTGAAAGGTTGAATTGTTCACAAAAATTATTTGCTGGATTCCAATAATATCTCCTTTTTTGGAAGAGGTATCGATCCCGTGAAAACACGGGACTGGGACTCGACGCAAATTTAGTTTATCACATTAAAACGCGGGATCGGGATACAAAGTGTTACGTAAGACAGTAAAACCAGTGCACTTTGTGCAAAAGAGCTATAAAGTAACATCATTACTACTTTTTATTTAGAACACTTCATTAGCTTGCTACTTTAGATTTAAAAGTAGCTGTCATTTTCAAAATAACTTAAATAGCATTAATAATAGGGATTGAGGATGGAAAATATATAGGACTTGACAGATCGGATCATTTTGAGAATAATGTTTTTTTAAAACCTAATATAGCTTCAACTCGATGCATAATATATCGTTTTTTTTCTTAGTCTACATGTACAAGGGTGCAGGCTGAAAAACATATGATGTCCTCGCGGCCGGACTCGCCCTATATTGATGGGATGTATCTCCGACGAGGGGATGTTATGAGATGAGCCCAAACCATTTAACAGCTCCTCTCTTAAATGTATTTTCTGCAGTTTATTTCGAGATATTTGTGCCCTTTCGGAATGTATTTATTAATATTTATTTATTATTATATTGTATTGTATAATAAATTGAACTCAATGGCATTCCGTTTCTAGGTGTATGGTGAGATACGAGCTCTGGTGAACTCGACAATACCAACATTACCAACTGTCTCTGCTATTGCTAAGCATCACCATCTATGGAGGAAGAGTGCAGACACATTACTAAGTTTTGAGGTAACAATTAAATAATAATAATAATTCAAAAAATTACTGTAAAATTAGGCAAACTACCCCCACTCTGTCTCATCTCATTTTGACCAATCTGGAAGATTCTAGAGCAAATAAATGCTCAACAGGCCGATCGTCAATTATTGCTGGTCTCATTGGGGCACAGAGTAAAAAACAGACATTTTTGGGGGACTCAGTATAAAAATGCTTATTAAAAATCAGTAGTTGATTTTTTTACCAAAGTCATAATATAAGCATCAAGATATACCAACATTCAATCACTTTTTTTTGTGACAATTTCGTTGTACAATCATGATAGGCTATTGCCATGTAGAAATCTCTTCCAGCCTTTCAGAAAAATGTTAAAGAGGCTTCAAATAAAAACCAGACTTAATTTTTTTTAAATTCTGTGTTCCCAATCCTCTGGTTGGATAACAGGTGTCTTACCAACTAGGCCTTATTGTAATATACAACAACTGTGTCATATCAAAAGAAGCAAAAATAACAAAACATAATAGTGTGTTGGCGCCCACCTTGATGTATGGAAATGAAACTTGAACTAGGCAAAAGAAGAATTAAAGCAAAATTAATTATGTGAAAAGAAAAAAATGAGCAGAGTTAATGTATGCAAGAAAGTGAAATTAATGCATGGATATTTCCGGATGTTTAAAGAACACTGTCTAGAAAAACAAGTATATGAACATCCAAAGCAAGGTGAGGATATACAAGATCTGTGTCCGCCCCATAATGACATACAGCATAGAGTCCAGAGCCGACACTGTCAGAACCAAAAATCTCCTTCGAACCCGCGAAATGAAGGTGCTCAGGAGTATCGCTGGCAAAACCCTTCGTGATAGAGTACGAAACACAGAAATCCGAGGGATGTGCGAAGTTGAAGATATTGTCAGATGGGGACGACAGAGAAGAAGGTTCTGGAACGAACATGTATCCAGAATGGTGGAACCAAGAGCCGTTAGAATGGCCAGGGGCAGTATCCTCCAAGCTAGCAGACCTCCAGGACGACCTCCCAAAAGATGGAAACACAGCTGGCAGTCGACGTCACAAGAGGGAGACGATGATGCAGGACCATAACAGGCCAACAGGCCTAAAAGAAGAGGAAGAAGAAGATAAAAAGGATGTTTGAAGTAAGGTGAAGAAAGGTGATTTAAGCTCTTCAGACCTGACGTCCATTAATATGGACACAGAGTTAATGTACACTTTGTAAACAGCATTGTGTTATATCATATTTATGTTTCCAATGATAACAAATAAAGTGTAAGATATTGTATTATCGACTTTGAACGTTTTGGGAGTCATCTATCTTAGCTAATACGACATAATGTATTATAGTATTTAGTGTAAATAATACACTAACAAACCAAAAAATATTTTTAAAACCTTATATTAATTCAGGTCTGAAGAGGTTTGGACATGTCAAGAGAATAACTAATTGAGTATACAATCCAGAAATGCAAGGTATGCGTGTAAGAGGTAAACCGAGGAAAATGAGGCTGAATCAAATGAACCAGATTTTGAAAGAAGGTTAAGTGAGGAATATGAAAATTTTTCACGATGAGATGTATGAATGTGGAGGAGGTGAAAGTTGTGTGCTTGTATAGAAATATTTGGAAATCTGTTATATCTGCCTACCCCGCAAAGGGCACAGTGTGATATGTACGAGTATATATATAATACATATATACTATATTTTCGATTTATCCTTTACAGTATAACAATGATGGAATGATAATGTTTAACTCTTCGTGGAAAATCGATCGAGGGCCCAATTCTCATAATATATCTGGACGAGTTGGTTTGAAGTCACCATTTCAAGTAAGTGGTTTTATTTATTTAAATAATAAAATGCAATGATTTCAATTTATTTCTGAGATATTTTATTACGCCGAGACGAATGATACAAAATCATTACTGTCCCGGTCAAACCGAGACGTCTGGTCGCCTTAATTGTATTTTATGGTGTTTTCATTGTATACAGTGCAACTTAGTAGGTTTATTGTCATTTGGTGATCTTTTACAATCAACCAAAAACTATCAAAAATGCCTGAAGTAAAAAACATATAAAAAATTTGGTGCCAACATGAATCGAACCCACAATCTATGTGTTGTAAGACAAATATCTTTCCAACTAAGCCACCTTTATTATATATTGTATGATGCCTAATGAAGCTCAAAATGACGTGTGAATTTAATCCCTCTACCTTTAGATTTCTTTTCTATGTGTATACCTAAAATATGCAGGTGTTTTTAATTTCATTTTTCAAAGTGGGAATTTTGTCGGAGTAAATTTCACAAAAGGATGTAAAAACAAAAGCATGTAAAAACAAAAGCATGTAAAAACAAAATCATGTAAAAACAAAAGCATGTAAAAACAAAATATTTTCTAGATTTTTTATTTAATTATTTGCGTCATACTTGTCAACACACTATTTTGAAGAAAAAAATGTGTTCTTCAAAACACCCTTTTAGTATGACAAATTTAAAAGCATGGCAAACAATAAATAACCTACTTTACGATCTGGACAATAATACCTCGTTTCATTTATATCATTTTTGCGTCAATATGAAAGATTTTACTCCAAAAATGTCCGATATAAACATTCGATAAAATACATATAGCCAAACAATACTTAAAAACAAATCTAACGCTACAAAATGATATTAAAGGAAAATAAAATGAGTAAAGCTCAGAATATTCTGCTAGCGAAATAAAAATAAGTTAAAACCCGGGGAAAAACTTGACAAAACACAAATGCAATGCAATCTAGGTATGAACTGATTATAAATAGAATTTTGTAGGACGAAATATGAGTTGGGTGTTTTTATGTCCACTTTTATGTTATTTGACGCCGTGTACGGGATACGGGTTTGTGCTTTTTGGCAGGTATTTAGTGCGTGCATTGCGTATAGTACCCGGCGGTAAATAATACACATCGGGCTTAAGAAAGAGACTGCTGGCCATAATTGGCTAACTTCGGCTTTGTAGAGCGTCGTCTCTGTCATGTATACATGTGTTCCGTCGCGATTTGTCAGTCGTTGACTGACAAATCGCATGGGTTTTTTCGCATAACTAGTTGGTGCCGATAATCGGCCCCGTGGGATTAAAAGGGCTAGATATCGAACTGTTAGCACATCGTGCTACAGAGACGACGCTCTACAAAGCCGAAGTTAGCTGATTATGGATGACAGTCTCTTTCTTAAGCCCGACGTGTATTACTTACCGCCGGGTACTGTACATGCGTTGGCATAGGGTGATTAAAAAGGAGAAAACATAAATAATATGAATTAGGTACGAGTAACAATAGTTATTTTGATTATGTATACGGTGTAGTATTTTTATTTACATTATGTAACACTGTTGTCACCAATTACTGATAATGACTTATATTCTTGACAGGGATACAAATCAGGTCTCCTGGTCACCAAGTTCATGTTTAATCAAAAGAGGGACGTGCAAGGTTTGACGCATCTGGATATAGAGGAGAAAATATATGTCATTACTGTGGATGGTAAGTTATTTTACACTTTCATTGTACACACCTCATTGTATATGTCATTACTGTGGATGGTAAGTTATTTTACACTTTCATTGTACACACCTCATTGTAACCTGGTAGTTCTACTTGTCATACTGCTGATGGAACAATGGCTTTATTGCTGGAAAAGTTCTCCGACCGTGTAATTCCTCGTCGATAAAATATGAATTGGCCGCCACGATCATGTTATTGAACCCCTTTAGATATTTTTCTCTGGGGTTATTTTAAATCTCAAGTGTACGTCAAGAATCATCGATGACCTTAAATCCAACATCACTCGTGTCATTGCAGATATACGTATCAATTTACGCCAATCCGTTATTGAACATTTTGCTCAAAGAGTCGTAATCTGTAACAGGAGCCGAGGTGGTCATTTTCAACACATAATTATCATGTGCACTAATTAAATTGATATCAATAAACGTGAACATTAAAAAAACTGTTTTTTTTTTATTGAATATAAATTGTAGTTCTTGTTGCCCTACTCCGTATTATTTGAATTTAATAAATTTTTATTGATTTAAAATTATAGTTCTCGTTGCGCTATCCTATATTATTTGAATTTTATAATTTTTTTCATTACATCGTATTTTTATGGTAACAATAAGATAGTAACGTTATTTCAAAAAGTTTAATAAATAAAGCAAACTTTTTGATTCAGAATATTCATTCATTCATTCGTAAGATAACCTTTCAACTTATCCGCATACATTTAAGATAATAAAATCAGTAATTGAATATTGACAAGAAAATATTTGATTTAGATGGGTGAATGCCTGTATTTGCCTCAAAACTATAATTAATGTAGCAGTTTTTATTTAAATTATGTAATAAAAAAATTTATTGATTTGAATAATTAATTAATTAAATATTTAAAAGTACAATAAAAAATAGAAACAATTATAGTAATGCTAACAAATGCTGAATAAAAAATTAAGCTTTTGTATGGAATACCTCGGAAGTATTCTAGTGGAAGACCTCGACCTAGAAACCGAAGTCAAGTGCAGAATTTAATCATCTCGTGCAGCTTATAAAATGAGTAGCGTATTCTGCGATGATAATCTAAACTTGAAACTTCGACAACGGTTAGTCAAATGCTACGTTTGGTCAGTGTTATTGCATGGAGTGGAATCATGGACCCTCAAAGCTGATAGTATAAATCGTCTGGAAGCAATCGAAATGTGGATGCACCGGAGAATGCTACGGATACCCTGAATAGATATGGTCAGCAACACAAGGGTTCTTCAAAGAGCGCAAGTTGATCGAGTTGCTGACTAATATTAAAATCCGAAAGGTGTCTTACTTGGGTCCTGTACTTAGAGGAGCAAAGTACAAATTACTGCACCTGATCATCCAAGGTTGAAGAGGTATTGGCAGGATGCAAATCTCCTGGTACCGCAATATAGGTGATTGGACTGGCATAAGGGGCGTGGAGTTTTTTTTCTGGCTGCCGGGGACAAAGATATATACTCTCAAGTGATATTCAACGTTGGGGGGACCTGACATGACACTGGGAAGAAGAAGAAGATGGAGCATTATTAAAACCCAAATTATCCCGTAACTGTATTTTTTTTACTAGAATATTTTTTTAATTTTCCCATCAACTGGTGTACTGAAAGGCCAAATTAACTGAATTCTATTGAAAGATGTCAAACTTTTTTTTTTTCAGGTCACATTCGCCGTTTCACCAACAGCATGTTAATCTTCAACGTAACCTCTCCATCACCAGCCGCTACACTGATGTCTGGTCGCTTGGGATTCGTGGACACTGACCATCATGCAGTTGCGATGCTGGAAACCCCCAACATAATGGTCGGGGCAGAGTTGCTGGTCAAATTGCAGTCTTTCCAAGACTTCCACGTGTTTTCTCATATTGCTTTACCAATTGACTTTCTGCATGACACAATGGTCATCGCTAAAAGAAGTAGCGAAGAGGTTGGTTATATTTTTTTATTATACATTTTGTTTATTGGACCAAAGTAATTTATGTCAGAGGGTTGGTCTTAAAAAATTAAACTTATCACAGGTAGACACAGAAGGTTCTTTCAGCCTTAAAAAAATTACAAAATTCTACTCGTGCAATCTCTGTTCTTTCCGATTTCGGACTATACAGACGTATATTGTTTGAATATTACGAAGAAACAGCTGGACAAATTACAGCGTCTTGAAAATGATTGTCTAAGATTTATTTTAAACCTGAGAAAATACGATCATATAATTTCATACCAGAAAGCGCTGAACTGGTTGAACATGAGAAATAGACACCAAATTTACATACCATTTGTAGTATTGTATAATATCCTTAACTATCCTGCGGCACCCTCGCCAAAAAAATCTCACCAAAAAAATTTCAGCGTATTTCCGATCATGGACTTGCGCCACGCTCAAACAAAGATTGTTTATTGACCTTTCCATTTCACCGCTCTTCTTTTTTACGTCGTCCTTTTACTGTCTATGCCAGGGATGGGCATACATGAGGTCAACGAGAGCCACATTCTGGATTTTCATATATATATAAAGAGCCACACCATCCATAGTCACGTTCTCACGTAGTATTATGTTAAATACACAAAGTCAAATTTATTACATATTCTACACAAATCTTAATTGCTATATATCATAAAGTATAAAAAATACACATATAAGAAAATATAAAAATAGCGCAGAATACATTTTGCGTGGTTTGCGCACATAAAGAGGCAGGAGATGCGCGCGCACCCTACACATTGAAATCACAGCACACACGTATACACCAATACTTGCGTCTTTGACAGTTGCATTCACACATGCTTACAACATTTAGAAAGGAAAATCGCACAAATACAAGTACGAGTATAATGGGGAAAGAAAGTATCTTTATTTTTATAAGAGACATTGGGAGCCGCACTTAACCCAACGAAGAGCCGCATTTGCCCATATCTGGTATATGCAGTGAGGCTCTGGAACCAGTTACTAACCAATGTTAGACTCGCTCCGTTCTTGGCATGCTTTAAAAAGCAACTGAAATAACTCTTAATTTCTAATCAGTAATATAACGTGTTTCATTCCTGATTTTTTTCTTTCCTCTCCACCATCCCTTCCTTTTCCTTTGGTTGTTGATATCTCACTTTATATAAAAGGAATATTCGGGTAAATGTCCGTGTTTGTGGAGTTTATTAGCGTATGCTCACGTTTATGTTCGTAAATTTCGTGGAGGGGGGCAGTCATTCGAATGTTTTTTTGCGGCCATGTAACTTGTTTTATTTACTTTTGCCTGGTTTGTTGAAAGAGATTGTCGCCTAGCAATAAACTCACTAGATTATTTTTGCAACATTTATATTTTCACATCTTTAGTTGAATATTGAGTACAGTTATTATATTTGTATATCACTTAAGTCATAATACAAGGATTTTTTTCTAGATTGATCTTCGCTTAGGATGGGAGAAACACTTCCTAGGGTTCACAGGTATTTGGCATTATAACTCTCTGATGGACTTTCAGTACCTCTACAAGGCATTTACTCCGCTGCAAGGCTTTGAAGAGAACGGATTAGTATTGAAAAACTTGTACACTGAAGTTGGACTAGATTCTGAAATATCAGTTAGACTTTCAAAATTAAAGGTAAATAATGCATTTTCCTATGATAAATATTAATTGTTAATGTGTACACCTTCTTCTAACAAGCAGGATAACGTTTTTTTGCCTTGTGACAAAAGTTCAACCGAGCACTAAGTTTCCTGTTAACCCTTATCATGGCATTGTAGGGATCCACGGTCGTCGCTGAATATTGTCGCGTACATACGGTCAATGACCGACGAAACGACCTTTGGATACCTCGACAAATTATAGTAAGCGGTCCAAAGGTCACATGCCCGACATGAGGCCGGCCGAGCATCGCGCCGCATTCCATACTAGAGAGAGAACGCACCACGCTGTCTCGCCGGTTCCGTAAATAGATTGTTACCTACAATACTTCAATTGACAATTTCTGCATGCACAGAAGCGAGATAGAAGCATATCGCGGGTGCACTCCCGCGCCCATTCTGAAATGTTATAAATACCTACGTACTATCAAAATAAAGCATTCATTCACTCTCTTCTTCCGCATTGCGATCTAACGTGTTTTATTTATTTACCAACAATCATAATCATCATATACCTTTACGGGAAATATCCCTAAAGCATTGTAACACAGGTGTTACACTATTTTAGGGATTTAAAAAAAATCCAGAAACTGTAACGTAATTTCAAATATGGCAACACATCCAAATACTATACATGCACTATTGTGTGCAGTGGTATCATCTGGTGATAAATATTGACAACACTACAAGCTTTCAAACGACATCGGGTCAACATGTCTGGACAGCGTGGGTGCGTTTTGAAAATTGGGGTAAATAATCTAAATATCTTATTAATCACTACATGAAGAGAAAATTTTATTCAAACCATTTCATTTGTTGATAATTCAGCTATGTAAATATTGTCCATGTTTTAGATTATAGAATCATTTTATAGCCATTTTTGATATTTTGGAAATGTAACGTGGGTGTTACATATAAAAAAAACTATAAGGAAAGTTGTGATTTTTTCCCTCAAATTTCCTTCATTACTTACCATATCACAAGGAATCACCAAAGAAAAACGTTAATATTTGGATAAATTGAACTTTGCCAAGATAAGGGTTAAGAGGCAAGCAGTGGTAAACTAGGTGGTGGACTACCAGGAATTTCTTAGTGGAACTATGTACAAATCGCACAAAATATTCAGTGTTCAGTTAAAAATTACAAATAAAATAAGACACTCCATTATTTGATCAGTCCTTCGCTAGCAAGAAAAAATCACGTCGATAGAAAAAAACTATTATCTCTACACTTGACTACGAAATTCACACTAACATGATGAATAGCTACTGTTGGTTGTGAGGAAACCAGCCCACAATCACGTAAAAACCGGCCCACAATCACGTTAAAGTTTTACAAACATTCATTGTTCTGTATGTTTTTATAGCTTATAAATCTTTTTTAATCCTTTCGTCTACCCAAGTATTCCGCGAGAGATATTTTTCCAAGTAAAATATATATCCTGAAACAAAAATACCTAACTCAATTACATCTCGAATGTTTCGTGATGATCTGCAGAACAAGTTATACTATATGTAATGATGTAACAAATATTTGAGCATCAAAAAGCAAATTATTATCATATTTCCAGGGAAGACGCAAAATTTGGAACTTATGCTACGCATTAAAAACTCAACTAATGCTATTTTTAAGAAAGCAACCGGCCAATGCCATACAGTGAAACACCATATAGTATTCAAACAGTGCATGACATCCTTCATAATGTTTTTTTTTATATTGATATACCATTATTTTTTAAATGGGTATACCATTGTTTTTTTTTTATGTTGATATACCATTGTTTTTTTCAATGGGTATACCGTTGTTTTTTTTATTGATATACCATTATTTTTTTTAAATGGGTATACCATTGTTTTTTTATGTTGATCTACCATTGTTTTTTTTAAATGGGTATACCATTGTTTTTTTATGTTGACACACCATTGTCTTTAATGTTCATACTACCTTGATCAAAAAGTTTTAGAACCGGTCACCGTGTGGCGCTGTCAGTTACCCGATTGGAATCCTTTTTTTTTTTTGTTAGGTTACCACATCTATCATTGACACTTCCCTCTAAATTTCAGCGTCATAACTTGACATTTGTAAAAGTTACGCTGTACTGAGTACATCTACCTTTATGTGTGTTTTCGATTTTTTACAAGTTTGAAAATGGCATCAACTGCATCAACTAGTTTGCATTAAATTTTGTGTGAAAAACGGATTTAACCTTGGAAATGTTGGAGAAGTGTTTTTCGATGGCACGAACGCTTCAGAAGTGGTCGTGAGTCGGTCGAGGATGACGAACGCAGTGGCAGTCGAAAATCGATGAAAACATCGATAAAATCAAAGAAATGGTGGCCGAAAACAGCCAATCGCTTATGGATCCGCTCAAGACATTTTGGTTAGTGATTTGGGCCTCAGACATGTCGCTGCAAAACTGGTGCCGCAAGACCTCAATTTCATGCAAAAAAATCGCGAAAGACATGATTTCCATGAGTTTTTGACCAAAAACAACACGATTACTATCAAGCAGCCTTCGAATTCACCTGATCTGGCTCCCTGCGACTTTTTCCTGTTCAACCGACTTTAAAAACCGCTTCGCGGAACGCGTTACAGCACCCGAGAGGATGTCATGAAAAAATCGAAGACGGCTCTGATGAACAACCCGAAAATTGAGTATCAGCGGTGTTTCGAGGATTGGATCAAGCGCTGGCGTAAGTGCGCTGCAGCCGATGGGGAGTACTCTGAAGGGGATCATATCGATTTTGATGAATAAACTTGTATTTTCAATTTTATGAGTAAAGTCCTAAAATTTTTTGATCAAGGTAGTATACCATTGTTTTTTGTTGATTTTTGATGTATTTTGTTACGGGGAAATACATAAAAATTGTTAGCGCTGCCCCTGATTATTCTCTAGTTGATCCAAACTGAACTTAAGAGTTATGGTTGATTAATATATATATTTATTTCTTTTATCATGATGTGAATATTGTTTGTATTGAAGTTTATTGTATTTTTTGTGTTTTTTTTTTATTTTTATTAATTTATAACAATAAATTATTATTACACATTTATTTCAATTATCTGACTAAAAGAAACTGAAAAAATATTTCTCTTTTCATTTCAGATCGGAGTCGCTTTCCTTGTAAGGGACAACGGAGAAGGTATTCTTAAGATAATTGAAGAGAAATACATGGGCATTGAACCTAAGTTTTCAACCAACGTATTCAGGGACTTTTCGTCGGATATTTACATTGTGATTGACACATTGTATTATCCAACCATCAAATTTGATGCACAACTTAATAAGGTAATTACATTGTACCGGACATACTCGTATAATGCGCCACAGAAATTAGAAAATCTATTTTGTAAAATTGTTGTATTGTAATGTAAAATATCATCTGTGTTTTATCGTTGCTTGTGACTATATACATGTACATATTGTAACAAAATGTTCTTTATGCGTGACCTTCATTAATAATCACTATAGATCATCGGGAACCCCTACGCGCGGAAAGCGTGTGGTATGCGTGACGCTTGCAAGCCGGGACAGCATACACAATCAAATCAAGGGACGAATAACGGAAAAATACGAGGGTCATCTAGAAAGTAAGGTTACAAGGGCTCCTGAGGCCGGGGAATTTTTTTGTTTCAAAGTTGGCGCACCTGGCGTGTAGGGGGGATCCTAACGGTCAGTTTGTTTAGTCCCGCGTGTTTGTCGGCCATTTTTTTCAGTCACAGTAAATTCTTCTGATGGAGAGGTCGTCGCGCGCTCCCGCCACCTCCCGTCCGTGCGAGATTCGCGCGGCCATCCGTTTTTTGACTTTGCAGAACAATACCGCCGCGAATATCCATCAAAAGTTCGTGGAAGTTTATGGTAGTGATGTGATGAGTCGACAACATGTCACGAAGTGGGTAAGGTTGTTCAGAGAATGCCGTACTGATACTCACGACGAGGCAAGACAGTGATTTCTGACGAACTTGTGCAAAAAATTGAAGAACAAGTGCGAAATGACCGCCGTGTGACGCTTGACGACCTTCACGAAGAATTTCCTGACATTTCTCGAAGTCTCTGGTGATATTGTGTCGAAAAAACTTGGTTACAAGAAGTTGTGTGCGAGATGGGTGCCCAGAATGCTCACATCGGAGCACCGTCAAAATCGCGTGACCGCCGCGCGTGAATTTTCGAAACGTTTTGCACAGGAGGGAGAAGCTTTTCTGGACTCTATCGTAACGGGGGATGAGACGTGGGTGTGTCCCTACACCCCAACAATTTTCCGACGAT
This sequence comes from Odontocerum albicorne, assembly GCA_949825065.1. NCBI lineage: Eukaryota > Metazoa > Arthropoda > Insecta > Trichoptera > Odontoceridae > Odontocerum > Odontocerum albicorne. The sequence goes on from OX463856.1 coordinate 27,097,739, forward strand.
CAGGGTCGAGGAAGCTGTGAAGAAGTGGCTGCAACAGCTGGCGGTGGAGGTCTATGACACTGGCATACAAAAGCTGGTGCCCCGACTACAGAAATATTTCAATCTCGACGGCGATTACATTGAAAAATAGTTTACTATATTTGTGAAGTATCCTGTGAATTTTTCGATTCTACATAAATGTTGTAACCTTACTTTCTGGATGACCCTCGTATATTATCATCTACTTGGAATGTGTTTTTTTTTCGACAAACCTGCCAAGGAGGAATCTCTTTACCCTGCCCTTCACCGAAAACGCTAGAGGCAAACCGGAATCTCCGAAGATCGAGCGGCAGCAATGCACCTATTCTACAGTCTTTGTACCGATGCTGTACACACATAAATAATTTATTGGCAAAACGCATATAATTCATTAATATGATGGCTTAAAATATTAAGTAACTAAAAAAGTTTATGTATTTTTTTAACTCAAAAAATTTGTTCGTATTTTTAGAAAACAAATTAAACATGTGCATATACGAGACCACACAAATAAACCTTTATTACATGTGTTGCGACTATCCGTGCGGTCACTGAACCCATCGAGGCGACCCTTGGCCTGCCCGGTCATTGAACTCGCATTCCTTACAATGCGAGACAAGCACTGGGCAAGGGTCGCCCGGCCGGTCATTGAACTCACTATTAGCGGAGAAACGAGACAGCGACATATCTTCCGCACTGTCAGTCAAAACAATAAATACCGTACGTTATGACAATAAATATATTGTGAGGCGGAGACGAGACAGCAACATATCTCTTGCTCCGTCTCACGCACATTATAAATACCGACGTTTATCAATAAAATACCTCTTTGCATATTCCGATTTCAAACGAGTTTTATTAAACCAAACGATCATCCTCATCTCTTCGTTAAGGAACAACCCGTTCCTAAACATGCATAAATTTTACAACAATAATATAATAATACTTTTTAATTTATGTGACGCATGTCATACATCCGATACACATTTATAAAGCTTTTTTCATCCGATACACATTTATAAAGCTCTGCCAAATTATCCAGCTCTTTTATTTTTTTATCAAGTTTAACTTCTACACAGCATTAATTTTTAGATTTTAAACTACATTAGAATACATTCTACTTTCAGTTCAACCTGCAGGGTGAGGATGTAAAAGAGGAAGTTATCAAAGTACTGGCCAATCTATTCCTCCCCAACATGACTGCTATCACGCTGAACAACAAGTTTATTTTGGAGGTAAGCTCAATTCATTTACAAAAGACCAAAACCAGTAAATGAAACAAATTTCAAATAAACTACTCGTAGCATTTGCAGTACATGAATGAGAGCTAGATGCTATATAATTTTAATAATCTACAGTTTATTACAAAAAAAAAACATTTCTTAACCCTTCTTTCCCTGTGATGTGTAACTATAGTTCGGAAATTCTAGGATGAGTCCTTTGACAGCTCACAAATTTGCCCCAATACAACCTTATGTAATGTATTTACCTAAATAACTTGCTATTTATTAGAATTGAGGCTTATGTTAAAGTTGATAAAATAATTAAAATTACTGAACATCGTTACAAGGTTGTATTGGGGTAAATTTGTGAGCTGTCAAAGGACTCATCCTAGAATTTCCGAACTATAGTACATGTTGGTTCCAAAAACTGTAATATCTCTATAAATATAATAAATACACACATAACTCGCTGTACGGCCTAGATACGTTCCGTAAAAGTTGGCCGTAAAGCGAAAAGAAAGCCGTATGACGAATAAATTATTTTGATACAAACCTATACAAATTCAATTGGACCTGTTCCATTTTTTTATAAAATAATATAGTTTTTAGTTCATAAAGCATTGTATTCCTTTTATTTCCTATAAAAATGCTTACATAAAAATAAAAGTACAACACAATGTAAAATAATAAACAAAAATTCAAAAAATAAACATATAAATTTTAAAAATCAAATGAAATCATATGCACATAACATATGTATACATATCATATAATAAAAAACATAAAATAAAATGTTTAAAAACTGTAAAATAAAATGTTTAAAAATTAATCTGAAGACAAACATAAACATGGTAAACGTGGCCTAGTGGTAAGACACTTGTCTGCCGATCAGGAGGTTGCGGGTTCTATTCCCGTTGGAACCCAGATTTTTTTAAATAGGATTCCAGTCTGGTTTACATTTAGGGCCTATAAAAACATATTTCTAGTTGGTTGGAAAAGATTGCCACATGGCGATAAATTCGCCAGGTAAAAAAAAACATGAAGAATCAAGCTACCATATAATATGCTGCCATCATCACTTTTCGCTGTTGTGGATTGCTGGACCCTGTTTAAAATATTGGTCCAACGTTGTCTGCTTCGCCTTGCAGTGTTTTTTAACTGGTAATAAATAGCTGAGTTTACTCCTCGAGACACTTTAGCGTTGCATTCTTCGTCGGGATCATTTTGAAGAAGGACGTTTATTCCTTGCTCGAAATAAGAAAGCGCATTCGACAAGTTTTTTTGCTGTTAGCTGTTAACATACAGCAGGCTCTGGCTTTATTGCGCTTATTGCTATTCTTAATTCAAAAAAGAGCTAAGGAAATTCTCGAGAGAACAACTTCAGTCATTTTTCGCAAAGGACTGAATCGCACCATGAATCTTGGTGTGGACACGGTTTTTTGTCGCGGAGTAGAGTCTGGGCTGAATCTGAACAATGAATCTATGCAGCGCAGATTCTGAATCGCGACATGAGTCTATTCAAATAATCTTAGTGAGTACTACTCTTAACAGTACAGCATGTTTTTGGCCGTAAATCGAAAAGGTGCCATAATTAAAAGAGGCCGCTATAGCGAAATGCCGTATAAAAAGCGGCCGTATAGCGAGGTATGGGTTACTGGGTTCAGATTTTAGGTATTCCTCCGTAATACATTTACGCATTGAATGAAAAAAAAATATTAATAATAATTAGCACTTATCGGTCACATCAGAGATATTTTGTGAAAATCGGGAACAAATTCACCAATACAATCAAACGTATGCCAGTGACGTGTAGGTATAGTGCCGTGTGACGTAGGTATATTAAGTCTAAAAAACCGCTATGGGTGAGGAAGTGACGCTATTCACGTCTCACTCTCACTCTACTTCGGTATATGGGAACGCAAGAAATATAATTTCAGTTCGCTCGCTTCTCTCGTTTCAGTAGCTCGCGGGCTTTCGTTTGAGGCGGTCGCTTCGCCCGTTTTGTGAACCATGTTTTTTTTCATGTTTTCAGCAATTAAATTTCAATTAAGTATTATCACTTTTGACTTCAAATTTTATTAATTGAAGGGATTTGCTATGAATATTCTTATTTTTCTGATTTTAAATCGCTCATTTTTACACGTGTATTGATGTGTATTGAATACACAGCACCGGAACATGCGGTTTTTATTAGCACAGGAAGGGAAAGGTTAATACAGCTGAAATAATTGAATGGAACTTGTGATGGATATAGGTGAGATCAGGGCCGTCTCTAGGCAGTTTGTTCAGGACACGAACTTTTCAACAGAATTTTGACTTAAGGATACACGTTTTAAAAATAGACAACCACAAGAGAAATATAGTTCATTATGAAAATGATAATCCCTATAACAACTTATCGTAATATTATGAGAAATATTTCAGAAATTGGATGTAGGGCTGAAAACATCACTGTTTTAATATCATAAATCAAATCTCAACAATTTCACAATTTTTTTCTTTTCGAGGTGCTGTCTCCTATCGGAAGTTAGCCACTAGCATGGTAATCTTTATCCTGTTTACTGTAGTCCGGAATAACTCCTAACAGTAGAAGTGATTTCGAACCATTCCCAGAACTGCTTTCGAACCCAAATTCTTAATTCCCCTAGAGGTGTGGTATCTTCCTCTGCCCGTTTGTTATTTATTTTTCCCTGGAGGATCAGTTATGTTACAATGTATCGTGTGGTTCTCATGTAACCAAGATTCTGCTAAATGTGAACCTTCACAATTTTAAGCAGTTCTCGGTCCAGACGGTATCAAAATCTGCTAAAATGAGCCAAATAAATGCTGTGGAAATGTTTGCATGTTTTTTTTAAAGAATATATATTACCGAAGTCATACATGTCCGCATGCCCTTGAATAATGCATAAAATGCCTGTGTCGTTCGAGGGGTGTAGCACAGTATGGGTTTCGAACCGACAATCTTCCGTATGAAGTCCAGCGCGTTACCGTGCGGCCATGCACCTTATGATTTTTATTTTACTGTTTAATAATAACACTTTTTTAATAATTAAATAGTATAATAGAAATTAAAAAATGTTTATACTATGTACAAAGATACTATTGCTATTTGTAAGAGGGCGCGCAATGTCAATAGGGGGCAGGGCTTCGGAGCGGCCAGAGTCGGACCTCATAGTAATGAATTGATTGCTTCATATAATAATAATTTTACAACAAAATATAAATTGGCAACATTGAACGAATTATCATTTGAAAAGAAGTATGATAAATCTTATACTTGTTTTTATTATGCAAGAAGTTCCTGGAACTAAATATTTCCAGTATTAAAATCATGCTAAGATAGTCCACAATATAACTTTGATGCCAAGTTTGATGTATGGGAGCAAAATGTGGACGTGGAAAAAAACAAGGGGGATCCAAATAAATTCTGTTGAAATGCACGCATTGAGAAGAATTCAATGGAGTGACAATGTATGGCAGAATACGGAATGAAGTGATGAGGGATGAATGTGAACTTAGAGTTGAGTGTAAAGTAAGGTGAATAAGAGCCCGCTGAGATGGTTTGGGCATATAGACGAATGAATAAAGAAAGACATACCGTGGCATCCACGGCCATTTTGGGTGGCCATTTTGAAATAATTTTCTATCTGTCAAACGAATATTTCTATACTACCTATCATATGTGTCTGGTCTATTAACAATTTATTCAGGTTACTCTGTAGGCATCATTGACATATATCAATCAATAATAATAAATTTAATGTTTTCAGGATATACAAACTTTGCGAAATGACTTGCATATTGTCACTCCTTTCCCTCAAATGAAGGAGCTTAAATTTTATCACACGTGTGAGGTTATCTTGGGAGAGAAATATAATCTGACCTACATACTTCTTAATAAAAATGAGAATGACTGGACTGAGGTAAGTAAATTGTTTTGATTGGGCATTAAAATTAAAAAAAAAACTCACGTCATGTAACAACTCTAAAAACACTGACAACTTAACAGTTCATGAACTACGAGGCGTATCCAGAAAGTAAGTGTACTGAGGCTCTCACGACCGGATGGATTTTATTTTCGACATGTTGGCTACACTTCCGTGTAGCCTGACCCTTTCCCTCCGCAACGAGACCGGTTCGAGGTCAGTACGTTGAGAAGTGTCGACGCGACAACACGTTTCATGAAAAATATCAACCCAATCTCCCGCCAAGTGCGAAATTTTGTAAAAAGGCAAGAGGTTTTGAGGCGCTGCAAACTCCATGGAGATGAATTTCTCCGCTCCATCGTTACTGGAGCTGAAACTTGGGTTCCACACTACACGCCTGAAACCAAAAGGCAGTCTCAACAGTGGCGTCACACCTCTTCACCCTCCGCCAAAAAGTTCAAAACCACAATTTCAGCCAAGAAAATCATGGCATCCGTGTTTTGGGACTGTCAAGGCATAATTTTAATTGAATATACGTCTCAAGAGGAGACCATCTACTCTGCAAGATACTGTGAGACCCTAAAAAAATTGCGGAGGGCGATTCAGAACAAGAGGAGAGGCATGCTGACAAAGGGAGTCTGCCTGCTGCATGACAATGCCAGACCACACACGGCCAATGCCACGAAGGAACTGCTCGCCTCGTTTAAATGGGATGTCCTGAACCATCCCGCGCATTCCCCTGACCTAGCACCTTCAGATTACTATCTCTTTACCTCCCTGAAGCTGCACATGGGTGGAAAAAGGTTTTCAACTGACGAGGAGGGAAATGAGGAGGTGGAGAAGTGGACGGAGGGGTTGGCGGGAAACTACTTCGAGGAAGGTATCAAAAAGTTGATACCCCGCTTCACCACCTGCATTGAGAGGAATGGCGACTATGTGGAAAAATAGCTTACATATGTACTACGGTAACGACGTAATTTTTTTGTTTAAATAAAAAAAATTGTAACCGACAAAAATTCAGTACACTTACTTTCTGGATATGCCTCGTACATTCCCAAGAGGAAACCCTTAATGAGATGATAAAATCTTCGAGGGAAGACTCAAAAGTTTTCAGAAGTATTATATAAACTCTTAGTTTAAAACTAACAGTAATTTCTTTTTAGCCTCCTTCAGTAACATTTTAATTTTTACCTTTGCCACTGTATCTAGGACTTGCATTATTATGACTATTTTTTTCAGTTGTTCATCTCATTTACAATCGTTATTATTTTTGTGGATACAAAAATGTCTTAGGAAACAAGGTCAGGTGAATATAATACAATTATAGGTGCGACGCATTTATCACATTCTCTTATGTCAAAAACTTCTTAACAGACGGTATGGTCTGTGTATTAGATCATGCAAAATCCTGTTTTGAATGTGTCACTTCTTTGGATATCATTTTCTGATTTTGTCATATAGAAACCTAAGTCTAATATTTCGATGTGTGAACATAATGAATAGTGGAAATACATTTTGGGGGTTGTTCTGGGAGTCGGCAAAGCTTTTAGAAGTCCATTTAAACTGCTAGTACTCTACACATCACTCTTAAGAACTACAGTACCCGACGGCATATAATACACGTCGGGCTTAGCAAAAAAAATTGTCGATCATAATCGGCTAACTTCGGCTTTGTAGAGCATCGTCTCTGTCGCACGATGCGCTAACAGTCTGACAAATCGCGACGGAACACATGTATGAATGACAGAGACGACGCTCTACAAAGCCGAAATTAGCCGATTATGGCCGACAGTCTTTTTCTTAAGCCCGATGTGTATTACTTACCGCCGGGTACTGTACACAGTTTGATAAAAAAAATAACGAGAATTCTCATTTTTATCAAAAGTATTTATTTAATCATTAATATTAATGTCCCTTTCAAAGTAGTCTTCATAGGATGAAATACAGTTTTACCAAACTTTTTTCCAATCTGCAAAATGACTAAATAGTAAATATTTTCGACTCTGTGGGTCAAGAGGCAAACTAAAAATATTTATGTAGGTAGACCCATTTAAAACACAAGAAAAAAATAAATTTACTGAACAAAATGTAACATAATAACATATTTACTGAACAAAATGTAATATAATAACATATTTACTGAACAAAATGTAACATAATAACATATTTACTGAACAAAATGTAACATAATAAGTAGACTTAAAAAATATTATGATTGTTTAAAATACGGCTCTACTAATGAGAAGAATGTTATTGGGTTTTTGAGATAACATTTTACCGAATACCGGTTCAAAATAAGTACTCCCTATCATCAAAATTGATTGTAAATGTTCATCTGTTAATGCTAACCTGTATTGAGATTTTCGTATTTCATCTTTCAAAATGTCTTTTCACACAGGTAGGTTCTGCTAAATACAGATATATGATAAATACACGAACGCTGCCGAATTATAACTGCATGGCATCTCAGCAGAGACAACCGAATCCAAAGCTATAGGAGTGCCACATATTGTCGTATCTCGCAACTCCTCAACTCGACAGTTGGCCGTTCTTTTGTAGCACGTACTTTGAAATAAAAAAAAATCTAAATTGTAAAATCCATTCTTAGATCACGGGCCGTACAAAAATATGTGATGCGCCGAATTTGGCCCATGGGCTGTAGTTCGCCGACCCTTGACATAGATTCTAAAGAAGACCAAGATAAACTGTACCTATAGTACTCAATATGACAGGGGTGGGCATACATGAGGTCAACGAGAGCCACACCATAGTCACGTTCTCACGTAGTATTAAATACACTCATTCTTATTTATTACATATTTTACACAAATCTTAATTGCTATATAAAGTATCAAAAATACACATATAAGAAAATATAAAAATGAGAAAGAAAACACAAAATAATTAGTTCAAAATGGATTTAATAAAAATAAAATATAATATAATAAAAAGTGTACTTATCACATTTAGCTAAATCTCGCATCTGTGCACCCAATTTATGTATTGGGTGTTAACATAAGTTGTGTCCGTTTTTTTTTTTTCAATTTAAAAATGAGCACCAAAAGTAAAACAAAATGGTAAAGGTTATACGTTATTCGAAAGAAAATTTTCTGCTCTACAAGATATTGTGTTTGCTTTTACGTTACATATATTATTTTATTTGATTACAAGCTTTCAAAATGGAATGTCAAGTAGACGAAAGTGAGCATTTTCGACACCTCCTTCTGTTCGCGTTCAATCGAGGGAATAAAGCTGCCAAAGCTGCTCGCGATATTTGTCAAGTGTACGGTGAAGATGCTATGAATGAAAGGACAGCTCGTCGATGGTTTTCGACCTGAAATATATGGAGACGGTAATTTTGACCTGAAATATATGGAGCGTTCCGGACAACCAGTGGACATCGACGAGGACCGCTTAAACCACATTATCCATGAAGATCCCCTTCAAACCACCGTAGAATAGGCTGAGCAGATGAATTGTAGTCCCATGACTCTATACCGCCATCTTAAATCAATGGGAAAAGTCCAGAAGTTCGGCGCTTGGGTTCCACATGTTTTGAGTGAAAACAACAAAAATCAACATTCGACAATTTCTGCTGATTTTCTCGCGCGTCATCGAGCTACGCATGGCCACAAACAAAGGTTCCTTTACCGCATCATTACTGGTTATGAAAAATGGTGATGAAAAAAAAAATGGTGATGACAAATGTTTGAAGGGGATCTTCATGAATAATATGATTTAAGCGGTCCTTATCGAAGTCCACTGGTCGTCCGGAACGCTCCATGTCTTTCAGATCAAAATTATCGTCTTTGAAACGCAAAAACCATCGACGAGCTGTCCTTTTATTCATGGCATCTTCACCGTACACTTCGCAAATATCTTTGGCAGCTTTATTCCCTCGATTGAACGCGAACAGAAGAAGGTGTCGAAAATGCTCACTTTCGTCTACTTGACATTCCATTTTGAAAGCTTGTAATCAAATAAAATAATATGTGTAACGTAAAAGCAAACACAATATCTTGTAGAGCAGAAAATTTTCTTTTGAATGACGTATAACCTTTACCATTTTGTTTTACTTTTGGTGCTCATTTTTAAATTTGGAAAAAAACGGACACAACTTATGTTAACACCTAATACAATAGTTTTGTATTATTTAGATCCAAAACTTTAACCACTTATTCCAATATTTCTCTTAATAAATTCTCCATCTCTATGTGGACGTTTAGCACGAGCAATATTCCACGCTATTAAAAAAAATTATTCCTTTATTGTGTCATCTTTGCGTGTAAAAGAAGACAAGAGTCCTTGTTGTTTAAGAAGTCCAGATTTAAGGACTTAAGTTCTCTGTTCGCAATTTTGAATTGAGTGGATATTGAGCTGAAAAGTGGGAATGATTTGCTTCGTAATGTTGATTTGCTTCGTAATACTTGCGTCTTTGACAGTTGCATTCATACGTACGCATCTTGTCACTTACAACATTTAGAAAGGAAAATCGCGAAAATACAAGTATAATGGGCAAAGAAAGTATCTATATTTTTATAAGAGACATTGGGAGCCGCACTTAACCCAACCAAGAGCCGCATTTGCCCACGTCTGCAATATGATGTTTATAAAATTAAGTTAAAAAAAAAACTAAATTCGGTGGTGAAATGTCGCTTGATTTTTAACTTTTTATTTGGACAGTGTTGAAATAAAAAATCACAAATTTCCTTATTTTCAGAACTCTTTGCAATTTTTCTACCAAAATGATGTTTCTGACGATGAAGAAGAGGATTTCTCACACTCCAAAACTGCTTTTTTAACATTGAAAAGTCAGTTGGAGTCTCTCAAATGGTTGAATGCTAATCTGGAAATTCACGTTGATGCCTCACTTACCAGGGTCACCGCAAACATCGATATGCCATCGTGCCAGCTGGCAACTAAGGGACAAATTGAAGTAAGAATCTTAAACATGTATACATATCATCCCAGCGTCTCCCTGTTGGGGCAGGCAGGTAGACAGGACAGGGCTCCAGTCTTTCCTATCTAAATATACATCCTTAGCCTCTTCCATATCTACAAACCTTATCATATTGTTCGATTCCTACGATTTCTCTGACTTTCTTCATTTCCTTTTTTTCAAAATATCATTCCCTAGATCCGACCATACTTTCTTTGGTCTTCCTCTACCACGACTTCCACTCTCATTTGTGCTATATATTTGTTTTGTTATTCTTCCCTTAATTCATTTGTTCTTCACGCCCAAACCATTTCAGAGTGCTCTTCATTTTACTCAACACATCAGCATCTTAATTTCACGTACATTCCCAATCACTTCATTCTGTCATATATTTTCCCCTCGTGTATTTCTTCGCAGTATCGCATATATTCAATTAAATTCAGTCTTTTTCAACGCCCATATTTTACTTCCATACATTAAAGTCGGTACTAAATTACTGTTGTGGATTAGCAGATTTTGATACTGTACGGTTTGAATATATATGCTTTATTGCCCCGTCGATTTTGTTTCCTATCGCTACACATTGTTCAATATCCCTCAAAAAATTTCCATCATGTGAGAAAATACTACCTAAAAAGCAGAATCTTCAACTTAGCTTTTATCTTTCATTACTCACCCATATATTGCATTTACTTTTCCTGATTATCATAACATCACACTTTTCTATCGTAATGAATTCTGATTGTGCAGCATTCATTTTCAGAATTTTCCTTTTACATCCCTCATACAATTTACTTGTTAGGCTTTGTATTCCATACTTATTCTGCGCCTAAACTGACATGTCAGCAGCAAACAGAGTTCCACATACATTCCCATTCAATATTTATATATGTATGCCATCCTTTGACCTCTGAAGTTCCTTCACAAGTGAGTCTATATAGTTATTAAACAACCAAAGTGACATAAAACATCCTTGCTTTACTCTTTTTGAAATATTAAATCATTCATTGTCTGTGAAAGTTTCGTGGTCTTAAACAGTAGGATTCCGGTGTGTATACTGTAATTTCAATATAAGTAATTATATTTCTGGTGTATGTGAGTAATTAAAAAAATTTTATTATATCAGATATGATTACAAGTGTTTTCAGTTTTCATACACAGACAGCACAGAGTGGCCCTTAACATGTACACTGTGTTAAAAATCAAATTCCACGAATCCTGTGCGCGGCACAATTTCGGCGTTTTTTAATTTCTAAGTATAAACACGTATTTTGTTTAGAACCACTGATATTTGATTACACCACCAAGTAAACATGACATTCAAGTAATTTTCTGATCATAAATAATAGTCATTACTATTAAGGAGATTCATTAAATAAAGGAGATAAACTAAACATTACGTAAAATACACAAAGGAATGCTACAGATCAGATCACAGGCGTTTGTGCTTCCCGCGAGGAACACGTTAACAAGGGCTTTTATTTTCAAAGCAATATCAGAAAAAAATACTGTATACAGCAAACGCATACAATATGCCTACGTAGCCTTCTGCATTTCTGACTATCATATCAACATATGCTTGGTTAGCTCAATAACTCGCACTTCGGAAAAAGTTCATTTTACAGTCGCGAAAGCGGTATTTGAACCAGTAACAAACATATTAACATTAATGTTGCTAGTGCATGTCTTATTGGCCAGAGAGCTTGCTTTATTCACTTTTTCCTCGCCAATTTAATAATTTTATACATTCATCTTCTTTTTATTACAGTTGGATGAGACATTCACTTACATAACTGGATCCATGAACCTGACTTCACCGTATGTCCAACCTTATGATATCAGAGTAGAATTCAAGAAAGATTTTTCCGATGTTGAGAACACTCTTGTGTGTGGACTACAAGTGAAGCAAGGATCACAAAATAATTTCGTAAGTATTACACACAATTGTTGTTTATCACAATCAAAACACCTGCTGAATAGGATATTCTAAACCTTATTTTCCGAACCACATTTGTCAAAGGATTAAGGAACCTGGAATCTTCTTTAGACGACACTCTTTGTAAGATTCTGATCTAGTTATATGAATACTCATTCATGATGCATGTTCATTATGTAGACATATTGAAAAGTATAACCAGAGCACATTTTCTGGGACCTCATCCAACACTCTCATTTAGAACCATTGAAGAAGACACATACCTCACAGTTTATCATCATGTATATTGGTAATACTATCACATGTAGAGAGGCATCAACATTTGCATATATCTATTGAGTATAAGTGTTCATAAGAGAACAACTCTGTAACCAGGCCTAGACCCTTTTTTTTCTTACTATCTGTAATCGAAGCCATGAGTCTTTCAAATTTGTATTGTATACGTAAGCCCATTGCTGGGAAATTCTGTTGGCAGTGAATCAATAAATTGATGTATGTAAGTAAATCTCAAATTTGTATTGTATACGTAAGCCCATTGCTGGGAAATTCTGTTGGTAGTGAATCAATAAATTGATGTATGTAAGTAAATCTCAAATTTGTATTGCATATGTAAGCCCGTTGCTAGGAGATTATGTTGGCAGTGCAGTAATAAATTGATGTATGTAAGTGAATCTCAAATTTGTATTGTATATGATAGCCATTGCTAGGAGATTATGTTGGCAGTGCAGCAATAAATTGATGTATGTAAGTAAATCTCAAAATACTTTAAGTAATTTTTTTCAACCTTAATAGTATTTATTTCACCTAAAGCTGGATTCACTTGAACCAAACCACCACATATCAGTTTTGAATTTAAAGATTTAACAAAAAATCCCAGATCTTTACAGCAAAAAAATTACTTAGGCTAAGGCCACACCAAAGTGCTTCGCTTAGTGCTAAGCTAGATGCTACGTTACTAAAAGACTAGGTGACTATCATAGTCTCGTAGCGTGGCGCGAAGCGTGCAGTGTGGCCATTGCGATAGTACTTGTGTTTACTCCTCTCTTAGTTTACTGCATTTACTTTCTCATTGGTCTTGTGGGTGAAATTAGAAGAAAAATTATAAGGGATGAATATGAACTTAAGGCTGATAAGTTGAGTAAGATGAAGAGAAGAACCCGTTTAGATGGTTTGGGCATGTGGAACAAGTGAATGAAGAAAGACTAACAACACAAATGTATTGCAAATGTGAGTAGAAGGCGTGTAAGAGGAAAACCAAGGAAAGTATGGTTGGATGAAGTGAATGATATTTAATAAAAGAAACTTAGAAAGTCAAAGAAATCGTAGTAGTTGTATAGATGTAGAAGAGGCTAAGAATATACTCATATGTTGAGATAAGAAAGTCTGGTGCTCTGTCCTCTCTGCCTACTCTCTGAAATGGCATGATGGTATATATGTATACATGTGTATCTGATAAATGTGACATTGTAAAAAAAAAATCTTTTCCTCTGGATTTAGCACTCCAAAAATATCTAATTCCATACCAGATGCAGAAATATTTTTTTTTGTTCAACTTGTATAAAATAGTTATTCTTTTTATTTCAGCTTTTCTCACATGCTAGGTGGGGCGTTGAAATGAAAGACCACTTCAAAGCCAAGCTGCACGTATCTCTGCTCCCTGTGATTCCACCCTCCGAGCTAGCCCTAGAGTTTAGCCAGACCAGCGCCCTCACCGTGTTGCAAGGAGAAGCCACCATCGGCCAGTCAGATATGATCTATACTTTGAAAGCTGAACAACGACCTGGCTTTCACACTATCGCCTTAACTTCACCTCATAAAGGTTTTAAGTAAGTTTGGCTTTGATTTTTTTACATTTCAATTGATATTATTTACACTTGTACAGGAAATGTATTTTTAGCAATTTAGTTTATCTTCACCTGACGATGAAGACGGTGGTTTTCGAAACCGGTAGTAAACCCAAAAATAAACCTGTGGTGAACACAAAAATATAAAATAAGTTTTTTATTTACTTATTTTTCCTTTAACATAAATAGGTGTAATGAATATCATTTGAATTCATAATGAACAGTAAAAATTTGTATCTGGGAGAATAAGACTGTTAACCGACTTGGTTGAGAATGTTTTATGACAGCCCTGTGTGGAATGAGATGGAATGTTTTATGACAGCCCTGTGACCTTAGATGGAATGTTTTGGGACAGCCCTGTGTCCCTAGATGGAATGTTTTATGACAGCCCTGTGTCCCTAGATGGAATGTTTTATGACAGCCCTGTGTCCCTAGATGGAATATTTTATGACAGCCCTGTGTCCCTAGATGAAATGTTTTATGACAGCCCTGTGTCCCTAGATGGAATGTTTTATGACAGCCTTGTGTCCCTGGATGGAATGTAAAGGGTGATTATGATAATGATGATGTGTCATATATTTATCAAAAAAGCAAAACCATGCTTGATTCTATTTCTAGAGTTTTAGCGTTAACATTGTGGTAATTCATGATTGTACTAATATAATGAAAAATTGAAATACTATTTATTTTATAGTTAAGGCTGTGGATGTTTAAAAACATTGTAATTAGTTTAGTCAAACACTGTTTATTCCACTTTATATAATGGTATAACCCTAATACGGTTATATTAAGTGTTTATTCCACTTTATATAATGGTATAACCCTAATACCGTTATACTCGTATTAAGTGTTTATTCCACTTTATATAATGGTATAACCCTAATACCGTTATATTAAGTGTTTGACTAAACAAATAACAATCGAAACACCGTTAAATAATACATCATCTCCAGACACAAATGATCCACAAGTACGAGTATCATGTGAAACAACAAAAATATTACTTTTGTATACTGTTATATTTTTTTAACTAACAAATTTAAATAATTAGAAAAATAATAAATGATTATAACGACATCTTATTTTTCATAGTTTGAGAAGCACTGTGTTAGACAAGTGAAATTGCAGATAATTTTGGACAAATAAAAAGGGATTACTGAATAGACAGTTATCTTTTAAAAATTTTAATATATCCTTTAAATAAAGTTTATCTTCTTTAATTGAAATACAACGGGAGATGTAAATATTTTTATATTTTCAGGAACATGAATTTGACTGGTGAAGTAAAAAGTAATAAAACTATAATCGGTACTTTCCAGAATGATGCCGGAGATTATGATGTCAATGGAAATATTATCAGTCTGAATCCATTAGAGGTAAAGTTATAACTATCATACATATAACTATAACTCCGTTTCTCAACCTGTGGGTCGTGACTCCCAGAGGAGTCGCGGTGGAATATAATGTTTTGCGTATGATTCCCAAAGTATTAATTTTATTTCTTTTATCTTTTGGTGGATTGTAAGGCTAAAAAGGTTATGAAATAATGATGTAAATTCTGGAATGTATACAATCCAAACATTTTTCTAAAATATTTTTTATATATTTACATAGTGAAAAACTGATTTTATGCATAACCTAATTAAAACACGTGAGCCAAAAAAATCATTAAAGAAAAGCACTTTTTTTTTTAAATATTCAGATGTTACCAATCAGAACTTTTTATTAATAATATACATGAAGTAAGATGATAGACCGCGTGGTAACATATAGAACTTCCGTGAAGAATGTCGCTAGTTCGAATCCCGAACTATGCTACTCCCCTCGAATGACACAGGAATTTTTCCACTTAGTTTTCGGTAGTACAAAAATACCTTTGATTTCAGTCATATACGAGTATATTCTTTCAAAAAAGAGAAAAAAAAACATGCCGGTGTGCTCTGATCCTCTCACTTTAGTGTGCCATCAGATCCAGTACAGCGGTGTGGCCAGTGAGTTTGCTAGTGTACAACAACTCACTCACTTAAAAAAAATCTCCACGGCACAGCTTCGCTTTGCAACTAAATTGACGTTGGAATGTTGAGGGGATCCTCAACTATGAGGTCCAGCAAAGATGACGACATAAAATACATATATGTTACATGCCATATTCCTTTTGGTGGAGAAGTCAAATCTTCCTATTTCATATTTGTATATTTCATCATACATGCTCTTTTGTTTCTCATTCAACCTTTCCCTCAATCAAAATTTCTCCAGTTATATAATTCTTTTAGTTTAGCATTTCCTTGCACTCCGCTCCAGATGTATAAAAAACATTGTAAGTCTTTCAGAAATCATTCACTTGATAAGTCCAAACCACCTTAAGATTCTTTTTTGTTATTTATTTTATCGCATCCATAAAAACAGTTACTCAGAGGATTATCAAAATTGGTACAATTATTTATTTAGTTAATTTAACATTTGATATAGGTTTAACCCAATCACATCAAATAACAAGAAAAAAAAATATTTTAATGATAAATATAGCATAATAACGACAGAAACAATGTTATTCATATTTCCCTATGATTTGTAATATGTCAATTTCAGAAAATTCTTTCAACAAAATCATTCCGTATGCAAGTGGTGATGCTATTTAAAGCTCAGTTCATGAATGCAGCACCGAAAATAATATTTGTTCACGATGGTGTAAATAATTGTCCAGTACATTAAACTAACACCTCCATTCTTGGAGAACTGAGAATCACCGACAGATTGTCGACAATAGGCCTTCGAAGATTCCTCTGAGTTTTTGGACATGTTGCTCGTGGCCAAGGAGATAGTTAGTTGAGGTTTGTGGTTATCGGAGGCGGGGAAGAAAAATCCCAATGTGTTGGACTGAAAAGGCGCGAGACAACACGACTACCCTTAATAATTGCCCTTTGAGCCGTGGAGTGCTGGAATGGATGGAGAGCAGTCGTCAAAGGCTATCATGGAAGCGACGATGCTCAGTCATGAGCTACATGACAGAATGATAATGATATTTAACAAAAGTTTGTGAAACATCAAAGTGTTTGCTATTTTTTCCGTTAGCAATTAGTATATGGATAAACAGATGCATAGATCTAAGTATATATCTAACGCTTAACACGTTCGCTGCTAAAGACGCCCATGGGTGTCAACACATTTTTTGTAGAGACGCTGATGACGCCCGTTGCGCGTCATTCGATTTTCTTTGTTTGTATGGTACCGAATATTTTAAGATTTTAAGGTTTCCGTAAGATTTTAAGGTTTCGAAAATACCGTAAGATTTTAAGGTTTCGAAAATATGATTTTTTTCAGTACCTCTACACTATTCTATAAATACATACCGCAGTGAATGTGTTAAGAAATAATATCCAAACAAGCCCTTTAGAAAATATGTGGGATAGAGTGATGGCTAAAATCCACACTGTTTGTAATAAAGGTGTAACAGAAATCTCTTTCAGACTCACTCAACTATCAGGAAATTCTGAATTCGGGAACTCTGGTTCCAAATAGTTGAACCGAACTATTATCTTCTACGAACCAGTGAACTATAAAGTAATCTCATAATTACGCCATCATCCAATGATCTAGAGACTATTATCACGAATTACAATTGTAAGCATAACTATCAAAAAGCAGAAGTTATTGATTTTTATTCTACCCGAAGAACATTACCACATGGCAATAAACCATCCAGGTTTCACTGTACTCTTGTACAAGGAAAGTTTAATGCAATACGACTTTCATATTTTTGTTCTTTTAGACAAATCCTTTAATTATATGTTTCCATTTATTATTTCAGCTTGTTGCAACAATAAAACCGAAGAAGGACGGTTCACAATACACCATACGCATCAAAACAACGGAAACGAAGGAAAAATTTTCCATTTCAGCATCCCTGATTGGAGCCATACACGTATCATTGAATTGTGCTATTTTGCAAGGAAACAAGTTCAGGGAGATTTCTGCTCAGGTTAGAGATTATTTTACTTTTGGTAATTGAATGTAATTAGGTTAGCTGTAAGAGGGCTGAAAGTCTATATATAGACATTTTATAGTATTGAAAAAATGTCCAGCAGTAAAACGGTTAAGATACTTTGTAACGAGGGTTTTTTTTGGTTCAATATTACCCAAGAAAAAAAGGGAGCAACTTTTTTTTACCTTAGGCCTGTAAAATCTCTGAAAAGTTGAAAGTTCATATGGTAATAAAATGACCAGATTGTACTTAATACAACAAAAGTGTAAAAAGATACAATATAAAGATTTAAACCTATGTATTTATGTAACGGAGAAGTAAATGCAACAGATGGGTAAATAATTAAAGATTCGAGATGTATTCCGCTATTTGTGTAGTATTTTCTCAAATGATGGAAGAGTTAAGAAGGATATTGAACAGTGTGTAGAAATAGAAAACAAAGTCAATGGGTACTAAAACAAATATACTCGAACCGGACAGTATCAAAAGCTACTAAGATGATAGTCTATTGTACAATGGTATTTATTGCCCACTTTGATGTATGGGATTGAAACGTGGATGTGGAAAAAGACTGAGAGGATCCGACTAAATGCTGTAGAAATGCATGAATTCAGAAGAATATATGGAGTGACAATGTATGACAGAATATGGAATTAAGTTATAATATAAAGGATGAATGTGAACTTTTTACACACTCATTGTATCGGACGTATGTGTTACATAGATAAAAAATGATATTGTTGTAAATTTTTTGCTTGTTATATAGTATTGTTGTATTATAATAAAATGTCCTTTTGTGGGATCCTTGCATTGTCACTACAAATGATCGAACGGCCCCTGCGCGTATAAACGTGTGGTAAGCATTAAGCTAACAAAAGATGACAGCATAAGCTGTCAGGTAGAGGTGCTTGTGATGTGCGATGGGCTAAACACAAGAGACACAAAATGAGCAAAATACGTTCTTATCTAAAACATTAAACTGTCTTTTAATTTCTACAAGTCCCCCTGAAATCTCCGAGGATTGAGCGGCAACCATCCACTTACTCTACAGTCCACATTTACGTAACAGTGCTGTACGCCCATTTTATTTACAACTCTTTTTATCAATTCAATTGGAGACTAGGAAGATTGGAAATTCGAGGGTCTGCATCAAGGATTGATAGCCCTCTATAATATCAAATATTTTTTTATAATACAAAGTTTTTTTTTAGATATTTTCTACTAATGACATTATAAAAAGTATGCAATTGAAGGGCAGAATGGAGTTGACAGAAGAAAAGAGAGTGCTCATTGATTTAGATGCTGACACACCATTACAGAATTTAAAAACATTGAAAGTAAATGCTGATTTAAGGTATGTTTCATATTTACCCATGGGATATCTATATATCTTTCAGAAATATCCCTTTAAATTCAAAGATAGATATTTATCTTTCAGAAATACTCCTTTTAATTCATAGATAGATATTTATCTTTCAGAAATACTCCTTTTAATTCATATATGGATATTTATCTTTCATAAATACTCCTTTTAATTCGTAGATAGATAGTTATCTTTCAGAAATACTCCTTTTAATTCATAGATAGATATTTATCTTTCAGAAATACTCCTTTTAATTTATAGATAGGTATTTATTTATTTTTCAGAAATACCCAATCTTAATAGCGTCAAAATCTGCTAAGATGATATTTTAGTGTCAATTTTCATATATGGTAGTTCTTCACACATGGTTTTTCTCTCACAGTCCCATGTATAGATTTCTCATCCATAATAATAGCTTCGGGAATAGCCCGATGGATCTAGTAATAATCAATACACGCACAGGTGTCGTCCGTGATGGAAGACACGTGTGCGTGTATTGATTTATAATTTAAAAGCTGTTGAACTTCATCAAGCACACAGGCATGACAGATCAAACCGAAAGTTCCTATAAGAAGGAGATCAAAGCTCTATTACGACCGGCAGGTTAAATCTGCTGCAACCTTTTATCATATTTAGATTGCAGAGTTTTATATTGCGCTATTTTTATGTTTTTTTTAAAAGCGATATAAGAGTTTATGAAATGCAGCATATTAGTTACAGAAAAAACAAATTCAGATTTACATAAAACGGATTAAGAGAAAAACCTGTAAATCTTTTAAAGAATACATATTAAAAACGACAAGGGTTAAAAAGGTCAAGCTAGATTACAAATAAAAAGGTCAAGCTAGATTATAAATAAAAAGGTCAAGCTAGATTACAAATAAAAAGGTCAAGCTAGATTACAAATAAAAAGGTCAAGCTAGATTACAAATAAAAAGGTCAAGCTAGATTACAAATAAATATTTTACCTGCTGTACTTAAACTTTTAAAGTATTTTATAAAAAACAGGGATAAGTAAGTATTACTAAAAAAATAAATGCAAACCCCTCTCTTCTATATTCAATATTAAACCCAGATACTAATTCCCTTTCTCCTTCAGAAAAATCAAATGGGGTCCGGTTAGTTTCAGCTAGCATAGAAACAAATATAAAATCAAATATTTTAATATCATAATATTTTTTCAACTAAAATGTTTTATATTTTTTACAGTTTGACTTCCAAACTGGGCGCAATGATTTGCAAATATAATACAACAAACTTATCCGGAGAGAACAACGTAGGCTGGAGCTTTTTGCCCGAGGATACATTCTTTAAGGTAAATATATTTCTATTGTTTTAAGGATACCTCTTCATATAAATATACTTCTATTGTTTTAAGGATGCCTCTTCATATAAATATACTTCTATTGTTTTAAGGATGCCTCTTCATATAAATATACTTCTATTGTTTTAAGGATGCCTCTTCATATAAATATACTTCTATTGTTTTAAGGATGCCTCTTCATATAAATATACTTCTATTGTTTTAAGGATGCCTCTTCATATAAATATACTTCTATTGTTTTAAGGATGCCTCTTCATATAAATATACTTCTATTGTTTTAAGGATGCCTCTTCATATAAATATACTTCTATTGTTTTAAGGATGCCTCTTCATGTAAATATACTTCTATTGTTTTAAGGAAGCCTCTTAATGTAAATATACTTCTGTTGTTTTAAGGATGCCTCTTCATATAAATATACTTCTGTTGTTTTAACAATGCCTCTTCATATAAATAATGAAATTGTTAAGCAAATTTAACAATGTTAATATCTGGAATACTGGCTGAATGATTCAAAGGACCATTCTCAGAGATCTAAGGAAGAATAGAGATGGTACAAAGCTGCTTTTTCAAAATGCTGGATTTTCTTTGAAACAAGAATTTCAATCTTGAATTACGTATACCAAATTTGTTAAGACTTTGTCACTCAGGCCACTACAAAGAAACTAGAAGCTTTTGAAATGTGGTGCTATTAAAGAATGCTGAGAGTTTTGTGGGTTGATAAAGTCCATATTGATGATATCTTGAAACGGGTGAATAAAGAAAGAGAAATATTATTCACCATCAAAGGAAGAGTACTTTAGACAAGTAATACAAGAAGAAAAATATGAGATCTTTCAACTGGTGCTGCAGAGGAAAATTTAGGACTGAAGTACGAGAAAAAATCGCACATCTCGATTGAAGAACTTATGGTAGTGGTATCATTGTTGTACCAAATTTTTGTTCAGAGCTGCTACCTCAAAGGTCAAGATAGTTATGATGATATAACAAAGACAACCTCCGAAGAAGAGAGGAACTTTGAAAATGAAGAAGAATTGTTTTTACTTCTTCTTAACTTGTTCATGCAGTATTTAACCTCCTCTACAGTATTTGGGGTGTACCAAAGGATGGATCATGTTTTATTTCTTCACCCAATCACAACTCTTGCCCTTAGGGGATTGAGAATTTGTGATCCTTCATTTAAATTGTTTAATATGTGATATACTTGTCAAGACTATTCAATTATCATAGGACAATCACTTAGTATTGGTTTTTATACTTCAGAAATTGTAGCACGGGTCCTATGACAGTTCACAAATTTGCCCCAATATAACCTTGTAACGACATTGAATATTTTTAATTATTTTACCAACTTTAATATAAGCCTCGATTCTAATACATAGCAAGTTATTTAGGTAAATACATTACATAAAACTAACAATAATGACAAATTAATACATCTTGTTACAAATTAGCAAAAATGTGGCAGTTTGTTAAAATCAAATAATATTTGGTGACATTGGTCAAAAGTCACTACGTTAGTCTGCATTGGCTAGGGATGGAGTATACAATAATTGGATTTTCGATTTTTTTATACCTAAAATTAAATGTTCGTAATAAGTATTATTTCATAGTGGATCTTGGCCTATTTAAAGATATATACAAATCATACAATACATTAGAAAGTCAGTATAGTGAAAATTAAGAATTAAAACGTCAGTTTAGGGAAAAACAATTTTTCGATTTATAAAAAAAACTATTCGATTTGTAAAAAAAACTATTTGATCCCATTCCTTCGAGACATGACGTTTAAAACGTCACAGGACCCATCCTACATTAGTATAATTTTCAATACTGCTAATGTTACAATAACTTTAGGGACTCGTGAGTGTCATGCTATCTCCAGTGGTTCGCAACCTGAGACACAGTTGTGGGAGGTGTATTATAATGTAATATATTACACTTTCATTGCAGTGTGACAATCTCTTCTAACCAACTAGAAGGATTTTAAAAAAGGATTAAGTATAAACCAGATTGAAATCCTTTTTCAATAAAAATTGGGTACTATGGGAAATTGAGTCTGCAACCCACAGATTCAAAAACTGGCCTCTTGCCAATAAGTTTACTTGACTACAATTTATCCAATCTAAATTACTTCTTATGGGATAAATTAATTCACCTTTTAACAGGTTCACTGCCACGAGCATGTTGACACGCTCTCCGATTCAGTGCTCGCCAGGCCGGCCATACAAAATGAACGCGTAAACGCGCTCTCCTTTGAGCTTGTCGCAAGCCAATATCAAATCAAATTGTAATAATTTATAAATTATAACACATAGTGACATCTATTGGGATGGCCAAGAAATACTTTAATATTACAATTTACCGATATTATCAAAGTTACAGTCATCTTTCTAAAAACTTTCACTGACAGTCAATACGTGTCTCTGATACAGGGTTACCGACTACATTTTTTTGCGACGTAATTGCGATAATTTATAATGACTTCGTTTGTAGTTTTGTTCAGTGGTTGATTTTTAACTTTTGTGCATTATTTTTGTTAATTTTTCAAGTATTTATTTACAAAGAGTGTTTTCATGTATTCTTTGGTTATTGGCGGTAGTTTTACGGCATAATACGACGTTTATATAGACTTTTTACGGTTTTATTTTATAGTTTATTTACCTTTTGTGCTTTATTATACATCATACAGATAATTTGTTGATTTTAGTTTACAAAGTATATTATATTCCACTATATTTATAAGTAAACGTGTTTTCTGTGTCAAGTTGTGACAACCCTGACATTTTGTGAATATTTAAACTGTGTTTTTCTGAGTGAACGGCAGCTCAAACGCCCCACGGTGTATATATTTAGTAAGTTTTCATAATATCCTTTATATCTGTATACAAAAAATATAATTTTTTTAGGTTTTATTTTTGTTGAAAAGATCCCGGCCTGCTGGGTTCGGCCATACTAATAACTTCCGGCACTTAAAGGGTTAAACAGCCTTCTTGACCGGATTATGTTTAAAAACTGAGGTTTTATGATATTTTACAATAAACCGTCAAGCCATCATTTACACTGTGGATCAAAGGATTGTTTTTATACCTGTTGTTGCTTCATAGTAATTTGTAGCCAATATCTTAAATTTTGGTTACATTGTAGGAATATAACACCTCTGAATGAGCTTTAACCCAAAATCTTTCTTTCACTCTCACCACTTTTACATATTTTTTTCTTTGATATTTAATGCTATGTTTTTTTTTTCTGTATATGTAATGAAATTCTGCCTATTTATTGGACACTGAAACCTTTTTCCAGATTCGGAGTCATCAAACAACAAAAGGGGAAACACGGAGTTTGGATATAAAAACTTTCCAATTCTACAACTCGACAGGCGGAAAGAGTTCAACTGATTTTTTCACCACAGGATTTCATATAGATCTGGACAATATGTGGAAGTAAGTTGTTATAAGGACATAAGGGTTAACGAGTAAAAAATAAGATTTTTGATGAAAGAATTAAAAAAAATATAATTTCAGGTGTGGATCAAACGCAACAATGTTATCAATTGGAAAAGGGAAAGCGACTTATGATCTGCATATTTTATTACCGAAACCTAATATTGATGTGCACTCATTCCGTTGCAACTTAGAGAAAATTCAAAACGAAGAAACGAAATTACTCGAGCTTTCGTATAACACCGATGTCACCATGTCCAAGGCAGCAGTCGTTGGGAAGGTTTGTTTTTAATTTTTTTCCAATTCAATTGTTTTTAAATAAACAATTCGATTTCAGGTCAACACAAATTGCACCAAGTGTCACTTTAAGACCCGATCAAAATCATGGCAAACTTTTCCAGTGGCCGGTTTTGTTTTGAAGGAATTTTGATTTTTATGAAGTGTTAACTAAAATTGTTATATCTAATAAATATTAAGAACTTTTTAATGATACTTCGTATATATATTTAAAAATACTTTAGTAAGTTAGTTTACTATGGTGATTCTGCCAAAATTTTCCTTTGGGTGAACCTGTTGTTCAATAAAATGTTTCTTAAATTTTGGTATTAAACTACACTCAGTTACCTTAATTTGTTGTTCCATGTATGAATTGTTGTTCCACAGCTGTTATTCCACGTATTGTTGTTCCATGACTGAAAAAATATCTGGTGTCCTTTCGGCCGAGCTTGCTCTCGTATGTTGGAGTGTGACTTGTCTGCGAGGGTGTTGTGAGATGAGCACTGATATTTTGGTGGCTTCTCTGTTAAATATTTTTTTCTTTTTCTTTACCTTACTTAGCATTTGTGTGTAGAGCTACATCACACTCCTTACACATATACCGGGTCACACTTCTCTTCTTGTGTGCAGCATATATTTTGCAAGTTCTGCAGGGTTCTTCTTTTTGTCAGTTGATTGAATATACAGGGTGGCGCAGAGGAAACGCATGTTTTTTGAATGGCTAGTATTTTGCAAAGAGAAGAAACGCATGTTTTTCATTTAAGCGTAACATTGTATATTTTCAAGATAATTTTTTGATTAATACAGGTAAAAGAAGTAATAATATTGCACCTTTAAATTAATTGTGAAAAATAATGTCAGGCAAGTGTTGCCCTTCTTCGCGGTCACATATCTGCAGCCTCTCTAGAAAGTTATGCATCACTCTCACAAACATTTCTTCTAGTATTCCTTCGATTTCTTGATGAATAGAAACTTTCAGTGGGCGAAGAAGGGCAACACTTGCCTGACATTATTTTTCACAATTAATTTAAAGGTGCAATATTATTACTTCATTTACCTGTATTAATCAAAAAATTATCTTGAAAATAAACAATGTTACGCTTAAATAAAAAACATACGTTTCGTCTCTTTGCAAAATACTAGCCATTCAAAAAACATGCGTTTCCTCTGCGTCACCCTGTATATCAACATATACTTTGACAAGTTTTTAGACAAACTGCTAAGAGGATCCTGCAAATTCTTTATTCTGCAAATCAACAAAAACCAATTGAATAAAGAATTTGAGGATCCTGCAAATTCTTTATTCTGCAAATCAACAAAAACCAATTGAATAAAGAATTTGAGGATCCTGCAAATTCTTTATTCAATTGGTCTCCAGATTCGTAAGCCGAAATCTTCAAGATCTGACACTACACTGCACATTGATGACACAACATCAGAATCTCCATCATAAATCAATTCATGCGTATTTTCATCAAATAGGATAATGTCCATGCTAGAAATGAGGAGACTATAATTTATATGTTCAATGGTTAAAAAAATACTTTGCTAGATGCCAGCAATATGTCCTTTTATAGAATATGTATCGATCACGTGAAGACATGGAACCGGGACTCTATACAAATTTAATTAAACACGGGATCAGGATAAAATGTATTAATATGCAAGAAAAAAATTTAAAAAAGAAAATATTACATTAAGTGTCTCATATTAAAAAGACGATACAATAAAACAGTATTTTCTCAGGTGGGGTTTCCTTCTCCTTCTTCTTCTTAAACTTTCTATAGACTCAAGAGTCTGTTACTGCAGGATTGTCCTCCTGTAATGCTGAGCTCCAGTTATCTCTCCATCGTTTCGGGGGTCTCCTTGGTGGACGCCGTCCATCCGGTACCCTATGCAGACCTATGTAGGGAATTCTTGTGGAATTCATTCTCTGTACATGTTGGTACCAGTATCGTCGACGCTGTCGTCCCCATCTGACCACATCTTGGACCTCACAGACCTCTCGGACTGTGGTGTTCCTTACCCGCAAAGTCTTCTCCTTCTGTGAAGAATAATTCAATAACTCATGGGTGGACAAAGTAAGAAACAGAAATATGTTGAGCAAATTAAAAAAAAAATTATGAAAATCTGAAAATGAGCTGTAATACTTGTATTGTTAACTCTTTGTTATGTACATTAAAACCTGGTGGGTTTTTTTTATGCGTGGCAATCTCTTCCAACCAACCAGAAAGTGGTTAAACAAGCCTTAAGTAAAATCCAGACTGAAAACGTTTT
Source organism: Odontocerum albicorne (assembly GCA_949825065.1). Lineage (NCBI taxonomy): Eukaryota > Metazoa > Arthropoda > Insecta > Trichoptera > Odontoceridae > Odontocerum > Odontocerum albicorne. Next base: position 27,124,288 of record OX463856.1, read on the forward strand.
TAAAAATCTGGGTACCAATGTGAATCAAACCCATGTCCTGGAAGGCTGGTAGTCAGGTCTTTTACCAACTAGGCCATGGAGGTTGTCTATATCACGAGACATGAAAAATATCAGCTTCATCAACGGTTAATGTAAGGAAATATAGAAGACAGACACAGACCTGGTAGATGAAGAAACCTTTGCGAGTAGTCAGACAATGCACTACATCCGTGTTTAGAGCTACAGTTTAGAGCTACAGTTTCCAAAGTGAACTATGATGATTGCAGGTATCATATTGGAAAGCCCCGGATGCACATATTTTCGTGGGGAATCACAGCCAACTTACTAGAGTTAGTCAATTGGTATAATGTTAACCATAGATTTTTTAACAGTTTTAATTCTCGCTTTGTAATTTTCAAAACGTGGACGTTCATTAAAAACTTGGAAAAAATATTTTTCGGGATTGCTTAAAAATATTTACCAACTACAGAGGACCACGGTTAATTCAACTCACGGATTATTGAGTTCCAGATAATCAGCGCTCTACTGCACTTATTTAACCCTTCCTTCCTTGTGATGTGTAACTAGTACACATTGCTTCTAAAAACTTTAATATCTCTATAAATATAATAAATACTGGGTTCAGACTTTACGTATTCCTCCGTAATACATTTACGCATTGAATGAAAAAAATTATATTAGTAATAATAATTAGCACTTATCGGCCACATCAGATATTTTGTGAAAATCGGGAATAAATTCACCAATACAATCAAACGTGTGCCAGTGTGTGACGTAGGTATATTCATTCTAAAAAAACCGCTATGGGTTAGGAAGCGACACTATTCACGTCTCATTCTCACTCTACTTCGGTATATGGGAACGCAAGAAATAGAATCTCAGTTCACTCGCTTCTCTCGCTGCAGTAGCTCTCGGGCAACCATTTGGAGGTGGTCTCTTCGCCCGTTTTGTGAACGTCGGCCGATGTTTTTTTCATATTTTCAGCAATTCAATTTTAATTATTGTCCCTTTTGACTTCAAATTTTATTAATTTAAGCGATTGACTACGAATATTCAAATTTTTCCGATTTTAAATCGCTCATTTTTACATGTGTATTGATATATTGAATACACAGCACCGGAACTTGCGGATTTTTTAGCACAGGAAGGAAAAGGCTAAAAGAGTTATGATTAAACAGGATTAATGATTAAACAGGAAAAGGTTAAAAGAATTATGGTTTAAAAATAGCAAAAGTAGTGTCACTAAAACCACTGTAACTCAATGACACAATGTCGGAATGTCATGAAAGTTTGACACGTAACTTCTAAAAGTTGGTACTAACTGAGAATTGTATGGATTTGTCATTAGAGGCGCCATCTGTTGGTTTTATAGTATTCCGCATTACCTCTTGAAAGTACAATAAAATACATTAAAATTTTATTTTGATTATTATTTAACAGCATGAGTAATATTTGAGTCTGAAATTCAAATTACCTAATCAGTTTATTATATTTTCAGTATGCTCCTATATCAGATGGCTTCTACACCAACATCACTCTAGACTGGGGTAAAGAGAATGCTTTAAAAACCATATGTAACAAACTGAAGGTCCGTAATGCTAAAAATACCTTTGCCTTGGATTACGCTCTTTTTTCTCCAATGGTTCCCAACCAAGACACATTAAAACTGAAAAGTGTTTTAAACAAACCAATCGAAGACATGATATCTGTTGTGTAAGTTGATTCAGTTTTAATATTGTTTTTAACCAGTTTTGTTAAAGCTACTTTGAAAAAACCAGTACTGTTAGAATTACTTTTTTATCTTAAGTATTGTGTAGTTTGAAAACTTTGTAAAAATACATTATTCATAAAGTGACATTACTTATGGTAAGTATCATACTTTAAGTGACCTCTGTCAAAATCGATGCGTAATGTGTACAAAACAAATTTCTAAGATTCATAAATTTTAAACTTGGAATACCATATGAACAAAGAAATTAGCCCAACTTGTTAAATGCAGTGAAACTCTTGAAGCTGTGTGACAGAAGAAAAACAGCAGATATAGTACTGCTATACAAAATCATTCACTCAGTGATTGATGCACCTCACTTACTCGCAAGTATTTCATTTCGTATTCCCACTAGATCCCCAAGACAGCTCAATCCCTTTTATACCGAAAATTGCTATACTAATTATAAAATCAACTCCTCTATAATTCGTATGCAAAGACTTGGAAACCAGTTTTGCAACAATTTAGATATTTTTAATATAAGTATATATAGTATTCGCCAGAATATCACAACAATATTTAGAAATAGCTACTAACTTAGTGCTCTCCTTTATTAATATAAATAACGTAATATAAACAAAACATTAAGGACAATACTTGGCCTCTGGAGTTGAGTAACCCTGCATCAACATGTATGAAGCTTTTAATTCTGCAAAGCAACTTACATCTCGTTCTACTAATGAGGCCATGTGTTTTCTATATCTCAATATCTATCCATAAAATTCCCACAAAATTCTCAAAGATTATTAAATAATTTTAAAACGATGACTGTAATTTATTATTACTACTGCTTTTTGTATCTTCATGTTAGTTTAAGATAAAGTTGTATTATTTGTCAATAATTTTAAGCACTTTATAATCTGTCACATGTTTATTTGTATATAAAGACACTGTTGTGTCGTTAATTAAATAAATAAATAAGTAATGAACGTTTAATGACCATTTCAATCTATCACTTTGACATTGACCGCAACAATGAAAAAAAAAACAGTTCCGTGCCATCATAAAAAAGAAAATTATTTGAAGAAGTTAACAGCTATCTAGATCAAAGCTGAATTGAACAAATATTACAGGGACTTTGAACTAGGGTTGATGACTGTTTGTGTCTGGATAAATGAGTTTAAACTTGGCCGTATATGCACCAAAAATTTATCGCGCTCCGGACACCCAATTGTGTTCACCACGGAGGAAATCATTGAAAAAATCGTCATGGAAGACCGCCGAGTGCATATATATGAGATTTCTGAGGCTGTGGACATCTGAAATGATCGGGTGCACAATATCTCACATGAAAAATTGAATATGAAAAAAGTGGGTGTGCGATAGGTGCTTTTATATTTTGATCCACAATCCTGAATCCCAATTTTTACAGTTATATTTGTGTGTATATTGGAACCATTTCAAACATAATTCAGTCGTATTTGTGCTCCCCTGATGAAAAAGTGAAAACCTAAAAACCGGTAGGTTTATACCATTTTGTTAAGTGAAATAAACAGTGTTTTACTAAACAAATTACAAGAATCTAATTTAATGGAATTGAAGATTTTTGGTTTACAGCTGTTGACATTTCATGAAGATCAGTATATAGATTAATTTGGTTATAGAATTGAACTAATAAAAGTTCACTGCTGGTGTTGCCAATTAACAATTTAAGTACGAAAATTCCTTAAGTTCTTGATAAGACTTTTTTGTCAAATAAAATTAATTTTGTTTTTTTTTTTAATTATTTTTAGTGGTACATTGAATTACCCAGAAAATACAACCGTTTTCGATATTGATTTAACATACGGAGGGTTAAAACATACTGTTGGTTCAATCAACACGACTACACCTTTCGATAATATCAAATGGCTAGCGACAAACGCTAGATTATCAAACACTGACATTCTGAATGAAAACATGGTTCAATTATTTTGGCCCAATCAGAGTGCCTTGTTGAACTCCACCCATAGAGTTACCAAAACTCAAGACGACGCAGCCTCGCAATCTGGAGTTATCTTTTTGGAAATACCACTGAGCACAATCCACGTTATGGAATCCAACTATTTCTACACTCAAAGTGATAAATGGAGTAATGGTAACAATACAGTGTTTTATAATGGGGATAAACTGATTGAAGGGCTGTTCAAGAGTGTCTCCGATATCGGTGAGAAGAACCTCTTCCGGGATACGGTTGATATGAGCATTGATATTGAAAAGTGGTCACCTTGGGGGATTCATTATACACATCAATATGATAAAGGTGGAGATACGGTGAGTACATTTTTACATATATACATACTTTCACACAGTTTCCCTTTTGGGAGAATGCCAGGTTTTCCTATCTTGTCACACATATTTCATCTCTTCCATATTCTACCTTCTGTGTACCTTCTCACATAACTCCTACAATTTCTGCCGCGTCCCTGTCAGAGTAGGCAGAGAGGTTTAGAGCACCTGATTTTCCTTTCATGATACACATTCTTCGCCTCTTCCACATTTATACATCTTCTCATTATACTCCTATGATTTGTCTGATTTTTATATTTTCTTCTTTTAAAATATAGTTCGCTCGATCCAACCATATTTTCCTTGGTCTTACCTCTACTGCACCTTCAACTCACATTTGCATTGTATATTTGTTCTATTAGTCTTTCTTCATTCATTCGTTTCACATGCCCTTAGCATGTCAGAATGCTCTTCTTCACCTTACTCTATATATCAACCTTAACCTGTTCACCGCGTTAAAAAACAAATTCCACGAATCCTGTGCGCGGCACAATTTCGGCGTCTTTTAATTTCTAAGTTTAAACGCGTATTTTGTTTAGAACCACTGATATTTGATTACACCACCAAGTAAACATGACACTTAAGTAATTTTCTGATAATTAATAATAGTCATTACTCTTAAGGAGACTCATTAAATAAAGGAGATAAACTAAACATTACGTAAAATAAACAAAGGAATGCTACGATCAAAGCAATGATTCATTACACTCACCCAATCAAATGCATATAGCACTAGTAATGTTTATTTACGTAAGAGAGAGACTTAGTAATGTTTATTTACGTAAGAGAGACTCATCGCAGGACTTGATCCGCGCGACAGGTCGTTACATGTGACGCAATAGCTGGAAATATTGAGAAACCAAAAAAAATCGGCGCTCTGTTTATTCAACAATATCTCATAAATTAATTTATTATTTGACAAGGTTTTCAGAGATGTCGCTAGAATAAAGATTATTTTAAATTTTAGTTCCATTTTCATTCCGGTTTTGTGTCATTATTTTTAAGTATTTGTGATTTGAAACTTGGATTGTTGTCAGATCACAGGCGTTTGTGCTTCCCGCGGGGAACACGTTAAGTTCATATTCATTCCGTTTACTGTTATACATTATCCTTCCATATTTACCTCTCAGTGCACACATTTCTACAGCATTTATTCAGCTCATCCTTTTTCACATTCACATCAAAGTTGGTACAAGATTACTATTGCATATCTTAGTAGATTAGATAATTTTCAAATTTGGTCAAATCCACTTTTTAATAAAGTGGGAAAATGCTTTATTTTTATTCCTCCTTTTTAAAAAGTTTGTGTTTACTAACAACATTCTGAAAAGAATATTTTACAATCAAGAATTACAAATAACGCATTTTAAAATTGGATTTGACTAATTTTGTTTGTATCGTGTGGATTCGACTGCATTGGAACATAAAATAGCTGGATTTGGCTAATTTTGATGTGAAATATTCAGAATTTGTACACTTTTTAAAAAATTTGTATGCCAGTGGCGTCCCGCTGACTTAATTTTTTATTCGTGGCCATCAGTCGGGGAAGATTATTAAGTTTCATTGTTCATTTTAAGATTAAAATAAAAAAAGTAATACGAGGCATATCCAGAAAATAAGTGTACTGAATTTTTGTAGGTTACAATTTTTTTTTATTTAAACAAAAAAAATTACGTGGTTACCGTAGTACATATGTAAGCTATTTTTCGACATAGTCGCCATTCCTCTCAATGCAGGTGGTGAAGCGGGGTATTAATTTTTTTATGCCTTTCTCGAAGTAGTTTCCCGCCAACCCCTCCTTCCACTTCTCCACCTCCTCCTTTACCTCTTCGTCGGTTGAAAACCTTTTTCCACTCATGTACAGCTTCAGGGAGGTATAGAGATAGTAATCTGAAGGTGCTAGGTCAGGGGAATGCGCGGGATGATTCAGGACATCCCATTTAAACGAGGCAAGCAGTTCCTTCGTGGCGTTGGCCGTGTGTGGTCTAGCATTGTCATGCAGCAGGCAGACTCCCTTTGTCAGCATGCCTCTCCTCTTGTTCTGAATCGCTCTCCGCAATTTTTCTAGGGTCTCACAGTATCTTGCAGAGTTGATGGTCTCCCCTTGAGGCATATATTCAATTAAAATTATGCCTTGATAGTCCCAAAACATGGATGCCATGATTTTCTTGGCTGAAATTGTGGTTTTGAACTTTTTGGCGGAGGATGAAGAGGTGTGACGCCACTGCTGAGACTGCCTTTTGGTTTCAGGCGTGTAGTGTGCAGCCCAAGTTTCATCTCCAGTAACGATGGAGTGAAGAAATTCATCTCCATGGAGTTTGCAGCGCCTCAAAAACTCTTGCCTTTTTACAAAATTTCGCACTTGGCGGGAGATTGGGTTGATATTTTCACGAAACGTGTTGTCGCGTCGACACTTCTCAACGTACTGACCTCGAACCGGTCTCGTTGCGGAGGGGAAGGGTCAGGCTACACGGAAGTGTAGCCAACATGTCGAAAATAAAATCCATGCGGTCGTGAGAGCCTCAGTACACTTACTTTCTGGATACGCCTCGTAGATGGACAAAAACATATTAATAAAAATAAAAGAATTTGTTGTGCAAAATTTGGATTAATTCAAAGGCAAGTTCCCCACCTCTGTGATAAATGGAGCTCTGTGATAAATAGCTAAAGCTATTGAAATGATTATTATCGATAATGATCCTTTAGCTTTAGAGACTTTCAGCAGCTTAAAAATCTGTTTCATCTTAACCATAATGATTGCTAGGACAGTTTTGTATTTAACCACCAAACAACCATCCAAAGGTTTAGCCAATTACAGTAAAAAGCAATAATCATCAAGGAAAGGTAACTAATAACTTTAGGAATCTTAAATGATTTATTAGAATATGAAAACATCTCTATACATAAAGGTTAATTGTTACGAGTAGGTATAAATAAAGATGATGAAAGTAAACTTTTATGTGTTGACTGTGATAATTTATATATAGGAAAGACAGGAAGATCTTTTAAAGAGATTTTGTGAACACAAATCCGCCTTAACAAATCCTCTAATTTATTCTGAAATGGCTAATCATTGTCACCGTGAAAACCACGCATTTTCTTTCGATTTTGCCAAATTCTTACATATCAGTAGTAACGGAAATAAATTGGACAGATTAGAGGCTCTAGAAAGTCAGTGCATAGAGATTAACATCTGGCAAACATATATATCCCAATAATATCTCCGCTGCTTGCCGAGATTGTCTCATCCCTCCCTCTACCCTCAGTCCTCAACCCGAAAGTTTACCGTTTGAAGTGTGTATCTCGGTACCAGTTCGAACAGAATTCAGTCTTGTTTGTGATCCCCTGATGATGAGGTGAAAGCCTTGAAACCGATAGGTTTATACCGTTACAAAAAAGTGGAATAAACAGTGTTTGATAAAACAAATTACAATGTCTTTAGACCTCCACAATGTTAATGCCTTAACTATAAATAATATATGATATATAATAATAATACTTTTTTCAGGATATAAAACAAGCATCTCTATATGAATTACACAATGCAACTAATTTCAACGTTACTGGAAGACTAGATATTGAGCCCTGGAACACTGGAAAACAAGTGAAAATTCTTGTTACGCAAGGGGAGAGAACTGTCAGGTAAAAATAAAATATATTTGTGCATATCGAGTATTCAGTTCATTCATCAATGGTTCTTCAACCCAGTGCAGGTCTTTGACTCCTCAAAAAGGTTATTCAAAGTTTATGAAATTTTCATCATCATGTTTTTCTCAACCCTTATTTACTTGCTGATTATCTCAACCCTTATTTACTTGCTAATTATCGCATCAGTTAAAATCTTAACATATCCAATAATTCGCAACTTTTTCATGACACAGTAGAGGGCTGATTATCTATGGTAATTAGGGGATACTCGAGCCCGGATAGTCCATGGTTAATCCAAATTAAGTTTTTAGAGTTTAACATTTTAAAGCTAAATATTTGATAAATTTTTCTAAGGAAGATGAGTACACGAATAAGCTTTCTCAATCATTGACAGATGCAACCGCTAAACACCGGTATTATACCATGGCAACTATGGCATAATACCGGCGTTTAGCGGTTGATACATAAGAATGCTTTGGGTCCACATATTTTCATGTCGGTGTAGACGCGGGGAAACACGATCAAATTACTAGCGTTAGTCAACTAGTATAATGTGAACCATAGCTTTTATAACAGTTAAGGTCCTTGCTTTGTTATTTTCATATTAAAAAATTGGAAAAATATATGATAAGGGATTAAAATAAATTGTACTACAGAGGACCACAAAATTGAGCCCTGTATAACTGGTGCTCTACTGTAGTTTGATTTTTCTACCCTTTCCTCTTAGCTATCTGATTTTCATTTAGTTTGTGAGAGTTTTAGTATCCTTAAATTGACCATAAATCTTCTGATTATATTATATTTTGTTTAAAACCAGTCTAAAGGTGAATCTGCCAGAAATGAAACCCACTTGCCGTCGCCGGTTTTGATAGAACTGCCAGATTTTCATGCCAGTTTTTGTTTTTAGGTTTGAGAACAATTATGAGTCTAAAGAAAAAGAAGTATTCCAAGGGTCAAAAATCCAATGGGCTCGAGATGTTTGGTTACACTATGACATCAATATTATAAACAAAACAGAGGTATGTTTAAAAAAACAAAATACTTTAACAATTGCTTATTTTTTTGTTTATTTAATAAAATAGTTACACCTAATCTATGCCAAACACCTAGATTTTAATATCAGTTCAATAGCGCCTTTAATATCTGCCTGATCATCTTTGCACGATTCACAGCATCATTGTTTATCAGATATTTTTAGGTCACTTCAACTTAAGGCTATTTAAATTTATCAAATGGATTTAATAAACTCTCTAATATGCATTTAGCCTTGTTTACGCTCCCCTGAAGATGAGGTGAAAGCCTTGAAACCGGTAGGGTTATACCGTCACAAAAAAGTGGAATAAACAGTGTTTGATAAAAATAAATAACAATGTCTCTAATATGCATTTTAAAAAGTTCTCTTGTACAGCAAAACAATGCTTTGAAAATAATTGTTTGAAACATGCATCTATTTAATATTATATTAAATTATTCATGTATGTACATTTATTTAATGGTATTTAATGATCAAAATCTATGATACTAGACAGCAGTAACAAACTGCCACCAAATCATTTGAATCATGGTCTAGAAGTGGTGACTGACGTTATTTATTTAGGCTCCAGTATTATCTATAATCGAGGATGCCCGACTGAGGTGAAAAGAAGAACTGGAATGGCAAATGTGATGTCAAAGCTGGAAAATATATGAAAGAGCAGAACCATCACCATCATGTCAAAAATGCGCCTACTTAAATCTCTCATATTTGCAATATTCATGTATGGCGTGGAGACTTGGACTCTAAGAGCAAGCGAGTACTGTGGAATACATGCATTTGAAAACCTTTACAACCCTTACAACCTTTAAAACTTTTACAACCCCATAGGGTTGTAAAAGGATGTTACGAATTCCATGGACTGCAAGGCAAACTAACACCTTCATTCTTGAAGAACTGAGAATGACAGACAGATTGTCGACAATCTGTCGTAGATGAGTCTTCCGATATTTTAGGCACATTGCTAAGGAGACAGTTTGCCTCCTTAGCAATGTGCCTAAAATATCGGAACTTGAGGTGTGGAAGGACGACGCACAAGAGAAAGAATGTCAATAAGTTGAACTTACCAAGTGAGAGACGCAACTAGACTACCGTTAACAACTGCTCTTCTAACAACCGCGGAGTACAAGGATGGATGGAGAAGAGTCGTCAGAGCCAATCATGGGAGCCACAATGCTCAGTCATGAGCTACACGGCAGGATGATGATGAATGATCAAAATCATTTCAATAGCACTTCTGTTTCACTGAAGTATCTCTCAAACTGTGTTAACTAAAAAAGCCTTCTAAAGGTTTCTAAGAACTTCAGAGAAAGTTTATTCCATATTATCCACTTCAAAAGTCCAATCAAGATTTATGAGTGTTTTAATTTGATTTACCACAGCAAAATTGTTTATCCTCCTAAGACCCAGAGCCAACATAATACATCTCCGAGGGTTCTGAGTAAGTGATATTTAAAATATGCTTTATTGTGACCAAAGCCTGAAATGGTCGGATGCCGAAATACATTATGGAATTAAACATTAAAAATGTGCCTTCTTGGATATGTGCTATACTGAGATTATATTCTGGTATTGGTGAAGACTAACTACAGTGGAACCTCTCATAACGAGAATAATTCGTTCCAGAGTCTTACTCATTATGTGAAACACTCGTTTAGCGAAACAATTTTTTCTATATAAATCAATGTAAAATACGATAATGCGTTCCATGCCGATATGAGAAGCAACCTTTCAACATCATCCAGAATAGGTAACCGTTTCGTAGACATTCTTGACACTCCCTTTAAAGCATCTGTCTTCTTAATTTTGTCCTTGTTCTTGAGGATAATGCAAATCGTTGATGTAGACCGATTGTATGTGCGCGCTAGATCAGCCACGCCCACACCTCGTTCTCGCTTTTCAATGATTTTACGTTTCATTTCTACAGTTACTTTTATTCTCTCATGGCTGTCTTCTTGTGGTTTTTTCTTCAGAGACATTTTTGCAAGGGTTATTAAACTTTGCACAAAAAAAATACAAATAATGTCTGAACACAAGTTTGTAAAAATGTGTGATCACATGTGACACTAACGTGCTAGCGGAACGAGTGCTAACCAGAGACTGGCGCACTGGCGCGGAAGTCCCGGCTCACAAGTGAGTGACGTGAAGATGGGACTTCCCCTTTCTGCGTCACTCGTTATGCGAAATGTCGCTCGTTAAGGGAGCATTTTTTTTTCAAAATCTGTTTAGCTCGTTATGCAAATTACTCGTTATGAGAGGTGCTCGTTATGAGAGGTTCCACTGTATCTGGTTGAGGTTAATTGGTCAAACAGGTGTTTTGAAGTGGCTGGCCTTTAAAGCGTGAAATATTTCACTTTTTACACAACAAAATTTGTCAATATGAAACTGGTTAAGTTTTGAATATCCCAGTAAAGAATGAATGTCTTTATCTGAGTGTTAACACTCAGCAAATCCTGGTTTCATTTACTATGGGTACGTCTGCGAAGCTGGGTTTATAAAAACCAAATATTTCTCAAAAATCAAAATAAGTTCCAGTCCAGTGCGATCTAAACTAGATGATCAAAATCTTCTTTATATATTTTTTTTGAGCACGATATCACGTGTGACAAAAAAGTAGCTGCGCAAAGGAATTCCTTCAGTTCAGTTTAATTTGATCCCACCTCGACACACGGTTTTATAGGGAATAAAATAAGTTCCAGTCCAGCGCGATCCACACTAGAAGATCGAAATCTTCTAAATTTTTTTTATGAGCACGATCTCATCTAGCTGTCCAAAGGAATTCTTCCTCCAGTGGCGACAGGTGATGACCTGAGTGTGAAAAGAATAATAGCGACAGTGGATTTAAGGTCCTATTACACATGATATAGAAAATGACGCACAGCGCAATAAATACACTTATTTATTTATTTATTTATTTAACACTTTTATTGCAATACAATCTGGCGGGCTTATTGCCAGGCGGCAATCTCTTCCAACCAACCAGACAAAAGTAAATGAAGCAAGTTACGTGGTCGCATAAATCATTCAAATGACTATCCATCCCCACGAAATCCATAAACATATATGTGGGAACATGCCCACAAACCCCACAAAGACGGACAATCACCCGAACATTATTTTTCATATAAAGTGAGATATCATCAATCAAAAGGAAAGGAAAGGATGGTGGAGAGGAAATGAAAAGAAAAATCAGGAATGAAACACGTTATTTTACTGACTAGAAATTAAGAGTTTTTTCAGTCGCTTCTTAAAGCATGCCAAGGACGGAGCGAGTCTTATATTGGTTTGTAACTGATTCCAGAGTCTCACTTATACAATGGCTTAAGGCATGGATTTCAAGCAGTCGAACAAGTTGCCAGTTACAAAGGAAATTTTGAATGCAGCAAAATTATTATTTGACGCCACAAAATCAGAGTAGCCAATCCGTCCGAAGATAAATTGATATGTTTTTTTTAGTATAGTAAGGTACGCATTTATAAGACTGTGCGACCTATCCTCACATATGGCATCAAAGCGAGGGCGGACACTGTCAGTACAAAAAGTATGCTAAGGACAACGGAAATGAGAACTCTACGCGCTATTGCTGGGAAGACTTTGCGTGATCGTGTAAGGAACACCACAATCCGAGAGGTCTGCGAAGTCCAAGATGTGGTCAGATGGAGACGACAGCGTTGACTATACTGGTACCAACATGTACAGAGAATGAATTCCACAAGAATTCCACCGGATGGACGGCGTCCACCAGGGAGACCCCCGAAACAATGGAGAGATAGATGAAGCTCAGCATCACACGAGGACAATCCTGCAGACTCTTGAGTCTATAGAAAGTTGAAGAAGAAGAAGGTTTTTTTAGTTTGCCACGAAAAAATCGTTATACTTTAAGGGCACTGTTAAACAAAGAAATTTGAAAACCAGTGATTGATATAAGGTATAGCATAAATTTTATTATTACGAAATATTATTTTGTTTTATGATTGATATATTTGTTTTAGGCTGACGATGAACACCAAGAGCTGAAGTTGTCCCTGCACTATCCAGAAAGGTCATTCAAGATCCTGGCAAACTATCACCTGCAGGACACCCTCCTAGCAGGCACTGCTGACATCGACTGGTCGGTAGATGATGAGAACAGGACCGTGAGGCTGGATGGCAAGTGGCACAATCCCGACTTGCAGGACAGCACATTTCATGATGTCAAGTTTGCATTGATGCATCCGTCATTTAGCAAGGTTACTTCATTAATTCATTTATATGGATAATAGAGAATTTATTAGAGGTTTTTTTAATTTTTTGAAATGCAAGCAATGACTACTTGTATATATGTATGTAAAGACAGGAAACTTTTCTTCCCTTGTATGAAAATGTCTAGTGATATTTCGTTATGTATGGTGACATTTCGTTATGTATGGAAATGTCTGGTGATATTTCGTTATGTATGGAAATGTCTGGTGATATTTTGTGATGTATGAAAATGTCTGGTGACATATTTCGTTATGTATGGAAATGTCTGGTGACATTTCGTTATGTATGGAAATATCTGGTGACATTTTGTTATGTATGGAAATGTCTGGTGATATTTCGTTATGTATGAAAATGTTAGGTAACATTTCGTTATGTATGGAAATGTCTGATGAAATTTCATATGATATACCTGAAATTAAACTTTCATATTATCTTACTAAATTTATCCAAATTATGTTAGTGCAGCATTAAGAAATAAATGTGTTTTTTGAGAACATATTTGCATTACGTGGCGGTATTGTAGTTTCCTACTAAAAGTGTTTCTTATCGTGCTAATTTATGCCCTCAGTGAGATAGATAGTTTACTAGGGGCATGCAAATGAAAGGCAACAAAGATCCATTAAAATTGTGTGGCCAAATTAAAACATTTGTTTTTTTTTGCAAATTGTGTATTTATAGATTTCTTGTTATGTATAAATTAAAATAAAATAAATTGAATATTTTCCCATTAAACTTAAACAAGGGCAACTAAACAAGTTCCCCTAAACTTAAACAAAGGCAACTAAATAAGTTCCCCTAAACTTAAACAAAGGCAACTAAACAAGTTCCCCTTAACTTAAACAAGGGGAACTAAACAAGTTCCCCTAAACTTAAACAAGGGCAACTAAACAAGTTCCCCTAAACTTAAACAAGGGCAACTGAACAAATTGCCTTAAAAACGGACAACTAAAAACTACATCAGGATTTATTTATTTAATTTTTTTTATTTATTCTATTTAACATTTGATGTAGGTTTAACCCAATAACATCAAATAATAAAAAAAAAATTAATTATAAAGTTTAAATATAACATAATGACAACAACAAATATATTGATTTCTAGGCCCTGGAGTTTGATTTCATGTTACACCTTTTTAAGAAGCGTGGCCATTTCTTCTTCTTACGTGACAATGAACGCCGTGTTATCTGCATATCTCAGATTTGAGGTATTTTCCCAACAATAGCAATCCTGCCATCCCAGTCTTTAAGTGCTCTCCTCGTAATATATTCTCCATACAAATTAAACAAATCAGGAGAGAGAATGCACCCTTGTTATACACCCTTTTGTACTTCAAACGGTTTTGACTCTATGTTGTTGACTTTGACTGTCGCAAAACTATTGGGTGTACAAATAAGTCACCGCCGTTTGACAAAAGTTGGCGCCACCAGTAAGTTATGGTTAAAATTGTCAGATGTAAAATGTCATTATCGTAAGGTTGGACATCTGTCAACAACATGACTTTGAAATATTAGTGAATTTTTATCAGTATACCATATTTTTTTGTGTTCGAAAATGTCAAGTTTTGAGCCGAATAAGCGTCATTTGCGGGAACTTTTGATTTACTTCTTCAATTTGAAGAAATCTGCAGCTGAGGCGCATCGATTGCTTGTAGAAGCATATGGTGAGGCTGCCTTAAGTGAGAGAAGTTGTCGTGAGTGGTTTCAAAAGTTTAAGAACGGTGAATTTGACATCGAAGACAAAGAACGTAGCGGAAGGCCGAAAGTGTACGAAGACGCGGAATTGGAAGTATTATTGGATCAAGATTCGTGCCAAACGCAAGAAGAACTTGCACTTACATTAGGAGTGACTCAACAAGCAATTTCACATGGGTTGAAATCATTGGGAATGATTCAAAAACAAAGAAATTGGGATTCATATGAACTGACACGGAGAAACTTTGAATGCCAATTTTCCACATGTGAAATGCTGCTTGCCAGGCATAAACGAAAGGGTTTTCTGCACCATATAGTCACTGGTGATGAAAAATGCATCCATTATGATAATCCAAAAAGGAAGAAATCATGGGGATCCCCTGGTCATGCTTCAACATCTACGGCTAAGCCAAATATTCATAGAAAAAAACTCTTGTTGTGTATTTGGTGGGATCAGCTTGGTGTCGTGTATTATGAGTTGCTCAAACCGAATGAAACCATTGCTGGGGCTGTCTACCGAACATAATTGATGAGATTGAGTCGAGCACTCGAGGAAAAGCGCGCCCACTACTACGCCAGACACGACAAAATTATTCTCCTGCATGATAATGCTCGTCCACATGTTGCGGCACCGGTCAAAACCTATTTGGAAACACTCAATTGAGAAGTTTAACCCCACCCGCTGTATTCACCAGACATTGCTCCTTCTGATTACCACTTGTTTTGATCGATGACGCATGGCCTGTCTGAGCAGCACTTCACATCATATGAAGATACCAAAAATTGAGTCGATTCGTGGATAGCCTCAAAAGATGATGATGATGACTGACGCGGTATTCGTATGCTGACAGAAAGATGGGGAAAAGTAGTGGCAAGCGATGGGTACTACTTCGAATACAACATGAGGTTCCGTTCTTTCACAATAAATGCCCATTTTTTTATAAAAAACGGCGGAAACTTATTTGTACACCTAATATGTTGGCACAGTGATCTAAGATGAATATTTTTAATGTTAATGTTTGTACTTACTGAGGAGTTGACTAAGTGTTTTTATTAATGTGTTTATTTCATTAACATAATTTCTCTTTTCTTTCAACAGAGTGTGACAGTGTTGGGAAAATATTTGAGTGATCCTAAAGTGGCATCAAATATCTCCATTATCTTGGACTATTCAGATTACGAAGATGATATTCTCACATTCAATTCTGTGTTACGAGATAATTCTATTGGTTCTCTCAGAGATTACAGGTGACTATCAATATTTACTTATTTTCTTTATATAGCGTGGAGCTCATTTGGACATTTGAACAACATCTTCAAAAGTAATCTCCCAAGGTTTACAACCAGTGCATTCTTCCAGTACTTACATATGGCTGCGAGACATGGACGCTCACAGTAAAGAACACACAAAAGCTCCAGACCGCACAAAGGGGCATGGAGAGATGCATGTTAGGATATACTAAAAGATACCGTAAACAAAACACCCGGATTCGCAATATAACAAGGGTAGAAGACGTTATAAAGGTGTGCAAAAGAATGAAGTGGTAATGGGCCGGACACGTAACCAGAATGTCAAACTCCCGATGGACATCCGAAATAATCCAATGGTACCCAAGAGGCATAAAGAGGCCCAGAAGAAGACCGAAGGTACGCTGGATAGATGAAATCAGGAAGCATCACATGGCATCAATGAGCAAAAAACCTGAGACCTTCATCCAGCAGTGGATCGACCCTGGTTGACAGTGATGATGATGATGATATTGTGTAACATTACAAATTTGATACATAGAGATTTGGATTAAATACTTGACCATTTTCTAGTTGGTGAAGACACATGTCTATCATCACAGGGGTCACAGGTTCAATTCTCATTGGAATCAATTTTCCAAAAAAAAATTCTACTCAGATTTTCACTTAAGGTATTTTTAACACCTTTCTAATTGGTTGTAAGAGATTGCCACATGGCAATAAACCCGACAGGTTATACTGTATACAACAAAAGTATAAAACAAAACAATATATAATATATTGCAAAATAATGTAGCAATATGAACTACACAGGAGCAACGAATAGCATACCGCCGCCAATATTGTAAGAACACTTATTTAGGATTGCCCAAATTGTACAGGGGAGACAAAAAACAATTTTTCTGCAAAAATATAATAAAATAAAAACATCACTTGGTATTGCAGTTATGAATAAATGCGTTTCCCGTTGAAAATAAATATAATATATGTGTTAATGTAAAAATGTGTCAATGATACTCGTACAAGAGATGACAAACAATAAAAAAGTTACTTATACAAAAAAATCGAGTTACGTGTTCTGGAAATATTGGTGACAATATTCAGAATCTTGTATAAGTATGAGCTTATATTAAAAATTAAATTGCAAATGTCTACGTTGTATACCTCATATCAAGGCATTGGATATTTACCAATGGGCATTAGATATTTACCAATAGGGTATAGTAAAAATATGAGTAGCTGAAATGGGATATATCTGTAGAGAATTGGGAACCATGTCAAGAGACAGACATCAAATTGCAGATATATGTCTAGAACTAGGTGTTGGATCCTTAACTCGATGAATTAAAATATTCCAATCATCTTGGTTGGATCATGTATTGAGAACATTAGATGACTATTCGAAAAGAGTCTTCAAGATATTGTCCTTGAAAAGATCAGTGGGAAAACCAAAACTAAAGTGAAGCAGATGAAAGAACTGTGCAAGAAGATTTGACTTGGACTGATAAATTGTTTCCGAGAGGGCTCAAGATAGCTTTCTCCGAAGAGTACCATGGCAGCACCGCAGGGAGAAAAGATGAAAGTTTCTATTATAATATATTCTCTTTTGGGGAGGAAAGATGAAAGTTTCTTTTATAATATATAGTTTCTATTATAACACACAAAAAATAAAAACTACAAAAGTAAAAGACACAATTACATGTGGAAAAATTAACAATTGATACATGTTTGTTAATTTCTTTAAATCTGTCATGGAATTTATCAAAGTGTAATTTAAGATATACAGTACAGTGGCAATTAACTAACGTCCACATTTTTAAAATTATATAGCCAGGACCTATGTTAAACTGTTGTTAAATCTAAGGTTTACATTACAACAAATAAATAACGTAAGTTAGTCTGTGGTGTTCCCCCGTGTCCATACTGGCACAACAATATGTGCATACGGGACTTCCTAATGTAATTGTCACAGTATGATCCGGCGTTTAGCGGTTATATCTGTAAAACATTGAAAAGACTTGTTCGTGTATTCACCTTACATAGCAAAAAAATTCTAGCATTTCATTTCTTTGAATATTTAACTCAATAAAAAGTTGATTTGGATTTACCGTGTTTTTCAATTATCCGGGCTCAAATATTCCTCAAACTCCATGGATAATCGGCACTCTACTGTACTCATATATATATAATATTAAAATCAATCAGTTGGCAAATTAACAAACCTATGGACAAGTAAAAACTTTCATCTAAAAATCACCCTGATCAAATTCTATACTAGTATTGTCTGGAATGATTTTCTCACTATTTTTTATTCAGATTCGAGGTAGACTGCAAGCATCCTGCAACTAACCTTGACCTAACAGTGAGATCAGAAGTGAACATGGACCACAAAATATACCACTTCAAGAACTTCTACAGCTATCAAAAAACACTATTTTCTAAAGTTCTCAGGCAAAATGAACTTAGTTTGGACTGGCATAATTTTGCTGTGCAATACAAAGTAAGAAAATTTTCTTTCAACTATTCCATTCTACAAATTCTCCTCTCTCTAGGACACAGAAATCATTTTACAGATCCTTCAGGCTTAATTTACAAAGTTTTCCAAATTTATTTAATTACTTGATCTTAATTATATTGCTTAAGTGCAGTTTTTTTTTTATCAAAGATCTCTATAATTCATATTTTTTTTTTATTAAATGTTTATATAAACTCAATTAGATCTGAAAGTAAAACTTAAATACCTCAATATTCAATTAAAGATAATAAGTGTAGATATTCCATTATAGATAATAAGTGTAGATATTCAATAATAGATAATAAGTGTAGATATTCAATTATAGATACCGTATTTTACGTACTATAAGACGCTACGGACTATAAGACGCACCTTAATTTTTAGGCAATTTTTAAAAAAAATAACATTTTTACCATTTTTATTATTAGATTGCAAAGTTCTTCTTTACTGGCCCGCCAATCGCGAATGGTTTTTTCTGTTGGTCGTGGGCTGAAATGCCGCTCAGCTGCTCTGTTTCCATGTTCTTCTGCATATGCTATTACTTTCAATTTATAGCCCGCATCATATGAATACCTTTTATTTTTTCCCATTGCGAAACTAGCTACTAATAAAAATATTGTACTGTTACCGATAACACAAATCACTTTCAATTCAAGTTCACTGGCACCGTAGACTGCAATGTCGCATCATAGGCTAGACAATGTTCTGGGTTTGTGATGGCGGGACGGGAGGGAGACAGTGTTAGCAAGCTTGTAAATCTCCGCAACTCATGTTCGTCGCATCGGTGCACTGCTGCTGCCAGTTGAATCCAATGTTGCCAGATAGAGATAGGTTTCCCGCGACATCGAATAATATATGGTCATTTTTAAGACTGGCGGGAATTTTAAATCAAACACTGGACATTTTTGTATTAATTTGGAGTATAAGACGCACCTGAATTTTGGAGGCAATTTTTTGAAGAAAAATGTGCGTCTTATAGTCCGTAAAATACGATAATAAGTGTAGATATTCAATTTGTAGAACTCCATTTTGAATTAGGAAAATCATAATGAAATGCTTTGATAGTTGATAGTTCTATATTTCATCACTTATTTTTTCAATGACAGCTGTTTCGCCATATAATGGCCTCATCAAACTGTGGGTGAATCTTATTTCCTTAGCTATATATGCCAAAATATATTTACATAATAAATTTTTTACAGTTATATTTAATAGTTATCTAAATAGTCAGTCCGTCCTTAAGTCCGTCGTTATTACTATTCTTTTCACAACTCAGGCGTGTTGCCACTGGAGAAGGAGTCCCTTTGGGTAGTTCCTTCTTCGTCACTATGTGATATCATGCTAGAAGAGGAGAAAGAAGTGTATCACAATTGGAAAGTCTGATGCTATCCCCTCTCTTCCTACCCTGATATGGAAACAGTATGTATGTCATAGACTGGCCAGAGATATACCAAGAAATTAAGATGACAGTTTCATCATTCTTCAAGGATGTCTATTCACAAACCAGTGGGGCTCTTCAAATATGGAAAAGTTTGCAGATTGAAACCTTAGGCTTAGGTCACACCAAAGTGCTTCGCTAGGTGCTACGTGACTAATAGACTAGGTGACTTCATGCTTGGCCACACCAAAGTACTTCGCACAAATTCATTTGACATTTGGGAGCGGTTGAGTCAACAAACGATGCCACTCTCAAAACTAACCAATTTCATTACAACTTACCATCTTTATTTACTTCCTGTGCAACTTTATTCGAGGTACATTTTTCTATTGTATAATTTTTTCAATGGGTTCCACAAAGGCTCCCTTTTAAACACAGCTGTTATTAAAACTTCCGCCATCTTGTAAAATCACTTAGTGACTCAATAAAATTAACCAATACGTCTGTTTGCTAGGAGACTCACTAGGTGACTAATCATCATGTAGCGTGGCGCGAAGAGTGCAGTGTGGGCATTGCGATACTATGTGGTGCGTTGGTTCGCTAGGATATGTCGCCTAGCTCTAAGCACCAAGCGAGGCTCCTACCTGTGTGGCCGAGGCCTAGGACATTCTAAATCAAAGTTATGTGATGTTTTGTGTGATTAACCCTCAGAGCGCTACGAGAAAAAAATATAATTGTCTATCTAGTGCTGAGATATATTTACGATTCGGACGTTCGTGATAAATATTTATTTTAAACAACAAAAAAACAAATATTTTTACAACATAAATATATTTTAGAATATGTACCCTTGTATTCTAAATGAATGATATTCATTTAGAATACAAGGGTAGAACAAATTTCTTCCACTGCTATAGCAGTGCGCCGATTTCTCAGGGTTAAAATGATGTTCATATTGTCAAAGGAGTTGTATAAGTGTGTCACAATTGGAAAGTCTGATGCTGTCTCTTGTCTGCCTACCATGACATGGAAACATGTATGTAATAGACTGGGTTTTAAAAAAATATTTAAATAGAGTTCCGCTTCATAATATTTGATATGTTTTTAAATTTTCAAAAAATTAAATGATATTTTTTGTTTTAGCGGTTTATTGATAGTGATTGGTATAATTTGAACGCCTCTTTTCTCAATCTACCTCCTGAATATAAAGTGTCTGTACAAGTAAACAGAACCACTGGCCTAGATGATGGTATATGGGTACTTTCCACCAAAGACAAGTCTATTATGGGACACTTTAACAGAAGTGATGGTTTGTATCTAATTTTTATACAATTTTCTTAAGAATACAGTCAAATCTCGTTATAACGAACCTATTGAATTGTTTTGTTATACTGAAAATTCGTTATAATGAAAATGAAAAACTAAAAATATCTGTTTACATGTACTATATTTTATTAATTAATCGCAATACATAATAACAACATCTTTACGTATACAACTGCATACATAAATAGTATGTTTATAAAGTAATTGATAGAAAAAATTAGTCATCAAATCTGTTCTTTTTTATTGTATCCCAACAATGTTTTTGCCCCGTGTTTACTTTTCCCAAAATTTCCATTTTTTCTTTCAAGATCGTCGTTATTTTCCGCTATTTTTATCCATTTCAACCCTTTAACGGGCATAAGCAGAAATCGATCGCATATGCGACCACCCTTATGGTTATACTTATAAGGATTCATTTTCTTAATGAAACGTTTTTAAGTAACACAAATGTCAACTTGGCAAATGTAGTGGACGGGCAGAGGTCTTATTAAAGACGGATCGTCGTGAAATTAGCTGCATGTTCAGTTGCAACGATCTAAACATCCGGTCAATTTATTGTCAAATATGTAAATAGGTATTATAAGTAAATCACCATTCATTATATCTCATATAAGAATTTTATTTTCTGATACAACCTAAACTTCGATATTATTACCTAAACATTCATTGGTCACTTTTGCGACCACTGGCATGACCCCTGAAATGGGCACAGGTCTCATATGCGGCCGCCTCATTTCCAAAAAAAAATGATATATAACACATTTTTGAAGAAATAAAGTTCATTTGATACACATAATGATTTATTCAACAAAAAACTCAAAAATAAAAACTTGCCCTATAAAGGGTTAAGAGTGAAGAATTATAAAAGTTTATAAAATCACGAAAGCACACGTCAAAACTAAACGTACCCCCCGCAACAATTAATAAAATACTGAAAACGACTTACTCACTCTGATCAATACTCCCTCCGGTGGCTGTAAAAACAAATTGTAAAATTCCTATGGAAACCGAAATTACACGAATTTAACTAAAGTAAAGTTACGATGTTGCATGGGATGCTAATCTTTAAATAATTATGAAATTCGTGTTTGGACACGTATTAAGTAAATAAAATAATTTAATTCATTGTAAAAGATTTTTTTAACAGTGCTGTTAAGTAATTTTGTTCGAGACTGCGAAATAAATTCGTTATTTCCGTATTCGTTATAACAAAATTTGACTGTATAAGCTGGCAAAAAGCATGTTATAGGGAAGGAATTGGATGTAACCAAGGGCCAGTTGGCAATCGGGGCTTTTTTTACCAAGTTTTATTAGAGTTTATGTTCATTGAAATCAACCACATCAACAAGCACCTTGAAATTAACTTTTTCTTGAATAGGTCAACCTATTAGATGAATATAATTTGTGTCTATTTTTATAAATATTCCTTCAATACCCATATAATGTAACATGAAAAATTATAAATATTACCCCAATACCCATATAATGTAACATGAAAAATTATAAATATTACCCCAATACCCATATAATGTAACATGAAAAATTATAAATATTACCCCAATACCCATATAATGCAACATGAAAAATTATAAATATTACCCCAATACCCATATAATATAACATGAAAAATTACATAAATCTAGCCGACGATTGCCAGTATTAAAACATGTGGCACTTGAATACACAATTACCATTGAAGCTTAACTTTTTGATTTGTATTTTTTTTACATTTAACATTGTATTCGCTCTGGATGGGGACTTATTTTGTCCCCCATAACAGCGTGGATGGAGGTGGGATCGAACTGAACTGTACTTAGATCATTTTCTGTAGTTTGTCTAACGGATATAAAAAAAAAGTTTTAAACTTGTAACATTTCAATTTTCAGACATATCGTATCACCTTATTGGTAAAGTAATTGATGCCAGATCTGCAGAACTCGGAGCATGGAGAGACTTTGACGATGTAACGACTGTAGATATCTCCTCTTACATTCGTCTCAATCATTCTCGCCTCCTAACAAGTCAGATTCTTTGGAGGCCAGAGATGTACCAAGAAATTAAGACGACAGTTTCGTCATTTTTCAAAGATATCTATTCACAAACCAGTGAGGCTCTTCAAATATGGAAAAGTGTGCCGAAGGAAACTTTAGACATACTCAAAAATGTTTGGACAGATGCGAAACCAAAGTTACGTGATTTTTTGAGTGATTTAAACGATGTCCATATAGTGAAAGAAGATTTGGAAGAGTTCCAAAAATTCCTTTCTGAATCGTATGAAAATAATGAATTTTATACAAAAGATATCACAGAATTTCTTTTGCATGTATTAGAGCAGCTTTCCCTTAAAAATCATATTGAAAGTCTACCAAAAATTGTCAATGAAATTTGGCACGTTATGGGAGACACTGGAAAATCTTTGAGAGAAAGCATTACTTGGATAACGGAAACAATAAAAAAATCATACGCTCAACTTATTGCAAAGATTGATACTCTTTTGGAAGCAGATCTAATGGAACAAGTGACTAATCTTTTGGAAGCTGGAATACTGAAGTATGATTCTTTCATGAAAGATCTTCATTTGAATTTCGTCCATTATATCGAAGCAACATGGATAAACACGAGGATTAAGTTTGCTGTATTTTGGAGAAACATCTTAAAATCTATGGAGCCAACATTTTTAAAAATAGCTCACTATGTCGAAACTTTTGTTTGGAACTTTGCAAAGGAAATATTAGACTTTTTCTATGTTAAAACCAGCGAATTAACAGAAAATCCCTATTTCTCCATTGTTTCTTCTTTTTCGCAAGATATTGACAGGTATATTTTAATTATTTGCTCGTGTATCATTAAAAGCACATTTTATATGTTTCAAAATCCGTATTTCCCAATATGCAATTTTAATTTTGGTCACCATATGGAATCAAATTAAAAACACCAATCAATTATTTTACCATTAAGCTACAAAAGTCTTCACATTACTATTTTATCAAGACGGTTTACTCCTGTGACCAGCTGGTAAGAACCTTGTCTTCCATTCGTAGATAGACTCAATTCTCTATGGTACCAAAAAAAATATTTTTCATTTGTTGATATGTTGAGAAGTAACATATAAATGAACATTAATGTTTAATCCTTTATATAATTTATGGAACGCTTCTCTTTCAACTAAGTGTTTCTGGTTCAATCATTGATGATATCCAAAAAAAAAAAAAAGGATCCCAGTCTAGAGTTTTCACTTTAGACTTTCTGACATCTTTCTGGTTAGTTGGAAGAAATTTTCACATGACTATAAACCAGTCAATTAGTACTATATACAGATGTATATGATGTAATATATCACCTTGATATATCATAAACAGCCATTATTTTTTACCAAATGTTATTTGGTGTCAACCTTGATTTATGGAAGGAAAACTTGGACGTGACAGAAGAATGATAGGAGTAAGATTAATGATGTGAAGATGCGGGCACTAAGGAAAATTTGTGGAGTGTCAATGTTTGAAAGAAGGCGGAGAAAGACATCAGAAATTAATGTATGGATAAATTGGATTTTTTAAGTAAGATGAAGAAAGAAGTTTTAAGATGGTTTGGACATGTGGAGAGAATGAATGATGAAAGAATAACTAAGCAAATAGCTCGCTGAATCCCCAGCTCCGTGAGAATGATGCGCAATTGATCGATGTGTCAAAACTAGCCGAGCATGAAAAAAGACTATGTGCAATAAAAACTAAGATGCAATAAAAACTAAGATGCAATAAAAACTAAGATACAATCAAATCTAAAATTTTAATTACTTGATTATTTTGTATCATTTTTGCAGCATATGTAATTTATGCGGAATGAAGACATCAGAAATGATTGCATGGATAAAATAGATGTTTTAGTAAAATTAATAAAAGAGCTTTAAGATGGTGTGGACATGTGGAGAGAATGAATGATGAAAGAATAACTGAGCGAATGAAGTACAAGGTGTACGTGGAAGAGATAGATCAGGAAAACGTTACTCGATCAAAAGACCCGATTTTTAAAGAGGGTAAATTAAAAAATATGAATAATAAAGTATTGTACGTGACAGGATACGACACGGAAGGGACACAGCATGATGATGTATGTTTTTTTTATCAAAAGTAAATTTATTTTCAGATTTTTCAAAGACATGACAAATAATGATGCTATTACGAACGTAAAGAAATACTCTCAAATAATAATGACATTCATCAATGACAAAATAATAGTTCACATACCATTCCAAAAGGAGCTGAAACAAATTGTATCTGAAATTCTTCATGAACTGAATAAACTACAAGAACTGAAAATTGTTCAATATATTAAAGCAAAGGTAAATGGATTTTATAGTTTAAATCATTCTACGAAACACTATCTGTTTCTTTATTCCTCTTTTCTTTGTATCACTTTAATGCTACTTTTTAATCATTATAGAATCTTGCAAAGATTTCTATGTTCTTTGTCTCCTAATAAATTAGAGGAAGTCTGAATTATGCAATAAGGTCAGCTACTCAGCAACAGAGTTGAAAGAATTAGTTAGGGTTGAGAAATTAATTAGTTAGGGTTGAGAGAATCACAAGTATCAGTAAAACTGATATTCAAAAATATTTAATTAATTAGTCTGTCGAAAAAGAGTTGAAAATAAATGAGGGCGCTGCGATCGCCTGATGGCAGCACCATAGTTGTGTATAGCTGATTGCAAAAATGCACTAGCCCAGAAAAAAAAATTGTCGGAAAAAATAAACACTAGCCGTTTTGATGAACTTACCTATAATATAAAAAGAGTATAAATGGTATTTCACTATATTCCGTTGAATTTCTGAGTTAGCAAAATCATTTTGCTTAAGCTAATTAAGGAAAATTTGAAATAAATTTTGAAAGTTTTTTTATGTTTCGAATCTATTGGCGAATGGCACAGATATTGAAATCGCCCAATTCTTTTTTAGGGCGGCCCTTCCTTTTGTTGCCTGGAGTTGTGAATTTCCCCCCATTTTCTTCGTATTCTTTAATACATCTCTAACCGTGCTTTTTTTATTTACCTGTAAATAAAAAAAACATTAATGATAATATAAATAATAATGTATTAAATAACATTTACAAAACGATCGATTAAATAACACGACATATTTGTGATATATTATGGTAACACAACCTTTATGTTCGTAATATAACTTTTATGATGAAAATATAAATCTCATAAAACTTTTAAAAAATATGGGTTATACCATTTGTCCATGCAGCTGTCAAACTATTTACTCATAAACATAACCTCAGAAATGATAACTTTTTAACAAAAATCAACTCGAAATATATGTGAATGATTTCTAAACTTTAAAGATTTTTTATAATTATTTAAAAAACATAAATACATACCAGTCATACTAGCAGTTCACGCATAAACGTAATAAATAAATGTGACATGACAGCCAATTTTGGTGTTGCCAAGCTATAATTTTTTTAGTTCCAATTTTATTAATTTCTACTCCTTCTTGACAGACTGTAATTTTATTCATTTATTAAAAGTCTCACAACGGTTTATTTTAATGAAATTTAAAAAAATTGTAAAATTAAGGTTCTGATGGCTAGGGTATATACATCCAATATAAGAGACCTGCCTCCGAAAATGCTTCCTGAATAGCTAGCATGAAAGATGGCGATGAATTTGCGGACCAAGTTTGAGATGAAATAAAAACATCTTCAGGGATACATCAACTCTTTAAAAATGAAAACTGGCGATAGCTGTCCAGACTTCAAACTGGTAGAGGTTAATTCTGAAGGTGGCCAAGATCCGCACTGGATTGTCGATTAAAAAGGGCGAATCGAAATTGAAAACTGGAAAGCTGAAGATTAATAGAATCAAAGAACAATTACAAAGATAATAGTTTATTTATAATGGAAATATATTATTTTTGTTTCATAGTTTTGGGAAGCTAAGAGCAGACTCCAGTGGTGGTACGACTATTTCAAAATCGGTGATGCATTGGATGCCATAGCGAACACGTTGTACAAGAAAATTACTGAAGTTCCGAAGACGGCATTACAAATTGATGAAGTGTAAGAGGTTTTTTTTTTTAATTTTGTAGAATACTTATTGGAAATTTAGAATGATTACACACAAATCAGATAATTTCTAAATAATATCAAGGATTAAAATTTCAATTACTAATGTTCATTGGTACAGTGGAAATACTATAAATTGTGGAATGAGAAAAAAACACTCATTCTCCCATCAATTTACCCACCATTCTCCTAAACCTTGATGGCATAAAGTGGAATATTTCCACATCTGAGTCAGCCACGATATTGTACTCTCGGCATATTCTCACTATTGATTTATAGAAGCCTGTGTCATTCCTAAATGGAGCTATATTGAATAAAACAGGTCTTCTAAACAAACAACAAGCCATTTAGTTCCAGAGTTTCAATTCTTCCCTGTTAACATTAACACTTTAAAACCCGATCAAATTTTTGACGAATTCCGATTTTTGTGAAGTATTTACTTAAATTGCTATAGACATTGTAAATATTATAGTGAAACTTTGCATATTTGTTTAAAATACTTCAATAATTTAGTTAAGTATGATAATTCTGCCAAAAGGTGCATGGTCAATGTGCTACTCCCTTCGAACAACACAGGCACTTTTTCCACCTAGTGTTCGATGACATAAGGATACCTATGACTTCGGTCATATCCATTCTTTAAAAAATATATGTATCAACACACATTCTTATACAACCTATTTGGAGGATCCTGGAAATCCCAGACCCGAAAACTGTTGTTGGAGACTCTTATTCAAGATCTGATACTTCGCTGTGTACTGATGACATGACATCAGAATCTCCTTCGCCAATCAATTTAACTTCATCTTTGCCTTAGCTTGGAAACTTGGGCATAGGAAAGAATGATGATATTAAAATAAATGCAGTTGAAATGTGTAGAATGTGTCTGAAAACAATTTATAATAGAATAATGCTCATGAAAAGAAGATATACTTTTCCAAATGAAGATCATTGAAAGGGTTTAGCAGCATAGAATGAAATAATGATGAAATATTCATAGAAAAAAACTCGTTTAAATATTGTAGTACAGAAGATAAAAGAAGTTCATGAAGAAGATGATGGAATGAATACATTTTTGAAAGAGTGTAATGTCTTAAAAATAGGAGAATATGCAATGTATAGATGTGGCTAAAATGAAGATTTATGAAATGCAGATTTTTTCTCTCTGGCTACCTTAATAGAGCCATAGAATGACGATGATAATAAAAGGATAAATAATAAGAGAAATGCGAGTTTTCTAGGAATATTACATTGATGTCAAAATTAATATTAAAAACTTTAACACAGAAACTTAACTTATTAAATGAAAAATAACAATCCCATACGATATTTTATAATTATTTTAATTACATTTTGTAATTACAATTATAAATCAATATAATTCTTAATTTTTACTAGTTTTTATTTGTACCATGTTTAAAATATAAAAGATTTTTAACTTTTCAGACGTCGAAAACCAAAGACAAACTTCATCTTTGACACTTACACAGGGCAACTATTGTGGGAACAAAAACTACCAGTACCATGGCACGCCTTCAACCGAACTCCCGATTATACTCAAGTGATGGAATATAAATTCATGAGTGACCTGATGGATACATGGTTTCTGTATTCTTCCAACATGACACCCCTAGCATTTTTGTATGAGTACAAACGTTATTTGGACATATATAATATTCTGCCTCCCTTCTTCGGTAAGTCTATCTACATTATCTTTGTAACTAGAGGTAATGAAAACTGAATACAGCCTCAAGATTGACTCATCCAGAACCAGACTAATCTTTACATCTTAGATCTTAACTCCATATTATAGCTTTTAATAAATAACACAGTTGGACGAACCTTTCAGTTGAAACTAGCACACTATTCAATAAACTAAGTAAAACGTATGCTTATAAACTTATAAGTTTTTAAACAATACAGCCATGATCTGATGGTTAACATTATAAACTGCTATAAACTGATTTAACTCTAAAGCCATATTACATCTGATTTTGTGTTTTTCTGAAGTTCATAAGCTACTTGTTATAAATTCTTATAGTGCTATTAAGTGAAGTTATTAGATTTATTATTCGAACTTTTATCTCTTTGCCATTGAAACTTTGAGTGCGATCTACCAAGATGTGTGCTTGCTGATTGCAAATAGATTAAACTAGTTAGTGAGCTTGATGGTTTGAGAATGAGAAAAAGAAAGACAGGAAGAGATTGTAATGTATATAACAAAAGTATAACACTTTACTATACAGCATCAATCTTAGCATAAAAATATAAGTTCAATTGAACCTTCAAATAGCTTTTATATAGACCTCTGTTTTACTATCTTTGGTACTATAGCAAAATAAAGGAGCAGATGACAGTTTAAGACATTTATTTTTAAAGGACAATTAAAATTAGTGGTTCAATAAAAATTGCTGAGCAATAAAAGCCAATTATGGACACTTGTCAATATCAAAGTTAGTATTACTATCAGTCAGGTTACTTTACATACACCCTGTAGATCCACAGCAAATGTGAAATTATTCAGTGTGATTCTTTATGATTACGTGAAGATACCAGATTGTATCTCAAAGGTGATCTTCCACTAGTTGAGCCTTTATTAGTGGTTGAGGGCTGATCTTTCTTTTACTTGTGTCCAAATGACAACCGGTTTCTTTTATTGTAGGTACCACTCATTTTATAGGTATTCTTCTAGTATTTATACTCTCCCCACTATCGAGGAGCTAAATCTATTTATATTGAATGATATAATATTATCTCGTTTCAATATAAATAACCTAGGTGTGTATACAATATGCATAAGTGAGGTCTAAAGGAGTTGACCCTTTGCTAGTGTGGAAAAGTGCAAGCAACCAAGCATACCATATGACAGAGACCTGTCCCATTTATGCCTTTCAAGGGAGAATTTCTGAAGTACTCGTACATTAAACTATGAGCTAATTAAGCAGTCTATCTGCGCCACTTCAACCTTACAGCCACCATATGAAAAATAAGATGAACATAAATATAGTAGACTGTCAATTATCTGAAGCTCAATTATCCGTACTATTTTTTTTCTAGTAATCCTGATAAATAATTTAAACGAACGTCCACATTTTAAAAATTACAATACCTTAACTGTTATAAAATCTATGGTTTAGATCAGTGGTCGCCAAACGGTTGCTCAGGAGCGGAATTCGCCTAGGATATTTTACCATATTTATAAATTTGCCTCTCAAATTTTATTATTGGATTCCATAATGAAATATTTCTCGAACTAAATTTCAATGAAATGCTTAACAAGTTGCCGTTGTAATATGAATTTCTAAGTAAAATAGAGAAGCAGTCAGCGATGTATTACCATGGGAACTGGGCCATACACTTTGTCTCTCTCTCGCAGATTCACACAGTTCCACGCGACCGTCAAAGCTTGACGTTTACAAAGTTACCATTCATTTTGTTTTTTTCACCCTGTCAATAAAAAAATGAATAACAATAAAAAAGTTAAAACCTATCATTATCATACAGAATGGGAAGAGGATTATTTGTTGTCAATTGGTATAATCTAAAGTTTAGATATGGTATAATCTAAAGTTTAGATTGGTATAATCTAAACTTTAGATTATACCAATTGACAAACACTAGTAAGTTGATGGTGGTTCCCTGTGTCCACACTGACACAAAAATATGTGGGTCCTGGAGCTTCCCAATGTAATTGCCGCGGTATGATGCTAGCTTTTACCGGTTGTATCTGTCAAACATTGAGAAAGCTTCTTCATGTAATCATCTTGTGTAACATTTATCCAGCATTTCAACTCTTAAAATGTTTAACTCAATAAAAACTTAATTAGGATCAACCGTATTTTTCAATTATTCGGGCTTGAGTCGTCGTCGTCGTCGTCGTCGTCGTCCCCCCCCCCCCCCCAATTACCAATGATAATAGACACTCCACTGTAACATAAATAGTAATCAAATTATATCTTAAAATAAAATATGTCTTATTTTAGGTAACGCTGTGGTGACAGCTCAAGGAACCATCGTAACTTTGGACAGAAAGGTATTTACCGTTACTGAACCTGGGCTGTTCCTTCTGACTAGAGACTTTCTGACAGGAAACTTCACTGTCATGATGGAGTCCAACTCCCCCAACAAGTACAATCTGGTGCTCCTTAGTCAGAAGGATTTGATACGCATTGACCTTATGGACGAGGTTAGTTTTTTTTACTTTTACAAGTGTATATGGTTTTTAAAAACTTTAAACTTTTAAATATCAATAACTACTTAATCAGTTTTCATGCGGGCAATAGCAACATGAAAAGATAGAAAGACTTGTCCTGGGATACTTTTTAATCTGAGAACTTTACTTCGCAAACTTAAGTACAGTAGATTGAAGTTTTACAATCTTCTTGCCAATCGAATTCAAGGTTCAATAAAGTATTAAGTTGTTCAAGTGCTATGTTCATGGAAATAATAAACTATAGTTCAGAAATTCTAGGATGAGTCCTGTGACAGCTCACAAATATGCCCCAATACAACCTTGTAACGATGTTCAGTAATTTTAATTATTTTATCAACTTTAATATAAGCCTCAATTCTAATAAATAGCAAGTTATTTAGGTAAATACATTACATAAGGTTGTATTGGGGTAAATTTGTGAGCTGTCACAGGACTCATCCTAGAATTTCCGAACTATAATACCAGACATTGTTATATAATGACTAAACCCCAAGGGGTCAGGTGGTGCAATCCTTAACACAACACATAGGAGATTTGAAAAAAAAAATAATGTGAATTTTCATTTTTATCAAAAAGAATTTATTTAATCATTAATATTAATATTAATACTGTCCGATTCAGAGTAGCCTCTATAGGATTAAATACACTTTGGCCAATGTTTTTCCAATTCGCAAAACATTTGTGTAATGCACTTTTTGGTATCCCCAACGATTTGGCTTTTATTTCCTTCATGGTCACGAAACGTCCTTTCAATGTCCTCTGCATCTTGAAGAACAGGAAGTTATCAGACGAGTCCATATCTGGTGAAAACGGTGGCTGCAGCATCACGACGGTGATGGTTTCGGCCAAAAATGTACAAATAAGTAGTGAAGTGTGAGCTGGTGCATTATTGTGGTGCAAAATCCAGGAGATTGTTTGCTCACAATTCTAATATTTTTTTTTGAATTGTCATATGGAAACAACGTAAAACCTCAAATTTTCTCAAAAATTATTTTGGTCACGTCTTTTTTAAAATGAAAAAATTGCAAACATTCCAAAATGCATTATGAATACTTGCCTACCAAACACAAACTACCCATCCGATATGGCTGAAAATCGAAATGTATATTTCGGATAGTATCGCCAACGTGATAAAAAAATATGGAACCAATCAAAAACAAACGGCCCGCGAAATAAAAAACTACAGATTTTAGTATCGTCATGGGGTCTTGGAACAAATTTATTTTTAAAAAAATCGAGGAACAACTGTATATATATTTAAAAAAAAATTATTTATTAAACCAGTAATAATCATCGTTTGTTTTTTTTTCATACAGATTATTTCAGTGGGTGAATCTGAAATGATCTCTTTACCTAACAGAGTGGAGGAATGGGCTTTGGAAAGAGATGGCAACACCTTGAAAATTGTTCATGATAAAGGACTTCGTATTGAATGTGACTATCTTTTCAAGACTTGTCTTGTTCAAATTGAAGGTAAGTCATATCGTCATTAGATTTTAATATTCTAACTACAGTGAAACTCGGTTATAATGAGATTCGTGTGACATTCGAAAAGTAATCCTGATAAGCAGTTCCATCTTTAACTGAGTCGTATTTTTTCCATTTTTCATCCAACTGTTAAAGATTACATTTTGTTGTAATTATTTAAAGGATTGTTTTTAAGATTGAAGACTTTTAGTCAATTTATTCTATCAAATTGTAAAAGTAATATTTGACTTAATATCAGTAAGTTTAACAGTAAAATTATAGTTTAAACACTTAAACTCTTAACCTGACCCCAAAATATGGTTTAACTTGAGCTGGTATCATAATTAATCAAAAATAAATTATTTCTTGAATCTTCGAAAAGACTACGAATACAGAGAGGCAGTTAAAAATGTTCTTGAATCACCTTAACTCGTTTCACGAAAAAATTCAATTTACTTTAGAAATAGGCCATAATGGATGCTTAAACTTTTTAGACCTATCTCTCAAAATTATTGATGGAAAAATTGATTTTAACATTTATAGAAAAGAAACCTAAACAGACATTATAATTTATAATTCATCAAACCATCCCTTTGCACAGAAACTGGCCTCTTTTCATTCAATGATAAATAGACTATTAACTCCACCGGTGTCCAAAAATAACTTTCAAAAAGAATTAGACGTAATTAAATCAATAGCTTCTAACAATGGATACTCCCCAAATATAATAAACAAAACTGTATCGAAAAAACAGAAAAAAATGTCTGTAAACAAATATTTGTATCCACAAATTAATCAAATACAACAGAAACAATGGCGCCGAATAATTTATATCAATAATGATTTAGCCTAAACGGTGTCCAAAACAATACCTAAAAATATCCAACCAGCTTTTTATACATCCAATAAATTAAAAAATAAAATTATGAACAATAGAGACACGGAAAGTAAACTAACTCAATCCGGAGTTTACAAATTACAATGTAATGATTGTTCATATTTTCATATTGGCAAGGCGAAAAGAAATTTTGAAAAACGAGTTAAGGAACATTTAAGATGCCTGAACGACAATAATTTTTGACAATTTGGAAATTCTCGAGATTAAAAAATCTATAAAATTAAGTTTAAATATAATCAACAACCAAACAAATTTTCATAATAGCCCTCTGCTTAATATGTTTCCAATTTAAAATCCCCCCCCTGCCTTAAAGATTCACATTCACTTTCACATTTTTCCCCGCCCCAATCACCATTGTATCACATCTCTCTCCACTTCTCTTCCCCTACCTCATCAATCTCAAATTATATTATTTACAGAATATATTTTAACAATTTAGTTTATCTTCACCTGACGATGAAGACGGCGGTCTTCGAAACTAGTTGTGAACCTAAAATAAACCTGTGGTGAACACAAAAATATAAAATAAGTTTTTTATTTACTTATTTTTCCTTTTATGCAAAAATAAATTGTCTAATCATCTCTGCAGACGAGTCGTTTTTGGTCAAGTTTCTTATGAAATTCATACATGTGTGATATGTAATTTAAGACGAAACAGATCACTATCAAAAGATCACATGTAAATTAAAAATAACAACTAATAAAAAATACTAAACATAGTAAAAACTTCATATTTATTAAAGTATCATTTGGGTATGAAAGAGAAAGCGAAGAAGACCAAGAAAAGTATAGTGGGACCAAGTTAATGAGTTCCTCAAAGAAAATAAGGTTAAGTTAGTGAAACCGAAGGAATTATATGAGAAAATGGCTGAAAGTAGAGGAAGGGATAGAAATTCCTTAACACTATAATGACCGATGATATAACATGTGTACCATGTCCTTGCCAATCGTTACTAGCCGATGATAGTACCACGTGTATATGTCCGGTGATTGTCCGGTGATTGTCCGGTGATGGTTACTGTCCGGTGATTACTGACCCTTGTACTAAGTTTTCGTCAACCATTATTGGCCAAAGGCATAACCCATGTGTCATTTTATTTTTCGACCAGAATGCCTTTTTCAATGAAGGGCCACATACAATTTTTTGGCATATGGCAGACCGGTCGATAAAAAAAGGAACATATGACTTTTATTACAAAGAAATACTTATTGAAAATTACTTTTTTTTTTAATGGCAGTTCAGTGGTGAATAGATCTTTATTAAAAAAAGATCGCATGTTGACCGCAAGAAATATACACTATTTCTTTAAAAAATTACCTGGCCCCTGATGACATTTTTCAATGTAACTACGCGGCCTATATAGTATTAATAGGAAAGTTTGGTGTTATGTCTTTTCTTCCTAACTGACAGAGAATTGAATTGGTGGCATTTATGTATATTGTTCTATGAAAGTTTAGTGCTTTGTCTTCACTACCTACCTCGACAGAGAAATGGTGTGATGGTATGTATGTATCTTTTAAAGAGATAAAAAATGTATCTCATTTTTTAAATATTTGGATGTGTCTTCCATTTTTGTTTCCTTACTATATATCCAAGTTTTATCCAGCTAAAAGCTGGAGTGCTAAGTAAGACCTTTTAATGTTAGAGATATGAGTGAAGTGTGCAGCTTTATAAAGCACTTAAAAGCAAACTTTTTCGGGAGATCTAATCAAAATTTATGAT
This sequence comes from Odontocerum albicorne, assembly GCA_949825065.1. Lineage (NCBI taxonomy): Eukaryota > Metazoa > Arthropoda > Insecta > Trichoptera > Odontoceridae > Odontocerum > Odontocerum albicorne. Next base: position 27,159,773 of record OX463856.1, read on the forward strand.
GGTATATGAACATTACACACATACACTACTCTACACCTAAAGCCAAATGTTACTATCACATATAGGAAGACCTATGAAGGTTTCCTTGTAGTTAGTCTTCACTTGGTAAGTTTTCTGCGGTTTTCTTACCAAATATATTTTTTTGAGTACGTTATCTAATGGTCGCAATTATTACCTTCGTATTCTTATACTTAACTTGTTTTTTTTTTTGTTATATTTTTAATCTATCAATAACAAATAGTGAGTTTGAGTCCCCAGTTAGAACACCCTTGAGAAGAGTTTGCTATCTAAAGGCCACTATATAAATAACCCTTTATTATTATTATTGCGATCAGAAAGTTTGACACTATGTCATCACTATATACCCCAACAGGGCATGGTGGAATTGTAAGTATTTATATCTAAGTTTGTCACATATTTTTGCTCACTACAACCGAGATTTTTTTTGTGTAAACACATACCGAAATAAAACAAAACTTCAAATTTGCTCACTTTAGACTATTTTTGTATTTATGAATTTAACTGTATATGTAACCTACCTTTGGAATCCTGATAGGTAGAGTAATCACACTTTTAACCATGTATGTCCTCAAATTGTTTCATGTGTCTCTTTGTCATGTGTGTCTTCAAATTGTTTCATGTGTCACTCAGCTCTTTTAGGAAAAATCTCTTAAATTTAGTGAAATACTTGAAATCATTTCAATTTTTATTCTGTTAAATATGCTACATTTTGTCATAATGTTTTAGTTTAATATGTATATTTTTACTATTGTCCTTATCAAATGAGCCTAAATTGTTTAATTGTTTAATACAGGTTTTTTTTGTACTTGTTATGTCTGGTCCCTTTATAAATTAGGCAAACCTGATATATACAAAGGAAATGAAAAAATGGAGTTTAAATGCAAAGAGACGTGAAAATGTTTTTAACCCTCCGATTAGTGACAAGGTCCCTGGGGACGTTTTCGATTTTTGTTTACTCATAACTTTCTCTTTGTATGTTTTACAAACGTGATGCTGCATGTATTCCAAAAAAAAAACATGTTGAAGCGATTAAAATCGGCTTCAAAGTGGTTAAATCACTCGTTCGTGTTTTATTACGGTTTGAAAATATTTAGTACGGGAATCAGGTACAAGATCTTTAGGGACCTTATACCTGACTTGTACCATTATTGAAAGAAATCGTAAATGAATTGTGTTTGCCGTGCCGATGAAGAATAAATCGGTCCTGCTATTGTATACAATGCATTATATAGTAGTTGTTCGGTAGATAGTGAAACCGATAAGCGAAAGCCAATGGTCATTCTGGACTACAATGCCCATAAATCTGGGATGGACACAATGGATCAGATGCTTAGCACTTATTCATGCAAACGTTCAACAAATCGTTGGCCGCTTGCAATGTTTTACAACATGATAGATATTGCTGCATTGACCGCATTCGTAATTTACGATGAGATGAAGCCTGTTCAAAAAACAGACAAGCGACGTTCGTTTTTGCAATTGTTGACAAAACAATTAGCTATTTCAAATATCAAAGAACGAGCCACCAATACACGCATAATGTGCTATCCCAAAATTCGAATTGCTATGAAAGCATTTGATGTAAAGGTAACGTTGGAATTGAATATTGAAACTCACAAACATAGAAATAACATTTTTTTTATATTTTCGGCCATCATGCCAGTTATATCGTGCGCAAAACCAGATCATATTGCTATACCTGCAATAAAGCGGTTTGTGCTGAGCATTCAGCATTATTGTATCGGTGCGATACCTGCATTCTTGCGTTAGATGACCATGAATAAGCAGCACAATAATACATTTATTACCACTTTTATTTTTTACCTGTCAAATAATACCTGAATTACCAAAAAAAACTTATTTTTTTGCCTTTATACTTATATTTTATCCTTCAATATACATTTAGGCACCTTATACAACCATAAGCTAACATACAAAACCATCAAGACACACCTGCATGATGATAATACCATACAATTTTTTGACGGTCCTTAGAGACCTTGTCACTTTTTTAACGCCGCCGGGACTGTCACCGATCGGAGGGTTAAATGAATAAATGAAAGAAAAGGAGGATTACATACAGTAATAAAATTTGTTTTTGCAAAGTCAATCATCTGCAATAAGTTAATATTTTTGCTGCTTAATAAGAGAATAAGATCAATAAAAAGTTAGTAAAGTGAAAACTGAAAAGTGTTTCTAAAAATACTGACTTTGTAAAAAGAAAACATTTAGAACATTTTTAACAGCCCTTGTCACAAGTTATTGGTGGATTTTTAGTGCTTTTTCATTTTGAATTCCAAATACATTCAGGATATTTTTAATCTAACTTTTGTTATGAAATTTTGCAGGTTGGTACTATTCAACCCTAGGTGGCCTTTTTGGTACGTTCAATAATGAGCCTTACGATGACATGCTTACACCAAACGGGAAGACTGTTTCATCTATTCCGAAGCTTTCAGAAAGCTGGAGGCTGTTTGATTTGCCTTATACCAGCACTGTTACAAGTAAAGGTGGGGAGAATGCTACTAATTGTGAAGCATACTTCAAAAACAAGATCTCGCCGTTGAAGTCGTGTTTTTCTATGGTAAGAATAATTTGCTGTTTTTTATATCAGTCAGACATTGTGTTACATACACACTTCACTGTGTGATAACAAATCTTCTGAATAGCTCACCTTTTTGAATAAACCTCTGTGGCCTAGACCCAATTCTTTCAGCCTATAGGTTATGGGTTCAATACTCATTGGTACTCAAATATATTTTATCAAATAACGCTATATAATTACCAATAGGGACTTACGAGTATATTGCATTGTTTTATAACATCTGTCATCTTATTTGCTTAGATAATAGTCTAAAACAGTATTTAGTGTCAACTTTGATATATGGAAGTAGAAAAAGACTGAAAGGAGATGAATAAATCCTGTATAAATTGTATTGAGAATAATACATGGAGTACCAATGTATGACAGAATATGGAATGAAGTTATTAGAGAAAAATGTGAACTTAACCCTTTCAACTCCGGATTTTTTTTTTGTATGACATACCTGTAACTCGACAGTACTTTTTTGCAATTTCAAGCAAAAATGGTAGATTTTAGACAAAATTTATTTAAAAATAAAATAAAGAAGGTACCATGCAAATGGACATTTAAATGATTAGATATATGTATAAATTAATTTATTTAGGCAAAATAACAACAATATATAAATATTTTTACATTTTATAATTGTTCATAGTATGATATCTGAGAAAAAAACCTCCCAAATGCATCCTAGGTTTTTCAGAACAAGTGTCACAGTACTCGTATGTTTCGTATCTTTGCCCTTTTTTGTTCCTCTGTGAGCACACCACACAGTCCCTCTTTGATCCTTTCCGCAAAACGTGCAGTTTACCATCCAGTCGTACTTCAGATGAAGAAATAGATGGCCTACTTCGAGGCTCACGAAAGTCTCCAACTAGCTGGTCTAACAGGAGTTTTATAAATTTCAAGTGACTCAAAGGTTTTTCATTCTTATTTAATTTTATAGTTTTGTATATGAAGTAAGCATTAATTAAACACAATTCCGTCCCCCAGAAAAAAAGTTTTCTCCACCACTTCAAAGATTTTCTAAGGAAGCAGTATGTGGATGCATATTGGTCTGCACGGTCCACTCCGCCCATAGATTTCGTGTAGTTCAGTACCACGGCTGGTTTCTCTGTTACCAATTATTCACTAGAACACTGATTATCACTTGTTTCTAGCATAGTTCCATTTGTTTTGTCACCATACATACTGAAAATAAACTCATCTTCACTCTCACTTAGATCGAAATCTTCTTCCATTTTTAAAGATGAAAAAAAAAACTTAAATCTATTTACAAGTACTAAATTGAACAATGTAAATGCGTCCGAATGGTAGCAATGACCTTGTAAAACTGATAAATAGTGTTTATACCTGCTCTAATAGGTACCTAGACCTTTTTTAAAGGTAAACAATACAAATGTACATTATGGCAACCTATAGTCGCCAACGGAGTTACAAAAGAATTTACCATGTCCACATATTGTCGCCAACGGAGTAGAAAGGGTTAAGGCTGATTTATTTTGTAAGATGAAGGAATCAATGTTTGAGGAAAGACTAACATAAAACATATGCAGTGCATATGTGCATATAAGGCAAGTTAGAGGAAGACCAAGAAAAGTATAACATAGTTGGTCAAGTGAATGAGATTTGGATAAAAGGAAATATTAGAAGTCAGAGAAATCATAGTTAATTGTACGAGAAGGTTGTAGAAGATGTGAATGCAATATGTGTATTGAGATAGAAATGTCTGACACTATGTCCTCTCTGCCTACCATTACAGAAAATTGTTGTGATTGTACATATGTATGTCACCCCATAGAATTTATATTTGACAGTTACTATAGTTCGGAAATTATAGGATGAGTGCTGTGACAGCTCACAAATTTGACCCAATACAACCTTATGTAATGTATTTATCTAAATAACTTGCTATTTATTAGAATTGAGGCTTATATTAAAGTTGATAAAATAATTAAAATTACTGAACATCGTTACAAGGTTGTATTGGGGCAAATTTGTGAGCTGTCACAGGACTCATCCTAGAATTTCCGAACTATAAGCACTAGTGCAACATATATAAATTCAAATAAAACCAATAAGTAAAATTAGTCTAAACCAAGAGTTCCCAAACTTTTTTCGGCCGCAGACCCCTTTACCAAAAAACTTTTAAAACCGTCAACCCTCTAGTCATTTACTTTACTTACTCAAATTAATAAGTTTGTACAGTACTCGATATTAAATATTTCACTAGATATCGTACTTTTCATTTTAATCACTTGTAATTAAGGCTTGAGAAAGATAAAAGGACTATGGATTAAGACATTATCTTGTGCAACATTTAATATTCAAATCTACGCTGATGAAAATTAAAGCAAAAAAATACGAGCAGAATTTTTTTTTATTTTTGACATTTATAAAATAAATATGTAAATTCAAAATAAGTACAAATATTCTTAATTAGGTACCTACTGGAATCATAGATATTTTGAAGTAACAAACAAATAGCAATAGTAAGGGGGTGTATTTTTGCTGTCGTCGACCCCCCAAATTTTTTTATTGAAACTATCGACGCCTAAAAAAATCAAACTGACCCCAGGGGTTTGATATCGACCACTTTGGAAACTCTTGTACTAGAGCTTGCCAGAAATCAAATTTGAATTGTGCTGTTCAAAAATTAAAAATGCAAATATAATTCATTGCCATATAACTCTTACATGCCCTATCAGTATCGTAAGGCCACTCTGGGCTCACTTGTTTTTAAATTTAAAAAGAAATTGGGAAAAGGACGACGTTAGGCATTTTGAGCATCCAGCAATAGTTTATATGAACGCCTATTGGCGTTTTCTGCACTGGATTTGTTGTTATACTTTTCAGACAATAAAATAGTGGTTTATCATTTTGAAAAACTATAAATAAAACCTATTTTTGTACTTAGATTGATGTATCTCCCTTCTACGAAGAATGCATGACTGGTCTGGACCCTTGTACCCTGGCAAATGCATATAGAGAAATCTGCATGGCTGATGATATTCCAACAAGGATCCCTGAAAAGTGCATGGAGTAAGTCTCTTTATGAATTATTAAGAATTTTTTTTTGACAATTTTCGTTTATTGATCATCAATATTACAATGTTAATTTTGCTAGGCCCTGATATCAAATATTTCTTTATTCCAATGTTGCTAGAACTATTTTGAAAAAGAAGCACTGTTAGAGATAATTTTCAGTGAAGTTTTTTTCCTAAGACCTTTTAATCCTTTTTGTACGAATGTTAAATCAATTTTTTAAAAATAACATTCGTACAAATCGCAATTCAAACAGCCTTCTAGAACAAATTGTGTACGAAGAAAGAGGTTCCACTGTATATAGTTTTTCAAACCAACAATATAATTTATTATGAAAAGTCCATTTTGGGACTTAGAAAAAATGGCGAAATATACGAATTGTTTATTGTTCTTCTTATTAATGGAATTTTACTCTACATAAGTGAAGACATATTTTTATTATTATTTTGAAGATTTATTTTCCTTTTTCAGATGTTTATCTCCAGATAATAAATTGATAGAAGAAGGAACATTCAACTTTGTACTTGAAGTCCCTAACTCGACAGATGTGGTCTTCATTGTGGAAACTCATGCGTGCAACATTAATATCAGAAAGCAGAAGAATGTTGACCTTTTGATCAGAACTTTGGAAGAGAAACTGGTGGAAAGTGGACTTACAAATAACAGGTATTTCTAATTTACATTCTAAACTTTATCATCAACAATCCTACACTATTCAGCAGTGTCATGATAGAGAGACCACAGGCCTAGCATGGAAGGATGTGGAATGCCAAGGTACTGGTAGATATGAATGGAAGCCTTTAGTATCATCGCTTTTTCCTGACAGAATGAAGAGGGTTTTTGATTGAATTCTGTAAAGAATACTTATCTCAGAAAAATAGAAAAAAAATTGCTTATTAGAATTTCTCGAAAAGTTCTACTAATCGAAATGCAAAACGTAATTGTTTAATAGTTATGCTTAAGGAATGGAGTCAGACTAAATATCATTAGAGCTTTGATGCTTTAGCTCCATAACTTGGTTTGTAAGTTCTTTGTCTTCTATTGAGGGGCTTCAGGTTTGATTCCTGATGGTACCCAAAAATAGAGGTATAGGTGGTCCAGTCTGGTTTAATTAATCTTATTTTTATCTTCATGTGTGCGGCAAAATTGTGAGTAACCACCAACACCGGGGATTTTAAATCTGAAGGCTAAATTGATGGATCCAAAGACTGTGTTATCTGAAGTCTGTGTTATCCGTGCACAAACTCTTCATAACTCTTGCGCTATTAATGAAGTAGAAATAATAAAATTTGCTGAATTTCAAGATCGAGTATTGATATATCTGCTACGTTGATAATAAATAGGGTCATTGTACCACTAGAATTAAGCTGTGGAATATTACAATTCTTAACTATTACTCATTCTAGAAATTACAAAAGCATTCTAGGGATAACTGAATGTCGCCAAATGGTGGCAAAAGGATTATAGTCATAATATGTGTTCCATTAGCAATGTGCCTGCTTAGCATGAAAGGGGGCAAGGGATATCTGCAAATTCTATTGGACTAAATACTTATATATTATAAATACTTATACAAAACACCTTTGATTCCCATTGGAGTTAAACACCTCTATTTTTTACAAGTTCATTATTATTATTAAACTTGATGTCAAATAATTTATAGTAATAATACAATTAACCAATGTTATATATAATATGCAATAAAATAGCATACCTAAGTTCATTACTCAATTAACTTGACATTTCCCTGTGTATGAATGGAATTTGGAAGGAACATAATGAACCACATTTTTTTGTCAGTTCATGAACCACCACACATCATAAAGATACTGTTTTAGTGTATTTGTACTGGACGTATGTGTCACAGAAATTGGGCAATTGTAAAATTGTTTTTGGAATTATTATTTTATATTGTTGTATTGTAATGTATCATCTGTATATATTGTAATAAAATATTCCTTATGTGTGGCCTTCGCAAGTAATTAATATAGATGATCAGACACCCCTTACGCGCGGTCAGCGCATGGTATACGTAGCGCTTGCAAGCCGTGACGGCATACATGGTCGAATCAAGGGGCTTACGATAAGTTATGGCCTGAACATAAGGAATGAAAAATGGAAAAATGTATGCTCATTTACTGAAACTATTGTAGCGATGTTCGTTACCAATGTAGCGTGCGTCCTATTAGGACGTGCTGATGATGTTGATGTTGACATCGCTATATTCGTTTTAGTCGAATTCTGCGTTCCTTTTCGTTCGGGGTCATCAATGTAGCGAGTTGTTTATCTGATACGTCGTGATGATTTTGATATGTATTCAAATAAATATATAGAACTCAGGAATGCGGATAAAAGCGAAAGTGAATAGCGGGTAAATAATAACAAGTCTTGACAGTTGGATGAATAATAATCTAATAATGTTTATTTTCTACAAGTAGGTATTTTTATAGTAGTGAGTGAATGTGCTAGCAACACATACTTTGTCTCACTCCCGCGCGTGCACCAGCGTAGCGGGTAGTACATTTATTTGCTGGAGACAGACAAATACTATTTGTGAGTAAACATTGTTGACGTTTTAGTATGTGACAATTGTAAATAGTTCATCGGTCGTTGACCCTGTATGTTTACAATTTTAACAATAAATTATGTTTGACAATTCAATTATTTTATTTAGGTAGACGTAGGTATCCTACACTATGTTTTTATTTCGACAAATTTCTACCTACCAAAGAGGAATCTCTTCCCCGAAAATGCAAGAAACAAACCGGATCTCGGAGGATTCAGCGGCAGCTATCCACCATACAGTCTTTGTACCAGTGCTGTACAACTTTTTCTTGACAAAATAAGTTAGTCATTATGATGTACAGGAAAACCTCATTAAAAGCTACTTATTCAGCCTCACACTAAGAGAAATCATATATTATCTAAACAATAGGATTAATTCTTATTAATTCACCATTATTTAGTTTGAAATAAAATACACTTTAAGGTATATAACAGGGGTGGGCATACATGAGGTCAACGAGAGCCACATTCTGGATTTCCATACATATAAAGAGCCACACCATAGTCACGTTCTCACGTAGTATTAAATACACTCATTCTAATTTTTTACATATTCTACACATATCTTAATTGCTAGATAAAGTATAAAAATACACATATAAGAAAATACAAAAATGAGAAAGAAAACACAAAATAATTAGTTCAAAATTTATATAATGAAAATAAAATATAATATAAACTTTTATTTATCACGTTTAGCTAAATCTGTCAAATTTGGTGTAAAATTTCTTATAGCCGTTTGCAGCAATTCTGTCAAATGCTCTTTTGTTAGCTGCAAATGATGTTTTGCTTTTACAACTTCGGTTTTTTTTTCAGTTTGATTTTACAATTTTACAAACAGTTTGCGTGGTTTGCGTACATAAAGAGGCGCGCACCCTACACATTGAAATCACACCACACAAGTATATACTATACTAACATCTTTGACAGTTGCATTCATACATGCACATCTTGCCATATACAACATTTAGTAAGGAAAATCGCAAAAATACAAGTATAATGGGGAAAGAAAGTATCTATATTTTTAAGAGACATTGGGAGCCGCACTTAACACAATGAAGAGCCGCATGCGGCTCTTGGAGCCGCATTTGCCCATGTCTGGTACATTAGAAGATAAAATTATCAAAGAACAAAAGTAATGGATTCATTTTTATTTACTGAATGAATACTTGATTAAATGATAAACTGCTTTTCTCAAAATTGATTTATCATTAAATTATTTTCATTTCAGACTTTTTCATTCCATCAATAATTTTCGATAGCTTTGTCCAAATTTCGGCACTTCTTTCCATATTCGGGTCTGCGTCAAAGAAAATTTCCTTGCAAGCAGTGACGGCATACATGGTCGAATCAAGGGTATTACGATATGCGATGGGCTGTACATAAGAAACGTAAAATGGAAAAAAAATATTTACTCATCAACTAGAACGTCTACTTTGTTTTTATTTCAACAAACTTCTACCTGCCAAAGAGGAATCTCTTCACTGAGAACGTAAGAAGCAAACCGGAATCTCCGAAGATTGAGCGGCAGCCATCCACCTATCTGACAGTATTGGTGCCAGTGCTGTACAGTATTATTTCTTTATATAGCTTTTTTATTTTCCTCTTGCAGATATACTGTCATGGGATTCGGCACACCTGGCAAATATAAAACCCCATCCTACTCGGTCTACTATAAAAACAAATTGTTCATGAACTCCTCTGAAGTTCTCAATGCATTTGATCATTTGGAATTCGGTAAGAAAATTATGTTTTTATTACTTTAATATAAATTATATTTCTAATGATTCTTCAATAGCTTTTAATAATATTTGAAAAATTACTCCTAACAATCTCTGTGGCCTAGTTATAGTGATAAGACCGTCTGACCCGGAAGTTTCGTGGGATCAAATCCCACAGGTATCCAGATTTTTTAAAAAGGGATCTAGCCTCGTTGTCATTGAAAGCTTGTGTAACACCTTTCTGGTTGGTTGGAAAGATTGTCATATGCCAGATTGTATTGTATACAATGAAAATGTAGTATAATAACTCTACCAATATAATTCAATAGTGTTGTCAACATGTACAATGACTAATTAGTTATGTGCAACAGGACCTAGACTTTTTAGTTTCCTGGACTGAGCAAAATCATCTCCTGTTCAATATTAATAAATGTATCTGTGTATCCTATAGTCGGTCGTTAATTTAACTAATCCACCCCATCAGTATACTATACAAGGATTGACATTAAACAGAGTTTCTGAATTCAAAGATCTGAACGTAACCTTTGATGTCGGACTCACATTCATTAACCATGTCTCGCGTTTGATATCGGACTGTTACAAACTACTCGGTTTTACAATGAAAATATGAAGAGAATTTAACAGTACTGATATCTTTCAAAACTTATATAATGATCTAATAAGAACTAAATTAAAATATGCATCTGCAGTTTGGGCTTCTCATCAGCTCAAATTTAAGAATAATATAGAGAAAATACAAAAAGATCCTCAGATATCTATGGTATAGATGTATAGAACAAAGGGTGATTACCTAAAATATGCTCACCATATCGAACTTCTCACAGTATAAAACTATAAAACGCTTGAAACAGGAAGGCAAGAATCCATTGCGATATTCCTTCTAAAGATTTTCAAGGTTGCTTTAACTGTCCCGGGATACTAAAAGCACTAAGTTCATATGTTTCTAATAAATAGAGCCGTGCAAGGAATCACCCTCCGCTCCATATACCAACTGACAGAATGCGCAGTATAGAGATATTGAACAACTGAATGACACTGTAGATATATTCTCGGCATCGCCTAGCAGTATGGGAAGAATCCTGGCTGATATTCTTCTTAACGAATAAGCTAACTAGAAACAAACCCTCTTTGCGTAACAGGAGAAATTCGTGCATGTCAACTCCAGCAGTTCTAAACTCCAAGTCTTGAATAATGGCCATAACTCTGGCCTGGTCTCCCTACCATGCTCAATGTGTCTGCATTATCAATGAGGATGTCCTAATGAATAATTAAAAATTAAGCTTGAAAGGCAATATCTCCGATCACTTCAAATAAGTGTTTGAGACCAATGTTGGTGTAGCCAAATTCTTGCAGAAGCTAAGAATCCCCCTATAATGTAATCCTGAAGATGAATAAATTGGAACAATAAAACCATTTTAATTGGAAAGTTTTTGCTAATAAATAAAATTGTTTTGGTTTCAGAAAGTCCATCATTTTCCAACTCTTCAAATTACACAGCGGTAGCCTTCCAAGCACTGAGCCTAGCCTCAGCTTTAACCTTTAGACCTGGAGTCTCCAAGACTTTCTTCCTCTTCCCCTGCACACGCTGCGTCGACTACGCTTTTCAGGTGAGTTACAACAGAACATAATTTAGCATAGAGAAAATGTTCAGAAGTACGAGTATGTATTGTATATATAAAGGTTCTTTCAAATTGAGCGGTTTTTTTTATTCTAATTTTTTTAATTCTTGAATAAAACACACAATTTGCTTTGCTTTCAAAAAACTTTAAATTGTCATTGAAGTATAATGTATGACATTTAAATACAAAAAACAGTATCAGCCAAATATCCACCTCCTGCAGCTCCACAGATGTCCACTCTTTTGTCAATATTTTCGATGACATTTTGGCATAATTGCAGTTCTAACTCACCAATAATGCGAATTATTTTGTCATTCAGCTCAGGAATTGTTTAGGGGTCATTCTTATAGACCTGACTTTTCACGTAACTCCAGAGAAAATAGTCCAACGGTGTCAGATCACATGATCTTGGTGGCCAAGTAACATCACCGTTTCCGGAGATTACAATATAAAAAAAAATCTCAATTTGAACGCGTTGTTGTATTGTACAAGTGATGGATAGCTTGTTCGGAGTTTCGGTCCGATGGTAGGACACCTTACTCCTTCATCGGATAAGTTCTGACTGTTAAGATATTTATTGGAAATTTTTGGATCTTTTTGGGAATCGGGAAAGGATAGGTTTGTGGTAATTGTTTTGATTTTATGAATGATTATGAGAAATTATAAACGATTAAATACATATATAAATATGATGATATATACATAATATTAAATACAAATATACATAAATTTGTGTCGTCACACACTGTTTTATATTGAATGGGTGAAAAAAAAAAAAAAAAATGAAAAAATGAATTGTGAATAAATTATAAGAATGAATATAGTATATGTAGATAAGTAAATGAGTGGGGAAATGTGTGTGACTTTTATAAATATATTAAGGTGTAGAAAATGTTTATTGAAGGTGAGAAATGCGGTTGCCTATGGGGGTAAACTGTCTGCCGGAGGAATTATCGATGATGGGGTGTTCAGAGTGATAATCGGGGGGTCATTTGGGGGGATGATTAGAGTTAAAGAGGGGGGGGTCGGGGGGATGTTTCGCAATATTGATTTCGGACGAGTGTGTCTGTAACTGGTGTTCGCGTTGTAGTTATCTAAGGCTTTTATGACTGGGTTGGGATGACGGGATATAGAGCTGTAGAACCTTTCGGCCAGAGCGCGCATATGTTCGGGGATAGTATGTAGTTTGGTATCTGCGTGGAGTCTTGAATTACGGACGATGTAGGGTGCTTTTAAAATTATGCGGAGGGCTTTGTTTTGAATGATCTGAATGTGATGTAGCGTTGTTTTCTTCGCGTGGCCCCAGACCGGAAGGGCGTATGTCAGTTGCGGTCTGACGATCGCTTTATATAGGTGGAGTTTAGTGCGCGTGCTAAGTTTGCTGTATTTACTGATCAAGGGAAATAATGATTTGAGTGTTCCGTGAGCTTTTGATTTGATATTGAGGGCGTGTTTATGCCACGAGAGTCTACTGTCTAATGTGAGGCCTAGGTATTTTACGTGTTTTGACCATGGGACGCTCTGGCCGAAGAGTTTAAGAGTTCTGATGGGTTTGATGTATCTGCGTGAGAAGCGGACTGCTGTGCTTTTGGTGGGATTTATTTTGATCTTCCATTTGGTGCACCAGTGCTCCAGAATGGGAATAAAGTCTTGCAGTCTGTTGTGGGATACGGACTCATATTTCGATGAAGAGAGAAAGGCTGTGTCGTCAGCGTATTGCGCGGTGATACAATGTGTACGTGAAAATTGGGGCATATCGCTCGTGTATATGTTATACAGGATAGGGGACAACAGTGCACCTTGGGGCACACCTGCCAGAATGGGGCGAGGGGATGAGTTTATACCGTCTATTTTGACGGAATAGGAGCAATTTTCAAGGAATGATGCGATGATTTGCACTAGTCTGAGGGGAATACCTGACTTGTGCAGTTTGAATATGAGTCCGTTGAGCCAGACTGTGTCGAAGGCTTTCGCCACGTCTAGTGAAAGGAGGGTCGTGAGGCCTTTGGAGCTGAAGTATTTGATGATGTGTTCTACAACGCGAAGAAGCTGATGGTTGGTAGAGTGTAATGGCCTAAATCCGTGTTGCGAATCTGGGATGATGTTACGTGAGTAAGTTTCTAACGAGAGACGTTCTAGGATTAATTTTTCGAGCACTTTACCTAGAGTCGGGAGCAGACTGATCGGTCTGTAATTTTCAGGGATAACGTGGCTTTTACCCGGTTTAGGGAACATGATGACGTCGGCGTTTTTGAATGGGGTTGGAAAGAATTTATGTCGAAGGCAGGCATTGTAAATGGCGGTAAGGGCGTAAATGGCTTTTTTCGGAAGTTTTTTCAAGGTGAGATTATTGATTTTATCGGGGCCGGGGGCTTTTTTGTTGATGAGATTTTTTATGATAGATTGAATTTCTAACGGTGAGAAGAAGTCTGTGGTGGGGGGGGTTTGCTCATTTAATATGTCGGCAACTGCGTTGTTGACCATTATTGAGTGAGAGGGGTTAGAGAGGTCTGCATTTGGCGAGAAGATATTAGCTAGAGAGTCAGCAAAGGTCTCTGCGCGGTCGCGAGCAGAGAAAACGGGGCCATTTGGTCCTTGAAGAGAGCTGGGTCGGGAGGGCGTATTTCTAAGGCTACGCGTTAGTTTCCATTTGAGTCCATCATTGTATTCGAGAGACTCGACGAAGTCTGACCATTTGTCATTGCGGAGTTGCTGTAGGAGGTGTTTGATTTTTTTGACTAATCTGTTGTAGTCGGTTTTGTAAGAGGGGACAGCTGTGTTTTGCCACAACTTTCTGGTTTTGTTTTTTTCCATAATCAGTATTTTGATATGTGGAGGAAGGGGAAGTTCGGGTTTATCGGCTGGTCTCTCTTTTGAAGAGGATGTGAGAGCGGATTTGATGGTGGTTGTGAAGTCATTTATAGCGGCGTCTATGGAGTTCGTGTCGGGGAAGGTTGTTGTATTGTATAAGACTTCATATTTATAAATGTCATACATGACACTTCTCCAATGTTACAAGACCCAGGCAAGTTCGCGACGCCATCTGTGTTTTATCCAAGAATTAAAAAACCGCTCAATTTGAAAGACCCTTCATATGCTAAAAAGAAACTACCCATATTTAACCTCATTTCTGTATTTCTTATTTTGTTACCGAGTGTTTTTTACATCACAAGATAATTTCTAATGTTTAAATGAGTGCCTGTATTCATATGGTATCAGCTCAAGTTTCAACATAACACATGTTTTATAGATCCTGACTTGACTTTCCATACACTATTTTCAAAGCATTCAGATATTGCAGAGGCTTAGTCTGCCCTGTAACATAATTTCATTATTACTGTTCCATTTTTCTTCTTATTTTGTATAGTTGTAGGGTTTTATGGCAATTTTTCGATTTGGGTGTTCCCAGTTAGTAAACAATGATAAGTTGATTGCATTCAATGAAAATACAGAATGAGGGGTGAAACAAGGTGTCTTAGCGTATGGGGCAGTTAAGAAAAATTACCCCATTAACATAATACGAAATATTGAATTGATATATATTTTTTTTCATTGAACATGCATTTAGGTATTAAGTTCAACAGTACTCGGTTATTATTAACAGATTTAAATATTACAAATGGATTTAAAATAGTCCAACTCATTGTAATAAAAAATAAGTCTTTCTCCCACTATTTAAAAAGAGAGGCTCCATGAAGTCCTGGTACAGAACCAACAAGCTGTCTTGGAGTACTCTTTCATCTTCCCGATAATGAAAAATCAAAGCTATTGTGCCTCACTTAAGGGATTAAATTATGTCTGTAAAAGAAAAAAGGGAGAAATCAGGACTCCGTGATGACCACACAATGTCACCCCTTTGCAAAATCAGTTTTCCAGGAAACTTCTTTTCAGCCCCTTCCAAACTGTTATTGGACATGTTACAAGTGGCCCCATCCTGTTGGAACTACATTATCTAATTGTACCCTGGAAATTCTTGCAATTTTATAGTGAAAAACTCTCTCAGCATTTGAATGTAACACTGAATTAACTGTTGTTGCTTGGCCTCGAGTGTCCTCTAAGAAATAAGGGCTGATGATTCCCGATGCTAACATGACCGCCTAAACTGTTACTCGTGCACAATGGAGTGGTATCTAATGTTTCAGTCTTGAGTTTTCATCCCTCTAATAGTATGAATTTTGATTGTTGATGAAGCCTTATAATTATGCGTTTTGTCTGAAAAGATTATGTTGTTAAACCTGGAGAACTGTTCAAACATTTCAGCTGCAAAATCTAGCCTTGTAACAAAGTCTGCTTCATTTAAATCCTGAACAAGTTGAATTTTATAAGGAGAAGTTTTCAGTCAAGTGATAACATACAAGGTCGTACACGACATCGCCAATGTGAACGAAACAAAAGTGCACTTTATTCAGTATAAATAAAATTGAAGATCTTTCCTTCCCCTGAAATTGAGAATTACCTGCAGTTCCAGAAGATTTTGTAGTATGTATTTATAAAATGAATATTTCATTGAATTCCCAGCTGGACTACGATGTGGTGCACCAAGTGTTGACTGACTCCTCTGTCACGCTGCACATCATCATGGATGGAGAGTTCAGCATGGCTAAAAAGAGAGTGGCCAAACAACTTTATGGTATGTATTTTTTTTAATCTGACATATTCTGGTCATCGGTCAAATTCTGAAAAGTGCATAACATAAATGGTGAAATTTATATCTGTTTTGTATTTTTTTTTAATATTTAAAAATTATTCAAATTTGAACATATGTTAGTACACAAATTTGAACATACTTGTATGTTAGTACACAAATTTGAATATATGTTAGTACACAAATATTTCCTAAAATATATTTTTAAATCTAGTTTGGAAATGAAAGTAAGTTGAACAATTATTTATTATGTCAATTTTCCAGGAATTGACAACAGTCTAGCGTATACAGTGAAGGACGTTCGACAGCTCACGGGGGATGCTGAACTGAGGCAGCATGTACGCCCTCCCAAAAACCAGCTGGGTTTCTGTGCCTCTCTAGCCATGGAGACAGATGGTAAGGGTTATTTCCTTCAAAATTACCTTAAAATCTTTAACATATTAAAAATTCTACTTCAAAAAATTGTACATTACTCTCAGAATATTATGAGTTTATGCAAACACCACTACAGCAAAAAAATAACATTAAAAATAGTTAAGTCCATGAACCTTCTGAAATCAAACTCAAGATCTAAAATGCAAAGAAAACTTAATAGCTATTTGCATCATTTATCTACATGATCATTTGAATCTAAAGGTCTTAGTGATGAAAAGTATACTGAGGATTAATGGTTCATTTTCATTCAAATTATTTCGTGACTCAGTTGGTATGACATGACATGATTGCTTCGTGACTCAGTTGGTATGACATGCTTGCTTCGTGATTCAGTTGGTATGACATGCTTGTCTTCCGACCGGAGATTTCAGATTGAAAAAAAGTTGCAGTCTGGTTAAAGATTTCATCTATTAACAATATTCATACATGCTACACGTGTGAGAGAATTGTTTCATGTCCATGAGCGTTTGTATTTCAAATATGTACACTAGGGTGTCCCTTATTTGGTCAAAAAAAAATTTTTGCCATTTTTTTTGCTCTCTTCCCCTAAATATTTTCCATTTGGTTTGATTTACTCAAAAACAAAATTTTATCTCAATACGATGACGTTAACCCGTGCCGACTTAAGCGCCAAATTTGAATGTTAGGAATTATAGGTTTATTAGTTCTAAGTCAGTGTAAAAACTATTGATGAACGTATAATATCTTACTTTTTTTAAGTTCAATACATTTTTGCTCTTTAGAGTGCACTATGGTTTTTATGTATTCTTGTGGATACTTTCTTTTCAGTGTTTCTATCTTAAAATCTGGGTATGGTCTACGATGTTCTGGAACACAACGCAACACGAATTGCTTTTGCTCTTCATCGACTGTCAATAGTCCATGAAAATCTTGCATTAATTTAACATGTCATTCAACAGTCATTTACAGCTTTTAACTCCTTAACTATCATTTTAGCTTCTTAATATGAAGTGTTGCTCATCCATGTTGAAGGATTTTCTTGAATAAAACTAGTACCCATCTTCAAGCGAGAGAACAGATCTCTGCTCTTAGTTGACACGAAGTCATCTATTGTTTTCTCGGAAATGAAGTTAATTTTAGTTTTTTTTGCAGTCTCCTCCCAAAAAAATTACAAAGAGCTCTTTGAGTTCCCGGCAATAACCTCTCAGTAATGGTTTATTTTATTTACTTTCATAGAATTCTAACACTTCCTTAATTTCCGACTCATTGAAAAATACTTCCACATTCTTTATGCCACTTTGAAAATTATTTGCATTGATACTTTTCCAGCTCTCCCTTAAATGTTTAAAAAGTGGTATGTCAAGACTGCTTATTACATCATGTACTTTGCATTCAAATACACATCGTAAAAAAAGTTCATATATATAATGACGGCACGGGAAAAACAACAATTCTCTGTCCAATACTTATTTAAGTAAGACACATGCCCACTTAAAACAGCCATTGTTTGAGGCAGTTGTGTCGCTGCAGAGAATTTGTACATTGTTTTCTCTACCCCAATAGGTTAATGCATCCCAAACAGCGTTTGCTTGCTCTTTACCAGAAGCATTCTGTAATTTTGGAACGCCGATGAGCTGCTCACTGTTCTCAAATGTATCAACGATTGGAAGTCTTTCTTCTTTTGGGTCCCTGACATTTAATGCGGGCAAAAATTTACCATCCCAATGAAAAGTAAGAATTGCAGGGATATTATTCTTGAAAGCCGATTTAATTATTTCAGAACGTTCTCTTCTCTTCATCTGGCTGATTCGATGAATAGAAGATTTATTAATAGATAGCTCTTCGGTATTGTGGCCAAGTGTCTCTGCTGTCGCCTGAAGGATGTATACAGAATCTCTTACACTCAGCTGGCATCTATCCAAAGCAGCCACTAATTTTGTAGTAATACAATCAGTGGTACCTCTTCTCGCTGCATTTTGCATTGATGTACTCTCAAGACTCACCAATGTCGATTTCATCTGAACTTGGAAATGCCTTATCTGAATCTTCAGATGATGGAAAAGGAGGTACACTAGTAGATGTAGATACTACACATTGTTGTTTCTCTTGCCTTTTCTCTTTTTCTAATTTTCTTTGCCTCGCCCTTTTCTCTATATCCGCGAGTTTTCGGTCTACTTCTGATAGATAGCCTTTACGTACAGGCTCTTACTGTTGAAGTAAAAACTTCCTTTCTTCTTCTAACTTTAATGTTTGTAGAGCATTGGCATGTGCAATATCAAATAAATTGTCCAAACAATTTCTAAACTCCCTTTCACGGCGCTTAAATTTTTTTTTAGATTTTTTTGCAATTTTCTCCACTCCGAATGCAAGTTAATAAGTTTTTGTGAACAATGAAGAACAGCTCTTGTTGTACTTCTCGATTTCTCCCAAAATATCACACACTCACGAACCACAAGATTAGCACTTACACTGAAACTTAATTTTACCTCCGGTATGTTATAAAATAACACTTCCAGCACTTATCTATTTGTTGGTAACTTGTGCCCTGTTATTTGGTGTTTTATATATCCTATTAAAAACACACGTTCCCTGGCACTGCGTAATTGATGTGACATAATGTTATGGTAGCAAGCCAAAAACACATGCTACACGCTTGATAACAGATAATGAACTGAATGCACTGCAAGTGCCACGTACTAGAGACCTGACTTAGCATGACAAAGTCGGCCATGTTCTTCATGCGAGTTCGCGCTCAAGTCGGCACGGTTTATAATGCTTCGATAACAACAAAAAATTTTGTAGACATGTTTTAGAGTCATTCAAACAAAATTGGAGGGTGAGACGGCAAAAATTTTGAAGTCGGAAAATAAGGGACACCCTAATGTACACTAATGAAACATGAGTTACTTACCTTCTCCAGTGGATCTTAATTTGAAAACTTGATTTGAAGATAATATTATCTCCCAGCCATGTTCTTTACCATGTCCATATCACCAACTCTGATACGTTGAGTGGTATGAATAAATAATTGTTATTGTGTGTACCTATTATACAGGAAAGCCTCGCTCATATATGTTTTCACTACTCAGTGCTCGTTTCATTAATTAATTGATTTATATGTTGAGTGGTACGAATAAATAATTGTTATTGTGGGTACCTATTATACAGAAAGCCTCATTCTATAACGCTTCGCTCATATATCCATGGTTTCACTACTCAGTGTTTGTTTCATTCATTGATTAATCCTTAGAAAGTTGTATTATTGTATTGTATTGTATTACACTTTCGTTGTATACAGTGAGCTTATTGCCATGTGGCAATTTCTTCACACCAATCAGAAAGATGTTCAAAAGGCCTTAAGTGAAAACTAGATGGAATCCTTTTGAAATAAATCAGGGTTCCAGCGGGAATCGAATTTGCAACCGCCAGGCTGGGAGGTAACTGTCTTACCAACTCTTTCTTACCTTTTTACACAATTTTTTAAATTTACTGTCAATTCATAATTCTTATTGATCATTTTTATATCACTGTAATTATCCATACAGCCACTATAAGATCCATATTTTATTATTTTTTAGTTCAACACCTCTAAATATTTCCCTCAACACCAAAATCAGTTAAAATTCATAGTTTCTAGCATTTCATACTAAAGAAACACTGAATTCTAATCTACGAAAAGTAAAAAAATTATATGAACTTTCGAATTTTCAATTTAGCATTTAGGAACGGTTGTTCCTTAAAGGAGAGATGATGAGGATGATTGTTGGTAAATAAAACTCGTTCGAAATCGGAATATGCAAAGAGGAATTTTATTGACAAACGTCGGTATTTATAATGTTTTTGAACGTGTGCGGGAATGCGCACGAGATATATCGCCGTCTCGTCTTTGCGCTTACAATATGTTTATTGTTGCGCGTAGGTATCCTTTTGTTTTGAGAGACAGCGCGAAAGATGTGTTGCTCTCTCCTTTCCTCATGGAATGCGGTCTTCACTGGTAGTGAGTTGAATGACCGACCGCGTGGACTTTGGCATTGTTTGTCTCGCATTGTTAAGGTGGGCAAAGGTCGTCTCGTGGGTTCAGTGACCGCACGTATAGTCGCCACAAGCATATCTCCAAAGGGAGTTTTATGGACAAAGCATAAAATTATTCCAAATAGATGACTAAAATATTTCCATTCTCTGACTACAGTATTTCTACCTCTAATAACAATGTTTCTTATTACTAACTGAAATACTGGAACACATCTTCTTTGTTAAATGAGGTTTTAATGAAATTATTTTTTAACAGGTACAATATTCAGCGGCAAGAAGCTTGGCTCTCAAGACGCCGTCAGCCGCCGTGTGAGCAACGTTCTGGCGTCCCGTGTGGCTAAGACCTCTCGTCCTTGCGCTCGAGTACGCTGCCAGTGCCAAGCTGCTGTGCTGCGATGTACTGCCTGTCCGCGACCTTCATCCAGAGTAATAATTTTATATTTTTAAATACAATTAACATCATTTTTAATTCTCACGTGAAATATGAACAATTTTTTTGCTTTTTACATGTATAATATACACTATATATAAAATATATTTTGCATTAAATTAACCCTCATTATGTCTCCCAAGAAAATGAATTTCGGTTTGCGAACATTTCGGCTCGCGAACGGAATCAAAGAACGAATTAAGTTCGTAACCCGAGGTACCACTGTACCTGTATTAATAACCAGTTTAGATTTATTTATATTTTTTGTTTTTTCTTAAGTTAAATGAAATTTCTTTTGATTTGTTTTCAGCCGCTAAGTGACATTTCCCTATCAATGTGGGACAGTGCAGAGATTGAAGGTTTCATAGATCATTTCTTGGATGTAACCGTGCCTATTATTTAAGTTTGTACAAAGATTTAAGTAAATTATTGTTGTTCTCGAAAGTTTGTCCAAATTTTTTATAGTACCAAAGATATTTGTTATATATTATATATTTTTTTTGTAATAATAGAATAATAAATACTTTAGTTTTTCTAATTTCTTGTATTTATTTTACTCTTTTATTTAAGGTCAATGGATACATACATATCAATACCACTCATAAGTGGGTCAATTTACAATTAAAATTAATTCTTAACCTTTCCCTTCCTGTGCTAAAATAAATCCGCGCGTTCCGCTGCTGTGTACTCAATACACGTGTAAAAATGAGCTATTTAAAATCCAAAAAATAAGAATATTCATAGCCAATCGCTTAAGTTAATTAAATTTGAAGTCAAAAGTGATAATAATTGAAATTTAATTGCTGAAAACATGAAAAAACTTTTGGCCGACGTTCACAAAACGGGCAAAGAGACCACCTTAAATGGATACCCGAGAGCTACTGAGATCTGAGACGGGACTTGTTATACGTCGAAAGAAGAAACACAATTACGAACTGAGATTCTATTTCTTGCGTTCCCATATACCGAAGTAGAGTGAGACGTGAACAGCGTCGCTTCCTCACCTACAGCGGATTTTTAGAATGAATATACCTACGTCACATACTAACAAATTGGTGTTTGTGAAATGTTTCAACGAATTTTTATTATTGGATCCTTCGTATGAATCCTCATCTGTAAACCAAAGTTCTAACAAACCAAATTTAGCACTGTTCTGTATAATGCTGAAACCTGGCCAACATCTGATTCTGGACTATGCGGACGTATGTTACTTGGATGTTACAGAGGAACAGCTGGACAAATTACAGCGTCTTCAAAATGTGTGCCTAAGATTTATTTTCAACCTACGAAAGTACGATCATATAACTTCATACCAGAAGGCATTGAACTGGTTGAATGTTAGAAATAGAGGCCAAATTCACATACTGTCTCTATTGTATAATATCCTTAACTGTCCCGCCGCACCCTCTTATCTCGCCGAAAATTTTCAGCGTCTTTCCAATCACGGATTAGCGCTACGCTCAAACAGAGATTGTTTATTGGCCTTTCCAGTTCACCGCTCTTCTTTCTTTACGTCATTTTTTACTGTCCATGCAGTGAGACTCTGGAATCAGTTACAAACCAATATAAGACTCGCTCTGTCCTTGGCATGCTTTAAGAAGCGACTGAAAAAACTCTTAATTTCTAGTCACTAAAATAACGTGTTTCATTCCTGATTTTTCTTTTCCTTTCCTCTCCACCATCCTTTCCTTTCCTTTTGATTGATGATATCTCACTTTATATGAAAAATAATGTTCGGGTGATTGTCCGTCTTTGTGGGGTTTGTGGGCATGTTCTCACGTATGTGTTGATGGATTTCGTGGAGATGGATAGTCATTTGAATGATTTATGCGACCACGTAACTTGCTTCATTTACTTTTGTCTGGTTGGTTGGAAGAGATTGCCGCCTGGCAATAAGCCCGCCAGATTGTATTGCAATAAAAGTGTTAAATAAATAAATAAACATTTAGATTAGAGAGGAAGAAGATGATAAATGTATTCCTACAGAAGAAGAGGATAAATTAATAATTGGCAAGACAAGATTACTAATGAAGACATTTTTAATCACACTAGTACGAGTAAGTCGTCAACAGTAAGATGGAGGAGAGGCGATTGAGATGGTATGGACGCGTTGGACGCAGGGCACCCTATCACATTGTGAACCAGGCAATCTCCATGGATCTTCCTCGAACAACAACCAGAGGAAGATCAAAGAATTCATGGGTGGTGCAAAAAGATAACCTGATGCAGAGGAACGGCCTGGCGGACGTAGTCCGGGACAGAAGAGCATACAACCTGAGGACGAGGAGAGCTGACCCCAACAGTCTTCGCAGACAGTGAGTTGGGATAGAGCCAGGGAGAAGTACGAGTAAGTTGTCAGCTGTAGCACTCATTAAAAAAAAGAGACTGCGCTGGCTTGGACAACTACAATGAATGGATGATTGTCGGTTACCAGAAAACGTACGGCAACAGCAAAAGAGCCTACGTCCAGTCTGTAAAAGAGACGTAAAGATTTGTTATGTCAAATTCAAATAGTAGAAAAACTTTTTTCAAAAAGTTTTAATGAAGCGAAACAAGCCTGTCATTTATTCGTATTATACTAAGTTTACTGTGGGGATGTTTTACACAATTTAATTGAAAATCATTTATTCAAAAATATTATTCTACAACATTAATACAAATTCAATAAATAAGCAATTTTTTTATTTTTGGCAGATATTATATTATATACAAAATAGTCATATGTGGTATAAATTCCATACTCCACAACAAGCTATTCTTAAGGGGGTATTCTACTTTAGAGGCATGAATTTCGGGCGTTTTTTCAGACTAAATAAAAAAAATTTAAAAAAATATTTTTCCTACACATTTTGTTAAAATTTGTTTATTGATGATTTGAGAACGTACAAAAAAATTTTGAAAAAAATTTCAAAATTCAAGATGTTATCAGCTGTTATAAAATATAAAAAAAGAGGGTGAGCTGGTCGGCATGATTGGAACCCTTTCGAAAATCCGAAACAAAAATCATACACAGTTTCTTGATAAAAAAAGTTATGTCGTTATAGTTGGTATAAAAAAAACACCGTAAAATTGTGGCTGTCTGAAAAACATTTCAATTTTTTTAATTTTTTAAAAATAGTAAAAAAAATGGTTTTCAATTTTTCAAGGTAAGAACGATACAAAAATATGTGTTAAACTTTTATATCAAATTTGAAGGCAATCAGTTAAATAGAACTTGAGATTTTATGTCGACCAGATTGAAAAAAGTAGTTTCGAGAAAAACGCATTTAAAGTTTTGAGATTATTGTCCGAGTCATTCCGGTTCGGCGTAATTGCTGCCTCATTTATAGCCATAACTTCGTAAATATTGAGAACTTTAAAATTTTCTGTTGAGAACATATTCTTAAAGGTCTAAACTTTAAGAATATGCAAAAAACAAAAAAACGATTATTTCAAATTTCTTTAACAGTGTCTGTCAAAAACACCCAAAACCAAATATTCACCTGAAGTTCATATCTAATTCCTTGTTTATTGTGCTGATAACTCAGTCAAGTGACTCAGTTGACTATTTAACTAGGCATGTGTAAACACACATTTCATTAAATTAGGGAGTATACTGGTGAGGAGAGTGTACATATAGACCACGGTTATACCAGTTCATTGCTCAATTGACATACCCCCCCCATCCTCAGCGCATTCTACTCACAGCTATGCTTAACCATGTTTAATGTTTAAACAACATCTGAGATTAACAACATCTGAGAATGACCAGTTCGTTAATAAACATATATAATATGTCTTAGAGTTCACATTGAATATCCTGCAATATGCGCTTCCAATCACAAAGTCACAGCATTCTTCATTCCATCGGAGTTGCAGTCAACTCTTTTTCTTTTGGTCTGGTAAAGGTCAGGGTGTTAATGGATTCGAACAAACTTTTTCGATTTAGTATTTGTCCAGCCAATCGAAGAAGTTGTATTTTAATTAAACTAATAAATTTCCTCATTATGGTGTATTCTCCGTATTCTGTCTTCTTGAACTTGTCCGAAAACTTTCTTTAGAATTCATCTTTCAATGGAATCTAATTATTTCAAGCTGAAAAAGAATCCATAAAAGTTATTGCTGATATAGAAGATTATTAAAGTTTGTGAAATTTTTTTTATGAGAAAACAAATACATGACAGTAAATTCAAAGGATGTGAGACTAATCATGACTTATGAAATAGAGTCTAGAGTTGATACAATAAAAACAAAATTTATGCTTAGAACTTTTATGTCGGAAGTGGGGAGTTGATGGTGATGATGCAAAAAAATGCACTTTCTTCAACAATTTATTAAAATGAGGATTACAATGATTACATTTCAGTATACTATATTACAGAGATATATTTACAAGACGGAACGTCATAGTTGTATAATTTATTGTACCTAAGGAATTTGGGCCTTATGGACCCTTGATATACTAATTTTGGCATAAGAGATATCTTCATCTCTTTTCAATTGAGTGTAGGAGCAAAGGGTAAATGTGGTCAGATAACATACGAGGGTCGTCCAGAAAGTAAAGAACGATCGCGCACTACGCCCTGCACCGATGCCCCACCACCACGGTCGCATGCGCGCCAGTTAGCTCCTTCCCTCGCTTCAGTGCTTGCCGAGTTTTGTTGCTGAATGATCGTGCGTCTTAGTTCTGTAACCTTTCAAAATGGCTGCGCCCATCGAAAATCCCGCCAAATGTGAAGTGGGTAGTGTCATTCGTTTTCTGAATGCACAAAATGTTCGGCCTATCGAAATTTATAGGCAAATATTTATTGTGATAGTGCAATGAACGAGGCTTCACTGAGGAAATGGTGCGTAATGTTTAATCAAGGAAGAACCAGTGTCTTGTTCATAATGTTTAATCAAGGAAGAACCAGAACTTCAATGTCTTACGTGGGAAATTTTTGGACATCCTCCTTACAGTTCTGACTTGGCACCGACTGATTTTCACTTATTCCTAAAACTAAAGGAATTTTTGGGTGGAAAACAGTTCGCAAACGATGAAGACCTCAAACAAGAAGTGACATCCAGACTCAAATCTTTGGCGGTAGAA
Organism: Odontocerum albicorne; assembly: GCA_949825065.1. Taxonomy (NCBI): domain Eukaryota; kingdom Metazoa; phylum Arthropoda; class Insecta; order Trichoptera; family Odontoceridae; genus Odontocerum; species Odontocerum albicorne. The sequence continues at coordinate 27,185,920 of OX463856.1, forward strand.
GAGGATAACATCGGAATTGAAAAATTGGTTCCACGTTACAATACAAGCCTTGACAGCTATGGCGACTACATTGAAAAATACAGAAAGGTACTGTGACTTTCTAAATAAAATTTTGTGTTGATATCTTTCGTTTTTATTTAGTTATGCCCAAACGTTCTTTACTTTCTGGACGACCCTCGTATATTTAGTTTTAGATAAATATAATGAAACTACTTTACTCTAGAAGCGTGTCCAATAATAAATATAATGAAACTACTTTACTCTAGAAGCGTGTCCAATAATAAATATAATGAAACTACTTTACTCTAGAAGCGTGTCCAATAATAAATATAATGAAACTACTTTTCTCTAGAAGCGTGTCCAATAATAAATTAGATTATGATAAAATATTTAATTTAAAAAATCTCTAATGACTGAATGTACAATGTTATGTATTAAATAATATTGTTTATGGTGATAAGACCGGTGATCCTAGGGTTCACTTTATGTACTAAAAACTAGGATAATCGTCCGTTACATAACAGAACTCATGAAATGAAAACCCTCAGAGCCATTGCTGAATTAGAAACTCCACGTCTGAGAAATATGTAAAGTTGAAAACATTGTGATATTGGAGTAGAAACAATAGAAGATATTGGCAAGGCCATATGAATAGGATGGATAATATACGAAGTATCAATGTGGCAATGCAAGAAATACCCACTGACAGTCATTTCCCAGGAAGACCTAAAAGATGAAATGATAGCTGGAAGTCAACATCCCAAAAAAGTCAAGTCCTAATGATAACAGCCCACAGGTCTTACTTAAGAGAAAGAAGAAGAGGAAGAAAAAAATTGTAAAGATTTTTAAAATGCTGATAAAAATTAATTTTAATATGGAACAAGACTTAATACGTGGGACGTCCAGAAAGTAAAGAACGTTTTGACATAACTATTGGGTGTTAACATACTCGTAAGTTGTGTCCGTTTTTTTTTCCAATTTAAAAATGAGCACCAAAAGTAAAACAAAATGGTAAAGGTAAAGTCATTCGAAAGAAAATTTTCTGCTCTACAAGAAATTGTGTTTGCTTTTACGTTACATATATTATTTTATTTGATTACAAGCCTTCAAAATGGAATGTCAAGTAGACGAAAGTGAGCATTTTCGACACCTCCTTCTATTCGCGTTCAATTGAGGGAATAAAGCTGCCAAAGCTGCTCGCTATATTTGCGAAATGTACGGTGAAGATGCTATGAATTAAAGGACAGCCCGTCGATGGTTTTTGCGTTTCAAAGACGGTAATTTCGACCTGAAAGACATTGAGCATTCCGGACGACCAGCGGACTGCGATGAGGACCGCTTAATCTATATTATTCATAAAGATCCCCTTCTTCGGTTTTTCTTTTCCGAGCACACATTTTTTTGTAGCCAAGGTGCTCTGTCACTATTTCATGTAGGAGCGATCGTGAAATTTGTGGGAAAGATTCATATACTGTGCTTAAAGTTGCCTATAAATTTCAATGAATTCAGAAAACAAATGACACTACCCACTTCACATTTGGCGGGATTTTCGATGGGCGCAGCCATTTTGAAAGGGTACAGAACAAAGACGCACGACCGTTCAGCAACAAAACTCGGCTCGCACTGAAGCGAGGGAAGGAGCTAACTGGCACGCATACGATCGCGGTGGTGGCAGATCGGTGCAGGACGTGGTGCGCAATCATTCTTTACTTTCTGGACGCGCCTATTAATATATTTTATACTTCTCATTCTTTGAACATTAATTCACTTTTAACAAATCCTATTTTCATTTACAGTATAGTTAGTTAAATATATTATGTTTATTTTTTTTAATGTTTAAACATTATACAAACGATATACTTGTGCATCCTTTATTTTATTTTGAGTGAGTCACTAACTTCAGAACAAATTTTTACTCATAAACTACGTGATATTCAATATTAGCATTGTTACAAAAAATAATATGTTAAACTCAAACTATCTTACCTAACCGGTTTTTATTCATTTCCATAAAAGCTATTACCACAACATACTCGTACAATCAATAGATATAAATGCTCGTTAAGCATACATATCAATAGAATTCCAGAAAGGCAAATATACTTTTAAAAATAATAATGTTTGTGATATCATTTTTATTTTAAACTAGCTGTACCCGGACACGCGTTGCTGTGGCTCAGTCTAGTTAAATGGGAAAGAAAGAAAAGAGAAAGCACACGTTTCTAATATGTTTAATTTCACAATGCTTGTGGGTATACAATATTTTTGATGTCTTTCAGCAACTCTCAGTCTGTCGCGTTTATCGCCGTGCTCGCAAATGATCGCGTCACTCCAAGAGGTCAATTCACGATATGATTTGAATTCAAATGAAAGATCGATTGCACTGAAAAAGAAGAAAGAAAGTTATAACAAAAACATATAAAATTGCGAAACATTAAAAAAGGAACTGAATAATATTGGTAAGTTCGTAGATGTCTTTGTTCTTGGCGGCAAGAATAGCTCATTCACTCAGCCAATCGTGATTTTTATAATTGATTTGAATATTGGGAAATACTTTTTCAACCAATTTTTCTTTGACTTCACTAAATTGCAGAAGTTATGAGACAATGAAATTCGTCCTGAGGTCATATCAACCGGCACCTTTCCGTTCCCGATTTCCGGCAATTGATGTGAGAATATCTCAGCTGATCGATCGTTTTGCAGCTGGAGACGCATATTTGTAGTTAACTTCAATTTCTTTACGTGTCGCCACAAAGTGGAGTATTTCAGGCAACATATAAAATTGCGAAACATAAAAGTAACTAATTAAATGTTAAAGGAAGACAGAGAGATAATTGTAACTAATGAAATGTTAAGGGAAGACAGAGAGATAATTGACACTAATTAAATGTTAATGGAAGACAAAAAGATAATTGGAACTAATAAAAAAAAAACACCGAGGAAAGTGTTGGCAGAATTACCATCCTTAACTAAATTATTAGAGTATTTTTAACAAACGTATAAAGTTTCGTTACAATATTCTTAATATTTACTCAGATATATCAATTTTAGTAAACCCTTAACAAAAATCAGAATACCTCAAAAACAAGGCGGGCACTGGGAAAGGTTGTCTTAATTTTGATAAAATTGTTAAAAGATGGGGTATAGAACTGGATTAACAGAGGAATTTAGAGCTTGAATAAAGGACCAACACTGATTATTATTACCATGAACTAAACACTAAACCAGTTTATAATGAATGGTTTCAAAACAAAAAAATATAAGTAACCTAATCTTATAGTAGAGGAAATACCATTAATTATTATTTTGTACTTATAAACTATACCGATATGATGTAGAATTGTACTATATATACACGTATACTGTGGCAGAATTGATTGTGTAAGCACAGAACAGCCCAACGCCACACGGCGATTCCCCAACGCCCCCCAGAGTGCATCGAAACCAGTCACTTCCAACGCGTCATACGCGAACGTCGCAACTCATCGCCCCCTATTATCATCATCTACACCCCAAAACTACATATTGCCCGCCGCTCCCCCCCCAAATCGCGATCTCATTTTGAATAACTTAAAATCAGCCATCACCGAAGCCATGAACCTCCTCAACTACATCCAAGAACATGGCTCGCACCTATAAACCATCCCATATATCCGCCGCGTTCTGGAATGCAAACGGTTCCCTCAGAACACATAAACAAGAGGTCGAGGATTTCCTTCTCGAGCACAACCTGGACGTGTTGCTGATAACGGAAACGCATCTCAAACCGAGCTACCGTTACAGCATCCGTAACTACTACTGCTACAGAGACGACCGCCTCATCGGCAGAAAAGGCGGCACCGCAACTCTCATCAAAAGCACAATAGACCACTGCCACATCCCCTCCCCTCCCACCGTCAACATAGAATCCACATGCGTAGTGGTGAACACCGCCAATCACGGCCCTCTTAAACTTTGCGCGACTTATCTTCCACCTACCTCCCCACTTGTCGAGTCTGAATTGGACTCATTCCTCGCAGATAATATCCCCACCATCATGGCGGGAGATCTAAATGCTAAACACCCCTTCTGGCACAGCCGCACTTCCAACACTCACGGTAATAAACTTGACGAAATCTCCTCCCGGAAAAGATACTTCGTGGAAGGACCCACGTCTCCCACCCTCTATCCACTAATAGACAATCATCGCCCTGATGTCATCGACATCATTGTCCATAACGACATTCTCTATCAAACAGATCTCACGACTGTTCACCAGCTTCAATCCGATCACTACCCGGTATTACTTCAATTGACGGATGGCTTACCACCCTTCTCGCCCTCAGCCCTTCCGCGACACACCACCTCGTGGAGCGATTTCGCTATTAACGTCGACAGCAGCATCAAAATACCGACAACCTTCCCCGACACGAACTCCATAGACGCCGCTATAAATGACTTCACAACCACCATCAAATCCGCTCTCACATCCTCTTCAAAAGAGAGACCAGCCGATAAACCCGAACTTCCCCTTCCTCCACATATCAAAATACTGATTATGGAAAAAAACAAAACCAGAAAGTTGTGGCAAAACACAGCTGTCCCCTCTTACAAAACCGACTACAACAGATTAGTCAAAAAAATCAAACACCTCCTACAGCAACTCCGCAATGACAAATGGTCAGACTTCGTCGAGTCTCTCGAATACAATGATGGACTCAAATGGAAACTAACGCGTAGCCTTAGAAATACGCCCTCCCGACCCAGCTCTCTTCAAGGACCAAATGGCCCCGTTTTCTCTGCTCGCGACCGCGCAGAGACCTTTGCTGACTCTCTAGCTAATATCTTCTCGCCAAATGCAGACCTCTCTAACCCCTCTCACTCAATAATGGTCGACAACGCAGTTGCCGACATATTAAATGAGCAAACCCCCCCCACCACAGACTTCTTCTCACCGTTAGAAATTCAATCTATCATAAAAAATCTCATCAACAAAAAAGCCCCCGGCCCCGATAAAATTAATAATCTCACCTTGAAAAAACTTCCGAAAAAAGCCATTTACGCCCTTACCGCCATTTACAATGCCTGCCTTCGACATAAATTCTTTCCAACCCCATTCAAAAACGCCGACGTCATCATGTTCCCTAAACCGGGTAAAAGCCACGTTATCCCTGAAAATTACAGACCGATCAGTCTGCTCCCGACTCTAGGTAAAGTGCTCGAAAAATTAATCCTAGAACGTCTCTCGTTAGAAACTTACTCACGTAACATCATCCCAGATTCGCAACACGGATTTAGGCCATTACACTCTACCAACCATCAGCTTCTTCGCGTTGTAGAACACATCATCAAATACTTCAGCTCCAAAGGCCTCACGACCCTCCTTTCACTAGACGTGGCGAAAGCCTTCGACACAGTCTGGCTCAACGGACTCATATTCAAACTGCACAAGTCAGGTATTCCCCTCAGACTAGTGCAAATCATCGCATCATTCCTTGAAAATCGCTCCTTCTTCGTCAAAATAGACGGTATAAACTCATCCCCTCGCCCCATTCTGGCAGGTGTGCCCCAAGGTGCACTGTTGTCCCCTATCCTGTATAACATATACACGAGCGATATGCCCCAATTTTCACGTACACATTGTATCACCGCGCAATACGCTGACGACACAGCCTTTCTCTCTTCATCGAAATATGAGTCCGTATCCCACAACAGACTGCAAGACTTCATTCCCATTCTGGAGCACTGGTGCACCAAATGGAAGATCAAAATAAATCCCACCAAAAGCACAGCAGTCCGCTTCTTACGCAGATACATCAAACCCATCAGAACTCTTAAACTCTTCGGCCAGAGCGTCCCATGGTCAAAACACGTAAAATACCTAGGCCTCACATTAGACAGTAGACTCTCGTGGCATAAACACGCCCTCAATATCAAATCAAAAGCTCACGGAACACTCAAATCATTATTTCCCTTGATCAGTAAATACAGCAAACTTAGCACGCGCACTAAACTCCACCTATATAAAGCGATCGTCAGACCGCAACTGACATACGCCCTTCCGGTCTGGGGCCACGCGAAGAAAACAACGCTACATCACATTCAGATCATTCAAAACAAAGCCCTCCGCATAATTTTAAAAGCACCCTACATCGTCCGTAATTCAAGACTCCACGCAGATACCAAACTACATACTATCCCCGAACATATGCGCGCTCTGGCCGAAAGGTTCTACAGCTCTATATCCCGTCATCCCAACCCAGTCATAAAAGCCTTAGATAACTACAACGCGAACACCAGTTACAGACACACTCGTCCGAAATCAATATTGCGAAACATCCCTCCGACCCCCCCCTCTTTAACTCTAATCATCCCCCCAAATGACCCCCCGATTGTCACTCTGAACACCCCATCATCGATAATTCCTCCGGCAGACAGTTTACCCCCATAGGCAACCGCATTTCTCACCTTCAATAAACATTTTCTACACCTTAATATATTTATAAAAGTCACACACATTTCCCCACTCATTTACTTATCTACATATACTATATTCATTCTTATAATTTATTCACAATTCATTTTTAAATTTTTTTTTTTTTCACCCATTCAATATAAAACAGTGTGTGACGACACAAATTTATGTATATTTGTATTTAATATTATGTATATATCATCATATTTATATATGTATTTAATCGTTTATAATTTCTCATAATCATTCATAAAATCAAAACAATTACCACAAACCTATCCTTTCCCGATTCCCAAAAAGATCCAAAAATTTCCAATAAATATCTTAACAGTCAGAACTTATCCGATGAAGGAGTAAGGTGTCCTACCATCGGACCGAAACTCCGAACAAGCTATCCATCACTTGTACAGAACAGCGCCGATTATCTGTCATAATTGGGGGATACTCAAGTCCGGATTATTGAATAACTTTTTTAATTCAAATAAAGTTTTTATTGAGTAAAACATTTTAAGAGTTGAAATGCTAGATAAATTTGGTTACGCAAGATGAGTACACGAACAAGTTTTCTCAATGTTTGACAAATACAATCGCTAAACGCCGGTATAATACCACGGCAATTACATTGACAAACCTCTGTTCCACACATTTTCGTGTCGGTATGGACGCTGGGAAATACTGCCAATTTACTAGCGTTAGTCAATTGGTAAAATGTAAATCATAGATTTAATAACAGTTTAGGTCTTTGCTTTGTAATAAAAGAAAATGGATATTCGTTAAAAATTTAGAAATAAATATTTTTCGGTATTATTAAAATATGGGCATGTATAAAAGTGTAGCCAGAAGACAACCTTGTTTTCAACTTTTTTGTATTGGTATTAATTAACACTGCTCATTGAAATGGAACAATTATCTTGTTGAAAAACTTTTAACCATATAAGGATCCTATTTAGTCTTACAAAATTGTTCATAGTGGTCATATAATAAGGGCCAGCACAATTATACACTGACATGAAATAAGATTTGAAATTAAAATCTAAACTAAAATACCAGAACAGTCTTTAAACTGCAAAACTCAACCTTAAACTGCAAAACTCAAAACAGTCCTTAAACTGCAAAACTCAAAACAAAATCTAAACTAAAATACCAGAACAGTCCTTAAACTGCAAAACTCCACCAGCTCATATGTGGTCTAGAAATAGAAAAAATAACAAAGACTCAGAATTATATTAATTGACTTTAAAATGATATTCTCTGCGCATTGTATTAGATATTTTCAACACTTCTTCAAGTTTTATTTAAAAAAATTATATTTTTAATATTACATAATGTCTAGAGTAACCAGTGGCATAACTAATATTTTAAGTAAGTGATGAAATCGGTAATTAATATTTTCGAGAAATGTTTTATAAAACTTATGTTATAAAATACTTTATTAACCCTTCCTTCCCTGTGATGTGTAACTAGTACACATTGCTTCTAAAAACTTTAATTTCTCTATAAATATAATAAATACTGGGTTCAGATTTTAGGTATTTCTCCGTAATACATTTACGCATTGAATGAAAAAATAACATTAATAATAATTAGCACTTATCGGCCACATCAGAGATATTTTGTGAAAATTTGGAATAAATTCACCAATACAATCAAACATCTGGTGTAGGTTTATTCAATCATATGATGTAGGTATATTCATTCTAAAAACCGCTATGGTTGAGAAAGCCACGCTATTCACGTCTCACTCTCACTCCACTTCGGTATATGGGAATGCAAGAAATAGAATCTAAGTTCGCAGTTGTTTCTTCCTTCGAGGTATAACATACACAGTGTTAGTGTTCCGAGTCCCATCTCAGTAGCTCGCGGGTATTCATACGAGGAGGTCTCTGCGCCCGTTTTGTGAACGTCGGCCGATGTTTTTTCGTTTTCAGCAATTAAATTTCAATTATTATCACTTTTGACTTCAAATTTAATTAATTTAAGCGTTTGGCTATGAATATTCTTATTTTTTCGATTTTAAATTGCTCATTTTTACATGTGTATTGAATACACAGCACCGGAACGCGCAATTTTTTTTAGCACCTGAAGGGAAAGGTTAACTATTCAATATGACACCATTTCAACTTAAGATATTGATTTTATTTATTTATATCTCATTTATTCTCCTTTGTATATATCGTCGGGTTTCTGCCACAAATTGGTAATTGCGAAATTTTGTAAAAGAGATCTACTGGTAACTATTACTAATGCCCAATGTGCATGTCTGATAAAAATTTGGAATTGACATTTTAGCTTAAAATACTATTTTCACACAGTCGAAAAATATGTAAGTACCCAGATGCAAATATATTAGTTGTCAATATTGTCTACCACAATAACTGTATCATCTACGTACCTGATGTTATTAACGCATACACCATTCACTTTGACCCCCAGATTCAAGTTATATAGCGCTTGCTTGAAAACTATATCAGAGTACAGATTGAATAACATAGGTGACAAAATACAACCTTGTCGGACTCCACGTTGAATTGGTATGCCTTTCGATTTGTTATTTTCCAATTTAATGACAGCTTCTTGGTTCCAGTACAGGTTTTTAATAATATTTATATCCTTATCATCTATACCTTGTTCCTGAAGCATCTTAACGAGGTCTGCATATTTTTCCTCAATCTCTCGATTTTTTTTAAATTTACTTTAATAAAATACAATTTAAATAATGGAATATCTTACTTAGTAAATGATCTTGTATATTTCTTGTGTACACAAAATTTAATCATAACTTTTTTTGTATCAACTTGATTTTATTTTTCTCAAAAATAAAACCTTGCAGAGGGCACATTAAAAACTAGTAACGGCACTGATAATGTAAGCTGCTTCGTTTTGTTTATCATAGGTCAATGTCAAAACGTATTATTATTTTTTTATAAATGTCTATAAAACTCGTTTTGATAAAGTTTCTCGGAAATGTTTTTTTAGCAGTAATCATCATTTGATGTATAGCCACCATGAAGAAACTTGGTTCACTGGATTTTTCTGTCATTTTTATATTTGTAATTACATGTCTTAGTTTCCATTTCTCACACATTACTGCTTGTAAGTAATAATTTCTTTACTCAATTAACATATTATGTCAGTAATAATATTCAATAAAAACAAAACATATAAGGACAATAATTTGCCTCTGGACTTGAGTACCCTGCATAAACATGTGGAATGTTATGATTCTGCAAAGCAACTTGCATCTAGTGCTACAAGTGAGCCCATGTGTTAGTTAAATTTTAAGATCTATTCATAAAAACTGTCGAAAAATTCAATTCTACTTGTTCTATGTAAGCATTGTTCTACAAATAACAAATCTAAGTACTTGACTGCTATACGCATGTTTTCTAAATAATATTTAGTATTACACTGTATAACAGAGTAAGAAATGATTGAATAAGAGATTTTGAGTTAGAGAAAAATGTTATAAGTAGAATTAAGATAAGAATCTTCCATTGGTTTGGCCATGCTGAGAAAATGAAATGCAAAATAAGTATAATATATTTGGCTGAATTTAATGGAGAGTGTTGAAGAATTAAACTGAAGAAACAATGAAAGGAGATAATTGTAAGATTTTAACAAATTAAATTTATCTTTCAATTTCATTTCAGCTGAAAAATGTGTTTCACCAGACAACGAATCTGGATTATGTGTACCTATGAAAAATTGCCCACACCTTTTGAGTCTACTGCAAAGGCCTCACAGAAGTCTTTCATTAACAATGCACTTAGCTAATTCTCATTGCGGAAGAAGCCAAGAAGGCCCTCTTGTCTGTTGTCCAGAAAGACGAGAGCAGAAGCCTTGTGCAGCACCAAATAACAGACCTGGAACATGCGTACCACTTCATGACTGTTCATGTTTAAATGGACAGAAATCTGAACTGATTGACGAACAAATCAATTTGAGACAAGCAAGCTGTAATAGCACGGATAATAATAGCATCTGCTGTGAAAACGACGAACAAACTACTGTAAGTTATACATATTTACTTCATAAAATGTCCTCTTATCAATTAAAAAATTGACAAATTCATCCTGCATGTAGAAATTTTGTTGTTTTTTTTTTTAACCTGGCGAGTTTATTGCCATGTGGCAATCTCGGATATAGTTTTATAGTCTTTTCGAGATCAGGCATGTACTATTATATTTTCTACGTGATAGTTCTATATATATTTTTTTTATTTACTCAGTGACAGTTGTAATGCAACACAATGAATGGGTCTTATCAAACTGTAGGTAAAGCAGAGCTCCGTGGTTATACATATAACCAAAAAGGTTTACATAACTTACGAGTATATTCAGTTTACATAATGTATAAAAATTACCATTATTTTTTTTATCAACCTTTGTATTTTAAAGTACATTCACTTCAAATATTTTCTGATACATGTACTTTCCATAGGGATAAGGGTTTTCTATGGAGATTCAATTCTTATCTTCATATTCAACATTCCCTTTATACTCGTAAAAAACGTATCTTTACATTATAGAATTTCAATAAGAATTAATCATTTGAAAAAAAAATATTTTGTTAACCCTTTCTTATCCCTGTGATGTGTAACTAGTACACATTGCTTCTAAAACCTTTAATATCTCTATAAATATAATAAATACTGGGTTCAGATTTTAGGTATTCCTCAGTAATACATTTACGCATTGAATGAAAAAATAATATTAATAATAATTAGCACTTATCGGCCACATCAGAGATATTTTGTGGAAATTTGGAATAATTTCACCAATACAATCAAACGTGTGCCAGTGTGTGACGTAGGTCTATTCATTCTAAAAAACTGCTATGGGTGAGGAAGCAACGCTATTCACATCTCATTCTCACTCTACTTCGGTATATGGGAACGCATGAAATAGAATCTCAGTTCGCAATTATGTTTCTTCCTTCGAAGTTTAACATTCCAAGACCGAGTCCCGTCTCAGTTCTCAGTAGCTCTCAGGCATCCATTTGAGGTGGTCTCTTGGAGTTTTATGAATTGAAAATCAACAGTATAGCGAGTTGCTTATGTTTAATTGTCGTGATGATCTTGATTTGTAGTGATAAATATAGACTTAGGAATGCGGATATATAAAAACGAAAGTGAAAACGGACGATAAATAATAAGTCTTGACAGTTGAATGGATGACAATAAAAGTATGTTTATTTCTCAGAGTGCGGACAATTTATACCAATGAATGAACCAGTTCGCGATACATATTCTATCTCGCTCTGGCGCATGGACTGGCGGTAGGTTAATTATTTATATTTGGAGATGACTAGGCGAGTCGCAGATACTATAAAATAGTAAATATTGTTGTTGTTCGTAGCGTGTAACAATCCTTGAATTCTTCATTGGTCATTGACCCTGTATGTTTATTATTAACAATAATTAATTTAATTCAATTGTGTTTAACAATTCACTTATTCATTTTGACAATTATTTATTTATTTATTTATTTGGGTAGGTATTCCTACAACAGCATCAATACGGATTAAAAATATTTTTTTATAAGCATGGGTTTGTATAAAAAATTATACTTAGGTGAGACAAGTTTACAAGGCAAAGGAACATTTATACTAGCATTTAGGTTATTTGATGTGACACGCATTGGGCAATCAAAAATAATCAAAAATATAAATTCATTTTCTTAATCGTAATTTCGAATTTTTACTTGTCGAGTTCTTGAAAATGTGCCTTGCACTAATAATAGTTATTACAGTATGTTTATATTTATTTTATTTGTGGAAGATTCCTGATTCGGAAGACATGGAGAGGGATAGCAATGCTTCAGTTCACGCGCGCTACGGAAAGAACTTGATTAAACAGGTGAACTTGGTTAAACAAGTTTTTTATAATAATTATCAAACTTTAAAAATGTTTGGCCCATCTCTATTTTAATTTTTTAACAAATCATACCGTGCACTCAAGTTATTTCAATAAATAATTCTAATAGCAAACCTGATGCATTTCGTTCCATGTACTGTAGCAAAACTCATAATTATACTCTCAAAAGATTCAGTTCATTGTTTCTGTTGTGGTCATGTATGAATCTTGAGTTCCACCAGTGAGAGTTTGAATTAGGCTTGCCCACATTCACAGAAAGATGTCTCCTGAAAACCCCATTTGTGCATTAAGTAGGCATAGCGGTTGTGGCATATGTTCACTTAAGATTTTCCTCGAGATGCTGCCCATAGTGACCTCAACAGTCGGATTTACCATTAGGTCTTATAGATCTCTTAAGAGAATACTTATATGCTGTATGATTCCATCCTATATATTTTCTTTTCAATTTATTGTTATATATTGGTATTGTGTGCATGCGTGCGTATGTGAGTGCTCGCTTGGGTGTATGTGTGTTTTATATATGTGGCCTTTAATACAACACTAAATTTGACAGTTTTGAAATTGAGAAACTAAATCTTTAAGATTACCCTAATCATTACACGCAGTGTTTTCTTCAATTTATTGTTATATATTGGTATTGTGTGCATGCGTGCGTGTGTGAGTGCTCGCTTGGGTGTATGTGTGTTTTATATATGTGGCCTTTAATACAACACTAAATTTGACAGTTTTGAAATTGAGAAACTAAATCTTTAAGATTACCCTAATCATTACACGCAGTGTTTTCTTCTTTAACTTTTTTTACTAAGATGCCCATGGAAGATATTATTAAAGAAGTTCTTATATTCTTAGTTATTGAATTAAAAAATTGATTATTTTCAGGAATCGCATACTATTAATTTTAAACCTGACAGTGTTCTTCCATCCCTAAATGAATGTGGCATCGAATCAAGTGAAGATCGCATCTTCGGGGGGACTGAAACCAATTTAGAGCAATATCCCTGGATGGCTCTCGTAGAGTACAAGTCAACAGATAACTCAGTGTCAATGGGATGTGGTGGCTCGCTTATCAGCAAAAGATATGTCCTCACTGCGGGACATTGTGTGGCTGGTGAAGTTCTCGAAGTACTCGGCGCTCCGTAAGTTCAATTATCTATGTTTTATACAAAAGTTTTTTTATGTTTGAGAGAGTAGTCTGACGAGGGTTGACTAGGAGTAAGAGCTGTCCGTGGGGGTAGAGCTAAGCTCAAGGACCAAAAGTTATTCATAATTCCCAACAATATCAGTGGTTTCTTGCTTTTAATCAGACTTAGGATATGGTAACTAGAGTAAAAACTACTGGAAATTTAAAACAATGACTTAATCCATTCCAGAAGATTGTTCAAAACCTATTTGTTCAAAAACCTAATAAATTTTTCCCATAAAAAGTAATATAGATGAGATATTAATCCCTTCCAGACCCTCAAAAATACAAAGCATGGCAACACAATAAATAGATTAAATTAATGGAATTTAACTGCACCTATACTGAAGAGTGTTGATGGCATAAGAGGAAGGTGGTGAGACAGGTGAAGAGAAAGAGAGATATTTTTGTTTGGAAAAGGAATCAGTCGCCTTGCATAAAAATGTCAGGTTACTATCCCTCTGGGACTCTTTCTATTTTCTGTCTCACTTAAAAAGCTGTCTAAAGAGGTTTGTTTTCACCTGCATTTACAAAAAAACTGAATCGAGATTTGAAACTGTCATTGAAAATGTATGTTGGAGAACTGAGGTTCCACTGTACTAAATGTTTTCAAATTTTTAGAATATTTGTAACATTTAATCTAAATAATTGCTGCTTTTAATATATTTTATAACTGAGCACATTTATCATTAATTTTGTTATATGTTAAACATGTATTATTAAAAGATATACAAGGTCAAAAATCTCATTTTCTCGAATACTGAAGTAAGAAAATTTTCAGAATAGCGAATATTTTTCATTCGATCGAAGGAATGTACATAAAAGAATATATTAAACACATTCAATGCAATCAAATTATTAAGGTAATTCACGTGTGGCTGACTAATTATTAAAATTAAAAAAAAACCACTTGACTTGAAATCACTTGACGTACATGCGTTCCGCTCGAAGTATATTTGAACACTGGTGAACATTTGTGTGTGCTAATACTAATAAACTAAACATCCATGCATTGCTACGCTAGGAATTGAGTATGTGTATACAATTTCTACGCACTAGGAGCGGTAATATTATCTTTCGTTTGCATAGGAAAACTCGTCAGGCGCGTTGTTAGCACCCGACGGTTGCAAAGAAGAGCACACTACGCGCGTTGTTAGCATTGAACGTGTTAATGAAATAATAATTTCAGCATAACATACTTTTTTTGACTGAAAATTCCGCTGAGGGAATTCAAACCAACATGCTTGGATAAGAAGCAATATTTAACAAATGATTAATCAATTTGGATAAACTAGTAAAAAGATAAAAAAGAAATCATTTCTAGTTCAGTTTAATAATTGTTCAGCAGATAATTAAACATGCAAGCTAGAACATGTTCAGTTTGTTCAGCACATAATAAAACATGCAAGCTAGAACATGTTCAGTTTGTTCAGCACAAAATTAAACATGCAAGCTAGAACATGTTCAGTTTGTTCAGCACATAATTAAACATGCAAGCTAGAATACGTTCAGTTTGTTCAGCACATAACTAAACATGCAAGCTAGAACATGTTCAGTTTGATGATGACCGTAGTATTTTTTCACTTTTAGTCAATAAATTGTTTTCAGTGTGTGTCATTTCTTGTATTATTTTTAATTTCAGGGAAAGTGTTCGTTTTGGGGAACATGATATACGAACATCAAAAGATTGTGTAAAATTATATGGAAGAGAAGTGTGCAATGATAAACCTGTAGTTATAGGCATAGAAACATTCATTGCACATCCACAATACAGGCCCTCGTCGGCAGAACAGAAGAATGACATTGCTTTGATAAGATTGAAATTTGATGCACCATACACAGGTAATTTAAATTGATAATTCATAAGCCAAATTAAAATTTGATTTAACCACAAAGTAAAGGACACTTAAATGTCCTTCACGTATTGCAGTAACAATTATAAAACATAAGAATACATTTTTTCATATTTGGTTAGTATCTACCATTTCTCCAACTCCAAAAATATTTCTAAGTATTCAAGTAACTTATTTAAACAGTTACTTCTACTCTCAAAAACTACACTACAAATGTACTGGTAATAGTAAAAGGGAAAAATTAACTATAGATTATTAAAAATATTTGTTCCAGATTATGTTCGCCCCATATGCCTTCCAAAATATGATGTCACTCTGAATGATGATTCTTCAAAGATTTTTAAGATTGCCGGTTGGGGAGCCACTGAAAACAGTAGGTACAGCAGTGTTAAGTTGCAGCTAAGCCTAAACATAGTAGCATTAGAAGCCTGTCAAGTTGCCTACAATGATCCTCAGCTGAACATTACGTTATGGGAGAAACAGGTATGCGCCGGAGGAGAGAAGGGAAAAGACTCTTGTAGCGGAGATTCTGGAGGTCCTTTGATGTCGTTTGATGATCTACATTGGACCCAACATGGTGTTGTGAGCTATGGACCGATGCCCTGTGCACAGAAAGATATCCCTGGTGTTTATACCAAGCTGTTTGATTACATGGATTGGATCAAACATAACCTTAAACCATGAAGATAAAGACACACGACAGAATACCATAATCTTGCAATAGTTATATATCCTAATGGTATTTTAGTCTAACCTGAATGAATATGATTGCTTTTTTCTATTTTCTCTTTGGACATTTATGGATATGATGTGGCATCAATAGAAGAGGAGTTCACTCTCCAGAGATAGTACCTTTGTTACTATTTTATGAATATAAAATCACAATACAAGGGAACCCAATTCTTTCTCTCCTAGTTATACTGTCAGACCTGTATTTCCAGATTTCACAACCTGCAATAGCATCCTCAGACCCACCATTCAATTCATCCCCTCTTCAAAACAATAGAGAGAACATAACTTGATAACATGGAACGCAGTTTGTAAATCTACACATTCACATAAAGATGATACCCCACTGATGGAGATCAGTGGCTGTGCAGCCAGCCCCACACCTAAATTTGTTAACTGTGCACCAGAGCTTTCTCGGCAAGAAGCTGGGTTGGGCCTAACATCGGTTCTATTTTTGCCATCTTTGCCGTTATCCAGAATTGTCGCCACTTATCGTCCATGCTTTGGCTAGTAAGCTAGAATATCGTTGTTGTTGCTAGGCCTTGTAGTTGAGGATCCCCTCGCCATTCTTACGTCAATTCAGGTGGAAAGCGAAGTGTGCCATAGAGTTTTTTCTTGTCACTTTTTCCTTTAACCCTTTAAGTGCCGGACGTTATTAGTATGGCCGTACCCAGCAGGCCGGGATTTTTTCAACAAAAATAAAACCTAAAAAAAATATATTTTTTGTATACAGATATAAAGGATATTATGAAAAATTACTAAATATATACACCGTGGGGCGCTTGAGCTGTCGTTCACTCAGAAAAACACAGTTTAAATATTCACAAAATGTCAGGGTTGTCACAACTTGACACAGAAAACACGTTTACTTATAAATACTATATAGTGGAATATAATATACTTTGTAAACTAAAATCAACAAATTATCTGTATGATGTATAATAAAGCACAAAAGGTAAATAAACTATAAAATAAAACCGTAAAAAGTCTATATAAATGTCGTATTATGCTGCAAAACTACCGCCAATAACAAAAGAATACATGAAAACACACTTTGTAAATAAATACTTTGAAAAATTAACAAAAATAACGCACAAAAGTTAAAAATCAACCATTGAACAACACTACAAACGAAGTCATTATAAATCGTCACAATTACGTCGCAAAAAACTGTAGTCGGTAACCCTGTATCAGAGACACGTATTGACTGTCAGTGAAAGCTTTTAGAAAGATGACTGTAACTTTGATAATATCGGTAAATTGTAATATTTAAGTATTTCATGACCATCCCAATAGATGTCCCTATGTGTTATAATTTATAAATTATTACAAAGGGATTTGATTTTGGCTTGCGACAAGCTCAAAGGAGAGCGTGTTTACGTGATCATTTTGTATGGCCGGCCTGGCGAGCACTGAATCGGAGAGCGTGTCAACTCGCTCGTGGCAGTGAACCGGTTAAGTGAGTGAGCCATTGCACATCAACAAATTCACGGGCACACCGCTGTACCGAATCCGATGGCACACTGAAGTGAGACGATCGGAGCACACTGGCATGTTATTTTTATTTTTTTTGAAAGAATAGGTATGACCGAAGTCATAGGTATCCTTATACCCTTGAATACTAGGTGGAAAAATATACCTATGTTATTCGAGGGGAGATGCACAGTGCGGGATTCGAGCCGGCGACCTTCCGCACAGAAGTCCAGTACGTTACCGAGTGGCCATGCACCTCATAGAATATGTGTTGCATTCTTAAACATCGGTGTGATGGCTCGTCGATATCTCGGTGTATCTGTAGGTTCAAATTCATCATCGTTTTCTTATATTCTACAATGAGTGCTTATTTTCACTGTAGATGTGGCGGTGCTATATCATAGAGTACTGGGAGCCATGATCAAAGTATTGGTTTTACAGTGCCATTGATAATCCTCATCACTCCATTGATTGATATGCCCACGAGTTTTGTAAGGGTGTTTGCACTCCAAACATAGCAACAATATTCCACTACAAAATAAACTAAAGAGATCCCTGCAGTTTTCAATGTTTGCACATCACATCCCTCTGTAGTTCCTGGAAGTTTTTATACTATGTTGATTTGTCTTTTAATTTTTTTTCTTGTACTATAATGATATGTGTGTTGCGTATTCAAATATATCTATAGCAGTGTTTCCCAAAAAATTTCAGACTACTGTCTTTTTTTAGAGCACATATATTTCATCAGCATATTTTCCATAATTTGGGAACTCGGCCTTGTTTCTGACAATGTAAAATTAGGGTAATATTCCGTTCCCTTATTTATTTCTAGAGATGAGTGAAAAGAGGACAGCATTGTTTTCAATAAAAAAATATGTTCATTTATAAATAAAACAGTTAATTTTAATATATTTATCAATACTTACATTTGTGATCTTGTTAACATACTCGTATGTACTTAAAAATATTAAATTCATTTTATATCATAAAATATCTATAAAAATTATTTAATTTAAATTTCAAAATAATTAATCCTTTCCTAAGTATGTTTCTAAAAGTAGAATATCTCAAAGGAGAAAAATTGTCAATAAATAAAATATAAAACCAAAACGTTGAACAAAACATCTCCACCTGTAGTGCTTGCAGGAGGGAGTAGAAAGTTCATATGTAGTGCTCATCTTATTTAACAAAACATCTCCACCTGTAGTGCTTGCAGGAGGGAGTAGAAAGTTCATATGTAGTGCTCATCTTATTTAACAAAACATCTCCACCTGTAGTGCTTGCAGGAGGGAGTAGAAAGTTCATATGTAGTGCTCATCTTATTTAACAAAACATCTCCACCTGTAGTGCTTGCAGGAGGGAGTAGAAAGATCATATGTAGTGCTCATCTTATTTAACAAAACATCTCCACCTGTAGTGCTTGCAGGAGGGAGTAGAAAGATCATATGTAGTGTAACATTTAATCAAGATTTTTTTAAAAGTAGTTATTAGCTGTGTGTAGTAAACAAACTGTATGAAAAATGTTGATAGAGTGAGAAGAAAATACTGAACAGAAAGTGCGGGATGGTCAGGGTGCCTTTTTAAGTGGAAGGTGGTTAATGTACACTGAAGACATGGTAGTGGAGGAGGATAAATTAGAGAGTTCGTAAGTAAATTCTATAAAAGAGGCGAAGAGAAAGATAAGAAAATCCAGTTATAGTGATAGAAAAGTGTGAAAGGATAAGTAATTGAGATATATGAGAGAGCAATGAAAGCTTAGAGTAAGTTAAGGAATTCTGCTACTTACGTAGTATTATCTCAGATAATGGAAGATATTGAAAAGCGTGTAGCAATTGAAAATTAAGTCAATGGGATACTAAAACATATACCTCTAGGGTACAAAAGTTTCCAGCCTGAACAAGTTAGAGAGTACGGACAGATACGTATGTAAAATAAGTTTAACTACATAAAAACAGCATACTCGTATATATATAAATTGAAATGTGCTCTTGAAAGTACATACACGTATTGTATATTGAAATGACACATAGGAATATTGTCTATCAAAGTGCAATGTTTAAAATTTACATAATTAAGATATGTCACAAAAGTTAAGATAGTTAAGATATGTCACAAAAGTTACACAAAACAATGAATTTAGAAACATTATAAAAACATAAAGTTATAATTAAAAATAAAACAATTATGAATAACTAAAAAATCTGCAAAATATCCACCCTCGTTAAAAAAATATAGACTATAGACCAAGGGTGGGCATACATGAGGTCAAGGAGAGCCATATTCTGTATTTTCATATATATAAAGAGCCACACCATAGTCACGTTCTCACGTTGTATTAAATACACTCATTCTAATTTAATACATATTCTACACATATCTTAATTGCTATATAAAGTATAAAACATACACATATAAGAAAATATAAAAATAGTACAGAATACGGTTTGCGTGGTTTGCGCACATAGAGGCAGGAGATGCGCCCGCACCCTACACATTGAAATCACAGCACACACGTATACACAAATATTGTAATTTGTTTTATCAAACACTGTTTATTCCACTTTTTGTAACCGTATAACCCTACCGGTTTCAAGGCTTTCACCTCATCTTGAAACCGGTAATTTGTAATTTGTTTTATTAAACACTATTCCACTTTTTGTAACGGTATAACCCTATCGGTTTCAAGGCTTTCACCTCATCTTGAAACCGGTAGGATTATAGTATACCGTTACAAAAAGTGGAATAAACAGTATTTGATAAAACAAATTACAATGTCTTTAAACCTCCACAATGTTAATGCCTTAACTATAAATAATATATACACCAATACTTGCGTCTTTGACAGTTGCATTCATACATGCGCATCTTGTCACTTGCAGCATTTAGAAAGGAAAATACGAGTATACTATAATAGGGAAGAAAGTATCTATATTTTTATAAGAGACATTGGGAACCGCACTTAAGCCAATGAAGAGCCGCATTTGCCCACGTCTGCTATATACTATAGACACTTCTATAGACTATAGACACTTCCGATGAAACATTACACCAGTTGAACCTAAGCATTGATCTTGTAACAAACTGAATTATTCCGCCTGAAGAAACCTCGACATAGGAGGTAGAACCAAGTATCACAGAGGTAAATTTACTTAGTGAAAAAAAAAAATATAGAATTCGCAAAATTAAAAAAGCCATCGATAAATTATTAGTAGGCAATATCATTAATTATTTTTGTTAAGATATCACTTCTGGATATCTTAATCTGATAAAGTAAGGTGCATGGTCGCACGATAACGCACTGGACTTCTGTGCGGAAGGTTCTAACCCCACACTGCGCTACTCCCCTCGAATGACACATACACTTTTTCCGCGCCTAGTGTTCGAGGGTATAAGGATACCTATGACTTCGGTCATATCTATTTTGTTTTAAAAAAAAACTCATTCATTTTTTACCATTTTTCTTGTACTTTTTATTTATAATAAATTACAGGAAAACTTTGTTTAAAGCGATCCATTCAACTTATAAATACCTTGCCCTTGGCAAAATCACGTAAATCGAAAAATATAAACTAAAGGATTAATCCTAATTAACGTGTTCCCCGCGGGGAACACAAACGCCTGTGATCTGACGACAATCCAAGTTTCAAATCACAAATACTTAAAAAAAATGACACAAAACCGGAATAAAAATTGAACTAAAATTTAAAATAATCTTTATTCTAGCGACATCTCTGAAAACCTTGTCAAATAATATATTAGTTTATGAGATATTGTTGAATAAACAGAGCGCCGAATTTTTTTGGTTTCTCAATATTTCCAGCATTAACGACCTGTCGCGCGGATCGAGTCCTGCGATGAGTCTCTCTTACGTAAATAAACATTACTAAGTCTCTCTTACGTAAATAAACATTACTAGTGCTATATGCATTTGATTGGGTGAGTGTAATGAATTATTGCTTTGATCGTAGCATTCCTTTGTTTATTTTACGTAATGTTAAGTTTATCTCCTTTATTTAATGAGTCTCCTTAAGAGTAATGACTATTATTTATTATCAGAAAATTACTTAAGTGTCATGTTTACTTGGTGTTGTAATCAAATATCAGTGGTTCTAAACAAAATATGTGTTTAAACTTAGAAATTAAAAAACGCTGAAATTGTGCCGCGCACAGGATTCGTGGAATTTGATTTTTAACGCGGTGAACAGGTTAATCTATGATTTAATTCGAAAAAAAATACACTACATATAAGTTATATTTGAAAATGAAAATATCAAAGAATAAAAAACGATACATGAATTTTATTTACTGAATGAATACATAATTAAATGATTAACTACTTTTTTGCAAAAATATTGGAGCAATGTTTGAATAGAGCTTGACTTTTTTATTCCACGGAATTTTTCGTAACTATTGCTTTGTCCAAATTTTGACACCTTTTTGATGTAATCGAATGCTCGCTCTAATTCTTTTGCAGTTAACTTCTTAATAAATTCTTTTTGTTTTCGCGTACACTAGTTGAAGGAGATCATTCTCGCTTAGCTCTTCAGAATGAGAGTCAATGATAACCATTGTATGGTATATTCGTGATAGATCGCTGTTCTTATTAAACTGTTACTGAAAAGTTATATTATTCCTATAATAAAGTGATATTTTTTATAATAAATATCCAATAAAAATGGACTACAGTAGATATGAGTGATGGAGAATTGTGTGCTGACAATTTGTCGAATTATTCTTGCGATAGTGACATTGAGAATTGTACCGATGACGAATCTAGCGAAACCCGATATATGTGTTAATTCTGTGATGTACCATTACACAAAATAAATGTTTCTGTGATGTACCATTACACAAAGGAAATGTTTCTGTGATGTACCATTACACAAAGGAAATGTTTCTGTGATGTACCATTACACATAGGAAATGTTTCTGTGATGTACCATTACACAAAGGAAATGTTTCTGTGATGTACCATTACACAAAATAAATGTTTCTGTGATGTACCATTACACAAAGGAAATGTTTCTGTGATGTACCATTACACAAAGGAAATGTTTCTGTGATGTACCATTACACAAAGGAAATGTTTCTGTGATGTACCATTACACATAGGAAATGTTTCTGTGATGTACCATTACACAAAGGAAATGTTTCTGTGATGTACCATTACACAAAATAAATGTTTCTGTGATGTACCATTACACAAAGGAAATGTTTCTGTGATGTACCATTACACAAAGGAAATGTTTCTGTGATGTACCATTACACAAAGGAAATGTTTCTGTGATGTACCATTACACAAAGGAAATGTTTCAAACAATATCATACATTGAAACACTATTAGTGTTTATTGTTTAGGTTTTTACAAAATATATACATATATAATTATGTTGTGAAAAAAATATGAGTAAATTTATAATATTATAAAAGTGGAGTTTTTTGAAAATCTGGAATTAACCTTGAATATTATAATTATTTATAAAAAAATAAAATATGTGTTCTAATTATTATAAAGGATTCAATATAAGGTTAGAAAATGAAAGTTTTATTAAAAAATAAACGATAGTTCAGAAGTTATAGCTATTTTACGCCAAACATAATACCGCACTGATCGTGATGTTGTAAGGAACACCGCAATCCGAGAGATCTGTGAGTTCCAAGATGTGGTCAGATGGGGACGACAGCGTCGACGATACTGGTACCAACATGTACAGAGAATGAATTCCACAAGAATTCCATACATAGCTCTGCATGGGGTGCCGGATAGACGGCGTCCACGAGGGAGACCCCCGAAACGATGGAGAGATAGCTGGAGCTCAGCATCACAGGAGGACAATCCTGCAGTAACAGACTCTTGAGTCTATAGAAAGTCTAAGAAGATAATACCGCACGCAAATTTGTAAAAATCGCCCGCTTTTCAGCGTGGGTTGGCGAGAAACGCTCGCAATAAATGTGTTAAATTCACATTAAGCGAGGTTTTCCTGTGACGTAAAAATTGTGATTCATTTTTTTTCTCAGATAATAAGGATCATAATTATGAGATAAATAAAACACAGCATATAAATATTTTTTTTTTAATTATTTTTATTAGAAATAATTTTTAGTCTACTGTTTACAGACAGTGATGTATAATGGATATAGAACATTTCCAAATCTTATAGTATATAGTATAAACCGAAATGCACACAGTCATTCGAGTAAACATACAATATATTAAAAATCTCTTTGCAAACTGAATAAATGCGATATGTTACATTAAACCGTGGATAGCTTCCAAGTTTCTCTTTACTTTAAAATAAAAAATACAAAAATCCACTTCATACTTCATTTGAAGGGAAAAGCAAATATCACCAATAGTTTACAATATTAACAGTGACACCTTAATTTTATAATTAGCACTATTTATAAATTAAAAGAAACTATACCTAATATTGTAGTTAATTGTGCATCTTGCTTGTATTGGCTGGAAAAAACGTACAAAAAATTCCTTCAAATTGACATTAAATGTTTTGATTAATCGAGCCCTTCCAGGTAAAACATTGTAAAACCAGCAAAACAGACAGAGCAATATGTGAAGAAAATAAATCTGATTTGGGCAAGAATAGAGTTCTAAAACTTGACAAAAATGTATCAACAAGTAAAGATAAACACAGCGATCCATTTCACTTTAATCACTTAACAGTCGGATTTTTAACACGCGACATAACACAATGACGAATTGTGAACGAATAAATTCTATACGAAAATATATCCCGTTCGGAGAAAACAAAGTGAACAAAGATCTGCCCAAATGACGCTCGGGAGAAACACTCCCGACAAGTCAAAACAAGATTTGCCCGAACGAGGCTCGGGCTCGTCAGTATAAAAAGAAACTTCGTGCCCAAGTCCCGCTCGGGCTAAACTGTCAAGTGGTTAATGTGGTTTATTCTGTTTGAAATTTGAAATGCGTAATAATGACATTTATTATGTAACAATTTGGTTTCTAAATCGATATTTTTATATGCAACTGTAAGAGAGTCGTTCGTCGCTGGGCTTCGTAGTCGAGGATAAGCTCGCTATTCCGTCAATTCCAAAACAAAGCCGTGTTATGGAGTTGTTTTTTTTTTATGAGTGAGCCATTGCACACCAGCAAACTCATCGGCCACACCACTGCACTGGATCCGATGGCACGCCAAACTGTGAGACGATCGGAACACACCAGAGTGTATTTTTCTCTTTTTGATAGAATCAATTTGACCTAAGTCATAGTTATCCTTATACCCCCGAATACTAAGCGAAAAAAATGTCTATATCATTCTAATGGAGTTGCACAGCGCGGAATTCAAACCTACAACCTTCCGCACGAAAGTCCAGTATATTACCGTGTGGCCATGCACTTCCGTAAGAGTGACAACAATAACAATGGTAGATTCATCCAGTGAGAGTAATTTTGAATAGGGACAACAAATTGTAAGTTCTGTATTTTTTTTATTCATATAAATAAATTAAATACCTCTCATCAAAATGAGCGTTTTATTAGATATCATTAACCCTTATTTAAACTTAAATAAAAACTAAAAATTTGTTAACTATGTAAGAACAACATATCTGAAAAGTTATAAAACGTCATCCTGTTTTATTTAGTATTGAATGGCTACATTTATGCAGTTTTTATTTATACACTGTTTTCCTGGAGCCATTACATTGAGGGTTTACTGTATGTACCATATACTCGTATATTGAGGGATTACTGTATGTACCATATATATGATATATTTTTTGATAAAATTTATATTCGTTTTCAGAACTTGGAGAAATAGTTTTGACATTTTGCCTGTAAAATAATTCAAATCATGATTACAATATTTTACCTGAAACGGCTAAAAATATTAAGTCTTAAGTGCTGCTCTGCTGCATTTAGTATTTTATGTACTTTGTACAAATTGTCAATTTACAGGTTCACCTTTAATTTTAATGTTCACCATCCCTAGAGTTAAAACCTCTTTTGCCCAAAGACAATATGCTTATTTGGCTCCCATGACATACAATGGCGTGCCGAATTCAATAAAGGTAAAGGTAGGAAAACCATTTAGACAGTCGATCGGAGCGTGGTTGTTATTGTGACAGGATTTTGAGTACTTGGGCTTTCAGGATGAATGACGTGTGGATAAGATTTGTGTGGGTTTCTTCTTGTTGTTTTAAATTTTGTTGTTTTTATGTTTCTGTATGTTTTTTTATTTTTATTCTTATAATTGTGTGCGGTATATTGTGGGATGAATATTTTTGGTCTTTCTGGAGTGATGATGTATGAGGAGTTTAATTTTGCATGATGTTTCCAGTTGTAATTGAATGTCACTGTTTGTCAGGTTGATGAGAATGTGCAACGGGGTTTTGTTTTTGTGTAATCAAAAATCGAAAAGAAGTATCGATTTATTTTTTCATGCTAAATATCCTCAGTGAGATACAGGCAAAAGCCTAGTTTACTGGGGATACGACAAATGAAAGGCAACAAACCCAGATCTATTAAAATTGTATGTCCAAATTAAATTACCTGTTGTTTTTTCACAAATTATGTATATTTCTTGTCATAATAAATAAATAAATAAATAAAACAGGTAAAATTGAGAGTCAAGATAATTTTTTTTTAGGAAATCAAAATATTGACATACTCGTACATAACATTTCGTTAGTAAACTTTGTTTAAAAAAATTCATCGCATATTTCAATCGAGAAAAACCCAATGATCATATTTTATTTATAATTATAACTTTAAATAATTAAACATTCAAACTTATCAAGACCTACTCGTAGCAGAAGTGTATCATCTGTGAAAAAGCAACACCACGAATTAACCCTTAGTAAAAACCTTTCAATGATAAAGTGTTGGATATTTGGAGCCCGCATCTTGCCTGTTTTAGTACATAATTGTGAATACTGGCCATGTTACCAAGGTGCGAGAGAGAAGACTTCTCAGTTTTCAGAACACATACCTTAGCAGGATGATGGGTGTAAGGTGGTATGATCATGTGACGAATATCAGCCTATAGCCATCACAAAATGTACTGGGCACTGGAGATGGTTGCATCACACATTGCTGAGCTGGACTTCTTTATCACCCGCAAGAGACATGAGGTGTGATTTGCATTATCAGTCTAATGTGAGAATATGAGTGCCAGGTATAGTAGTGGAGACATCCTGGCAAGCTTGTGTTCCTGATAGAATGTATAGGATGACAATGAATAATAACGAATGATCAGTATAGATGAAAAATTAGTTTCAAGAGCAACACGTTCAATCAATGTCTCTTTTTAATAAAAAGGTAAGGTTATGAGATTTGGAGTTTTAGAAGTGAGAATGTGAATTAAGAAGCTCTTCGGCTTACTTAGTAAAACATTTGTCATCCATTCGGGAAAGTTACGAGTTCCATTCTCGATGGCACCCAAAAAAGTGTCATGTCTGACTTTTTACACCTTTCTGGTTGGTTAGATGAAATTGATTCATGCAACTAATTCTGTCAGATTATACTGTGCTAACATCAGTGTAATAAAATGTATCAAAAACTTACAGCTGCACAGTGGGTAATTGTGAGAGGTGGGACTGGCAAAGCAAAAAAAGACAGAAGAAAGAATATTTAGTTTCGTTTCACAATAAGGAATATTTACATAATAGTTCAAGATCTAATTGAAATGACAATGGGCAGATCTTCTGGATTAATGAGGGGCCAGAATACGCAAATGTTATCATTTAATATAATCCCTGTGACCATAGAAAGTCAAAAAAAAAATCCAAAATATGACTTGATCAATATGAAAAAAAAAATTTTTCTTCAGATATACATTTCACTAGGATATTTTTATAATCAAATATTATCATTTGGGATTACTTTAACTTAGTTCTTGCAGTGTATAAAAAGCAAATAAATATTATTTCGATGAAAGTGTCAAAGAAAATATTAATTTCGAAGGTAAAATTTTATTTCAATGTTAAATAATACGTATGACTTATTGCTGAAAATATTCTTTTAAAATAATTTTTACCTCTATTGTAAATAAGTTCAATAATTTCATATTCATAAGAAATTCTACATTTTGACTGAATTTCTCAATAACTATACAATGTCCCATAATATATTATTTATAGTTAAGGCATTAACATTGTGGAGGTTTAACGTGTTCCTCGCGGGAAGCACAAACGCCTGTGATCTGATCTGTAGCATTCCTTTGTGTATTTTACGTAATGTTTAGTTTATCTCCTTTATTTAATGAGTCTCCTTAAGAGTAATGACTATTATTTATTATCAGAAAATTACTTGAATGTCATGTTTACTTGGTGGTGTAATCAAATATCAGTGGTTCTAAACAAAATACGCGTTTAAACTTAGAAATTAAAAAACGCCGAAATTGTGCCGCGCACAGGATTCGTGGAATTTGATTTTTAACACGGTGTACAGGTTAAAGACATTGTAATTTGCTTTATTAAACACTGTTTATTCCACGTTTTGTAACGGTATAACCCTACCAGTTTCAAGGCTTTCACCTCATCATCAGGGTCCTCATCCTCACACCTCATAACAAACATGTTTGTGCTCCCCTGATGATGAGACGAAAGCCTTGAAACCGGTAGGGTTATACCATTACAAAAAGTGGAATAAACAGTGTTTAATAAAGCAAATTACAATGTCCTATAAGTTTTATATTTTACTTTCTTTTAACTTTTTCTTATGAATTAGAAATTATTACAACATGTTCGCCATATGTTCCTTGCTTCATTGATGCTAGAAAGAATTGCATAAACAAAAAAATGCGTAAAATGCATTGATTTAATGTTAAGACAAATCTATTGAAATACGTACGAGACACAACCTGCTAGCTCTTCACCGCTAGTGAGACTGAATAATATACTCTATGTACGCAACTTCATCGTTCACAAGATCATCGTTTGCAAAATTCTAATTATCTTTTTTTAAGTTTTTAAATCACGTTATAGCCAAATTGAGTAAAGTGGGATTGTTCATATCATATCGTAAAAAACATCATAAACAATTATCCAGAAAGAATTTAAAAAATCGTAAAAAAAAATTTAAATATACTTTTTTCATTAGTGTCATCTGAAAAATATGTCAACATGCGGGTTTATTGAAAATTAAATCCGCCACTACACCGATGTTAATTATGTTAATTATTTTTACAGTGCTTAACAATTTGCAAGTCTATTTCATCATCACATTTTGTCAAGAACAAAACGTGAAGATGTAGGATTATTTTTAATACAATTTATTTTTAACATATTACGTATAATTACTAAATATTGGCAAGTAAAGCACTGACATTGCGTAATACTGTTTGTTAGAAAAGATGTCTCAAAAACTTTTCTAAAATGTATGAAAAAATATCTGTTGCCACTACTAATAAAATACATCCATACATGGGGCTACAGTGAACTACAATAAGATTGCATTTACAATTATTTTAAATGTTTGACAGCTCTTGTTTATGAAATGTAAATCAAAATAATATTACCATTTACAGTTACAAATGTATTTAAATCTCATATATAAAGATATATATAAGGATTCCAGTCTGGTTAACACTTAGGGCCTATAAAAACATCTTTCTGGTTGATTGGAAGAGATTGCCACATGGCAATAAACTCGCCAGGTTAAAAAAACTATGTATTTATAAATGTTTATTATTTTGAGGAGATTAAAACTCAGTTTGGCTGTAGTGCCATTAGAAAAAAAGAGAAATATTTTTATACAAAACATTTATACAAAATTTTTAAGATGTAAATTTAATAAAATGCAATGAATGTTTTGTGATGTGATTAATTAATGGAATCTGGACTGATGCTCCACCTTATAGCAACACCTCTGATCATTGTGATTAATTACATAACTACTTTGTCACTTGACACTGGCATATTCTCTTTGATATATTGGAGTTCACGGCCATTATTTAAAAAAAAAACACTACTTTATCTATGGTTTAACACGTTCACTGCGTCGAACACGGATCCCGTGTCTATACAAAATAGCCTTGAATGTTGAGTGCACTCATAAACGTCTCCCGATAAGGATTCGTCGCCGGTTTCATGTGTTTTGAAGACACGAAGGAATACACTTGTATATGATGTTTCAATAGAAAGTAGAATTTGATTTTTAACAAAGTTATGGGTTTTCAAAAATTCGCGAATTTTCAGCATCCCTGTATGACATTTTATACGCAGTGAATGTGTTAAGTAAAATATTGCGTATATTTTATATAGAAAAATTCAATACAGATTTATAAACCATCGCACAATATTGATTTAGGAATTTATTAATCTTAAACATTCTTAGTATATTTAATTTTATCTTTGACAGTTTTACAATAATCCAAATTCTTATAACCAGACAAGGTTAAGTATTTAAACACTTTTAGTTCCATCAAAGTTTTATTTATAATGAAGAAATTACAGAGAGCCCTTTCAATTATCCCAATTAACTTGGTATATCCATTTGCAAATTTGAAACAGATCTTGAAAAACTATAGTATTTTTTTCACCAATAGGGTTTAACTGCTTCAGACTGAAATTTTTCAATATTTTCAAGAGAATATTGTACAATACGAGTATGTCATAGTTTTAATGTCGGAACAGCGTAACTCAGATTAGCAAACATGACACTCTCAACCTACACACCCTGTGTGCGAGTCACCCTAGTTTGCAGCACCTTAAGTAGTTGACACACATCTAGGTGACCTCCAAAAGCCTCTTGCTTCATAATCAATAATTATTTTTCTTACCTTTAGACAATTTTTTCATTGTTTTCAAAATCTTCAATTTTCTTAATGATGTCGATTTTTTTTATGCGGCAACAAGATTTCGGAATTCCATTGACATTTTAATGTTTGATTTTCAATAAGAATTGATGGATTTTTAAAAAAAGGTGAAGCATCAGGCATTCAATATAAACATAAAAATACCACTAAGAATGGCCAGTCTTACAAAGAAGGCATATTTGTATCAGATTGCAGATTTTTAATGGTGATCATTATTTTTAAATTTTAAAAAGACTAATTGACTGTTATCAGATATGATACATTTATTTTATGTATACTTGGAAATATATTTTTATTTACATTTTCATTATTAAAAAAAATCTATACTTGCATAAAAAATGCAGTTCAAAATTGTTTCATTTTACTTCATAAACTTCTATGGTGTTTTGGTAAAGAGGTACAAGTCGTCAATTACTTATTTGTCAGTTTGAAGTTTTGCAACACTTGTATTCCTGAAATACAGACCTCAGGTAAATTTTAAAGGTAAACTTTGAATACATAAATAATTTAATTGATCAATGATGCAATTTTAATAAAATTCGAAAATGGGGAAAATAAATGGCAATACCAACGAATCTTATTTGGGTAATAGTAAACAGGTCTTATGCACCTGGTCTTTTTAGGCTACTTAGAACATGAATCCAATTTTATAAAGATGTCAGAAACATTTTCTTTTTTAATAAAAAACTTGCCTTATTTTTTTTAAAATCAAAAGCAACAATTATTAATCGTATTTGAAGTAAATCATGTTATATAGACAGATCTCCTTATAAGGGAAATGGTGTGATGGTAGGCACAGAGGACAGAGTGCATGACTTTCCTGTCTCGACAAAAATCCTTCGCCTCTTCCACATTCAAACACCTTACCATACTTCCCTTGGTATTTCTCTCACATCTACACTGTATATCTGTTGTTTATGGATTGGCCATACTTCTTAAAATTATGGTATAGAAATATTATATTTTATTCGAGGAATTTGAGGAAAAAAAAAACTGGTTTATTTAAAAGAAATACATTCAAAATTTAATTAAAACATTTAAATAAAAATGACATATGCAGTAAAATGAAACAAAATTTTGCGCTCTTTTGAGCTGAAAGATATAAAAATTAAAAATACTTGTATAGTGGTTGAGAATAATACAGATATATAAGAGCTGACTTAAAAATAGTAATTTTTATTAAGTTTAGAATAATTTAAGAGGATTTGAGCCTTTCATAGATGCATAAAATATTCAGTCTACTTTGGGGACAGTGGTGATTAGTTAATACTTAATTTTTAATAAAAATTTAATGCCTGAGAAACAAGTGCATTACTACAAATAGCAGAATCAAAAATTAGAGCTCTCAAATATTATTTTTATTAGTAAATTTCAAGTTTAAATTTGCACACTGCTCAACTTTTTTTTTATGCATATATAATTTTATAAAAAAATGTTACACTTATATTTATAGGATTCATTTGAAATAAATTTGTTCTTTTACAAAAAAATCATATTTAAAAAAAACTGATAAATGAAAAACAAAAACTTTTTTCATAAATAAAAAAATTTAAAAAATATGTTTATAGTGCCGTTTATTATTAAATGTCACCAGTAATACATTATTGAATTTTTATAAAAGAAGTTTTTAAAATCAAATAAATACTTTGTGAAACTCTATGTGGGCACATAAGACGGAGACCACCAGACCGTACGGTAAATCAGGCAATGTCTGTGGATCTTCCTCGATAGCCGTCCAGAGGAGGAGGAGGAGTGGAACTCTATATAAAAATATTTAATAATGAATAATTTTGTTATTACATTAATTAAAGTAATCTCCATCACGTTTTTTTACCTCTTATATCAAGTTTCTTTTAAGGTGGAGTGAAACTTGGAGACTTCAACGCTGAAGCCTGAAGCAATCCTCGAGATAAGGGGTAGAAACCACTTGAAGTGAGCCTCGAGATAGCAAGTAGATCCTAGGATCTTAAAAGACTCAACATCGAGGACTGGAGAGATAAAGTGCATAAGAAGACAGGGACATTGAGGCTCTAGAAGAGCGATAGAGCCATTTAAGTATTTTTCATCTGTAGTTATTCTTAGAATGAAGCTTTGTACTTTTACAATTTAAATTCAAAAAGCGCATTTAGACTGAAATTTGTATACTAAACAGCAACGAATATAACATAATTTATTATAGCATGACAACATTTTGAAATTGTTCGAGATTAAAAGACGTTATTTTCAAGACTAAAATTAAAGATTCTGCTAAGTAATTAATAATTTTTAATTTTATATTACAGAAATAGACAAAAAAAAATTTCAACGTCATACACTTTGCCAAAATCAAGTTTCATTACAAAAGTGATACACAGAACGACATTGAGAAGGTAGTTTACACTTAAAGCAACATAACCATATTAATAGCATACTCATACTAGCATTATATTTTTATAAATTAAATATATTACTTTAATTTTTATACATCGAGATTTAAATTATACACAGCACCAGTTTTTAAACCACAAAACTGGAGATTTTTTTTATATTGTCATTAGGAGTTAAACCATCTTTAAAAATGTCTTATATTTATTTTATATATATAGAAAATAAGAATAACATCAAAGAGGGGAATCAATCACAAATGCTTAAATTACAAAAAAAAAAAAAACTTCAAATGTTATAAATTTTATAATTATAGCATTTTTTATTATTTAAAGAAGTTAAGTCTTTAGGTTATGCAATTACAGAAAAACCCGCTAAACATGTTCCCATTTAAGATATTTTCCGCCCACGATGTTACTTTTTTGCCCTGAAAATATCTATTGGAAAATCGATCTCAAATACCTTCTTCAGAAGTTTTCCCCTTTTAAAATATTTCTTAGGTTGGGTTTCAATGTAAACAGGTATATTTAAAGTTGTCAATAAACACCAAGCTGTTAAATTCAAGCATTTATTTATTAAATAATGGCTACATTTAACTTATCATTATCTACAAATATACATAGTAAACTACAACTAAGGAAAAGGTACGATCATTTGCTGCCACAGTCTAGAGAGAATCACTATTTTAATTATTATTATTTATTATTTTAACAATAAAAATGTTCTTTGGATGACCAATTATATTCAATAACGATTAAAAGAAATTTCTTTTTAGCCTTATATTCTCATTCTAGAGGATTTTTGTCAGGTTAGTAATTTAATAATGAAAAATCCGATTCATGAATAAATGTTGTCACACGTTATTTTATTTTACAAAAAAATATTGAGAAAAATGATTTTAACAAAGAGTATATATCAATATTTATTATAATTTTGCTATAAAATAAATATGTAGTTACTGATAACATCACTGGACACTGGCGTATACTCCTTCATATATAGGAGTTCACGGCCATTATTCAAAGAGAGAGAGAGAGATGTTTTTTGTCTATGGTATATTGTAAAATCTAGAGAAATTTAAACAAATTATTTCAAAACAATTTTCTTTGCCACTTGCATTTGTTTTTTAGTGACAAAAATTAAGAGCTCTGTTCCATAGACATTAGAAAATGTAACTTTTTTTAATTGATAATTTTCACAACTTTAAAATTCAATCGTGATTTTTCTATTTTAAACAATAAATTGTATAATTTTTGGTATATAAAGCCTTCAAAATTAAGTATCATGTATAATATGACGATGGTTTCATAGAGCAAATAAGATCTATATTTATGTATAATTGAAGAATTTCATTACTTCTCTAGGAAAATTGTATAACTTTAAAACAATCCTGATGAATTGCTGAATGCTCTAGAATGAGTATAAAAGGGATTCTTATTATAATATTATGATAGTGTATGGAGATTTTGGTGAATTTCTCAACCAGACCTTGTATTAAAACTAACATTAGTAAACACATTTAAAAAACTATAACCATGTTGATATGTACAAAAGGGATGAAAAGATTCAATCCAACATCGATAAGTAAATTACGTAAGGTGTACACATTTATAAATAAATTAAACAACTGATAATAAGCCTTATATATCCAGAAAAACTTTTATTAACCGTATCTTCAATTATAAAAACTTTTTATTACTTAATTGATTTGTGAATAACAAAGGTTGACAAACATCTATTGTAAAGGTCTTTATGTAAACAGTATTCAGAAAAACTCACTAAGATGTTTATCCATCTTTTAGTTCCAAAAAACCTTAAGTTAACCTCTTAAGAAGTTTTTATTGGCTAACCCTTGACAAACATCTTATATGAGCTTTTGCTGTTTTGTAAAATGTCTCTAAAAATCTTATTTTATATTAAAAACTGCAATTTCAGAATTATTCGGTGATTGAAGTCATGCGCAGAAAAGGATATTTGAATGTAATCAAAATAAATGCTTATAACGAGGGACATTTGGCTTTATGGTTAACCCACTGACTTTTTGATCAAATGCAACCGGTTTGACACACGTGATAAGTCATTTGTCTTCAGAGATAAAACCGTATTTTTTTCAATTTTGTTTTCTGAAAGATAAGGATACTTTTGAAGTTGGACTTAAATATTTTTTTTTTTCAAAGGAAAAAAAATATATTCTCACTTTTATACAAGGTATCAATACTTATTTTGATTTTTCAGTTTGACTATTTAGAAATAATTTAAATGTTGTCAAATCTTAATCTTGTATGGATAAATTGGGTCCGAAATCGATCAATTGCTATATCATGTTTGGCAACGATTCCAGAGGCGCGCATGACATTGACATTCAGCTCAGTATTGCTGGAATTTATCAGCAAAGACAAAACATAGTGCCTGTGTCAATGGATGGCGCGGAAAAAAAATGACCCATTGAATGTTCGGGGGTATAAAGTGACACAATATTACTATGTACCAATTAAAGGGAGGACAAATAGATATGTACGCAAAATCCGAATGTTATATATTTAATATATGCATTTAATTTATGCTCTGTTTTAATACGATTTTTTCAAATAAACTTCAATATATTTATGCATTATTTTTTTAAGTATTTTTAACTAATGTGGCAAGCATTTTACTGTAGAAAAGAAAGGATCCGACCAAAATTATAAGTTTACTTACTGTATTTTACGGACTATAACATGCACTTTTTTCTTCAAAAAATGGCCTCCAAAATTCAGGTGCGTCTTATACTCGAAATTAATATAAAAATGTCCAGTGTTTGATTTAAAATTCCTGCCAGCCTTAAAAATGATGCGACGGACATGAGTTGCGGGGATTCACAAGCTTGCTAACACTGTCTCCCTCCCGCCCCGCCATCACAAACCCATAACATTGTCTAGCCTATGATGCGTCATTGCAGTCTACGGTGCCAGTGAACTTGAATTGAAAGTGATTTTTGTTCTTGTGCTAAATGATGAGAGAGGAATGGAACAAATGGATGATGGATGAAACCCAACATGAATTCACACCGAAGGGAGCTTTAAAACGACCTACAATCAAACAAATGTGTCAGTGGATAAAACAGTCATGGTCTAGAGTGAGAGAAGATATTGTTGATATTATTGATAAGTTGCGGCATAAGTAACGCTCTCGATGGCAGTGAAGACCATCTTATATATGAAGAGGACAACGATGACGATGAAGAGGAAGAAGAAGAAGAAGAATGTTCAGATGGCGATTTTCAGGGATTTTAAAGATCAGTTCGGTTTTATAAACTAAGATTTTTTTTAGTCTGGCTTTGCAATCTAATAATAAAAATGCTAAAAATGTTTTTTTTTTTTAAATTGCCTAAAAATTAAGATGCGTCTTACAGTCCGTAAAATACGGTATTTATCAACAAAAAAAATTGAAAAAATTCTACACTTTCATCCCTTTCAATACATTCGAAATCTTATCTAATGTTTAAAATAAAATTTTCAATCAAAATAATTTAATTTTGAGAGTTTTATTACTTCACTGACAATGTTTTTTTTTACGATGTTATATTCAGACGCATGACTTCAAATCATCAAAATTTAATACGAATATATTATAAGCATTCTCTAAGTAACCATTTTTCTATAGCATTTTACTTTTATTAAAAAAAAAAAATTTATCATACAAATAGCTTAAAATACTTATATACCAATTAACATTTTCTTTTTCTTTTCTTTCGCCAAATTTCACTACAGATAATTTTATTTTACTACACATGAGAAAATATATTTGGTTAGGATGCAGTCAAAATTAATTTCAGTAATTACATATGGATGGAATACCATTTATTCAAAATCTGGCAACAGATCTTTAAAAAACATTATCCAAAAAAAAAAACATTATAAGGGCCTTTTTCTAATCACTAAAATTTCTTAAATTCTTAATAACCCGATATTAAATATTCCTTAAAAATGTCAAAAGTTAAATAAAAATGCTACTTTCTTCGGAGTTTGTCGCTTAATATTTAAATTCAAAAGGATAATAGAATTAAAAAATCTCATACTTAAAATAAAGCAGAATTGTCGAGTGTTTATTATTACAGGAAACCATATCATTTGTCTTTTTTCCAAAATTTTGTATTTATCGTGATATATAAAGTACACAAATCTTTCAAATTTGCAAACTAATGACACGAGAATTAAATTATATTTGACAAAAATAATGCTAAAATGTGTAGATCTTGCGCTGACTCAATTGGGAATGAACCCTGAAACATCCAGATGGAATCGATCAATGTTGCAACTATCGGTATCATAATGTTAAAAAATGTGTAGATTTTGTGCTGACTCAATTGGGAATGAACCCTGAAACATCCAGATGGAATCAATCAATGTTGCAACTATCGGTATCACAATGTTAAAAAATGTGTAGATTTTGTGCTGACTCAATTGGAAATGAACCCTGAAACATCCAGATGGAATCAATCAATGTTGCAACTATCGGTATCATAATGTTAAAAAATGTGTAGATTTTGTGCTGACTCAATTGGGAATGAACCCCGAAACATCCGGATGGAATCAATCAATGTTGCAACTATCCGTGTCATAATGTTAAAAAAAATTAACGAGTTATAAAAAATTAAATAAGAATACAAATATAATACTGTACTAAACAATCTGCCCTATAAAGATAGTTAAAACAGAATATAATATTGTATATATAAGACAGAAGCAAATAAAATAATCAATTCTTAATTTAAATGTCAAAAACAAAAAAAATATATAACAGATAAAATAAATAATGTGTTACTAATTATGTCAAGTATGTTAAATTGTTTTTTTTTTTTAAATTGACTTAAGTTAAAAGTTTTAAAACACGTACATCGATTGACAGAGGCATTTAATTGAGTATTACTTTTGTAATAAATTTTTAGGCCCTTATAATGAAAATTCCAAAATGATATTATTATTAGCAGTGCCGCCTCCGGAATGACGAAGGAACTACAGGAGGTTCAGTGGATCTTGGGTGCCGAGCGATCGTTGCAGTGTTTGTTCCTCTTAAGCGTCGCTCCACGTTTTATCTGCTCCATCAAAGAACCGTGGCAGACCCTGGGATCGGGCTAAAACAAAAATATGTGTTATTTAATTTGTTGATATATTTATAATTAATATCGTCATAACTGAAAAGAAATAGGACTGCGACACTGTGTAAATATTCTAGGGAAATGTTAATTACAGACATTATTGGTAAAGTTCACGATTGGCCATTTGTGTAGGTCACTTATGAGCAAGCTTTTGACAGCTGTCGTCTTTAGTTTTTGGCGGATTTGAAGAAACGTCTGACTTAAACTGTTGAGCTTTTTCACAAATAAGAAGATTAAAGGAAAAATGTTGATCTATTGCGAAGCGAATTTCTTCAAATTCAGAGTTTTATACTCAAGTGAAAAGTGTAAGGATACAACCCACAAGGGGAAGACTTCTTAGTAGTCTTTCAATATTTTGTTATAGTAATACATTCACCATTTTATAATATGTCAAGAATTGATATAAAATTATCATGAAAACTAGTGAAACAGCGCTTCATGAGTTTTTAGATATTGTATCTAAGATAATGTATGCAGCTGCAATGTTTCAGATGTGTTCATTTGTATAACATGTGCCAAATCAACATACAATTGTATTTGTTATTTGAATAATAAATCCTAAAGCAAACCAATAAAATAAAAGGTATATTTAGAATAAGTTAAGATAAATCAAAGAAGTTAAAGCTTAAAGTTGAGACCAAAACATTATTTTGTGAGAGCATTATAAACCATTTTCAATATTAGAAGTCAGTAAACTATAATAGACCTAGTTAGAGAGAAAGAGAGGCATTGGATAGTTAGAAAGAATAAGACATCATCAAGGAGGCTAGCATGAAATAAGCAGATATGAAACATCAATCATTCAGTTTATTAAAAAGTGAAGAGGACTAAGGCTCAGTGGGATTATTAAGGATTCTCAAACAATGGGTTGTGACCATGTGAGTGAAGACGAGTAAAGTGTGTCGTGACTGGGAAGGTTAGGTGCCTAGGTTTACCTGCGCCTTGGTGTTGATGATCTGCCTGACAGTGCAGGCGCGGCTGGGGGAGCCGCTAGCCTGGCGCTGCCGCAGTGTGGCACTCAGCTTGTCCAGGAAGGCGGGCTGGACTGATGCCGCTACACTTGGTTGAGTGCCTAGTGCCAAATTGCTCTAAGTTACACATTGCCTCACGGTGTCTACTTTCAAATTACGTGCAACTTGCCAATACCCATATTCCAGAATCAATCAAAACATTGAGTAACCCTATTTTGTAGTCCAGGCAATCCTAGGACTTATGACAGGTTCAGTTCAAAATTAGGTGTTAAAACTCTGAAGCTGTCGTAATTTGAAGATGTCATCCTTTGAAATGGCATCACCCAAAACAATTACTTTTTACTTATAATATAAATGCACTAATATTTTTTCCAATATTGATTATTCACTTCATTCAATCCCTCTGTTTATTTAAATCAAAAGCTATCCAAAAAGATATGGTGCTGCATTTATTATTCCTAATGAAAAACTCACCAGCTTTGTTAATACCTTTCTGAATTTTTTTTATAGATTTTTTCTGAATTCTGATGATCTATCAAAAATTTTATCAGTGTAATCTGAAATCCTTAATGAATTTTGAGACTGACAGAAATCAACAAATATAGCCCTGGTTAGCACCATAGACCCTCTTTTTGATTAACATTTGTATCAAAAAGATGACCTCTAAGCAAAGCGTGAATGATCCAAATGAGTACGATTTGAAAGCAAGCAATATTTAAGTGTCAATACATCATGCCGTTAGCCATTTCAAGTTAGTATGTACTTATAATAAATAATAAGTTTAACTTAAGTACATATAATATTAGCAACATTAAGTATTGATATATTTAAAAAAAGTGAATTAAATTTAACTTACAGTGAGTGCGTTTATTCTTTGTTTGTGGGCAAGTGTTTAAAAAAATTAAAGTGAATGAGATGTCTATATTCACATTGTAATAAAGAATTCTAAAAACTCTAAGATACAGATCAAATTAACATAATATTTATGAACTCCTTTTTTTTTTAATACTTGAATCTTTGCATGAGTCAAACCCTACAGGGCGGTTGTGAGTAATTTCGTTAACATACTAACAAACCCATAAAAACCAGAGAAAAATATATTATCTATAGTCAAAACTATATTCGATTTCTCATTTTTATCAAAAGGTGAGTTATTTTAGTATTTTAAATATAAGTAAGCATATTGTAAAGTGATGCAAGTTTAGATTGACTAAACGGTTGAGATTAGAACCAATCAAGTACAGTACCCGGCGGTAAATAATACACACCGGGCTTAAGAAAGAGACTGTCGGTCATAATCGGCTAACTTCGGCTTCGTAGAGCGTCATCTCTGTCCCTAGAACGCTTGACAACGACTGACAAATCGCGACGGAACACGTGTATGAATGACAGAGACGATGCTCTACAAAGCCGAAGTTAGCCGATTATGGCCGACAGTCTCTTTCTTAAGCCCGATATGTATTACTTACCGCCAGGTACTGTATTAGTATTTTTTGATAGATTAATTATTATTGGTTGATCGCATATTAAAAAAGTATAAAATCAGAGTGTGTCTGAAAAATATAAATTTGACGATTTGTAAAATTTTAGCCGGCTAGTAGTAGTAGCTGGCTAAAATAAACAAATTTTAAACCCTGGGTAGCTGGCTAAAATAATCAAAGAGAACTTTTTTGTCAATATAGAAAAACTTATGATATATAAAGAAGGAAACAAATGAAATATTATGTTTTAGATATTTATGTACGAGTATTTTATTATAGCATCTTGTTATGTCTGTATTCACTTGCACTCTAAATTGTTATGTTTTGTATAGAAATTGTTATTGGTCGAAATCGACAATAAATTAATAGATAAATAAATTTGGTCAGGTGCAATGCTCATTGTAAGCTACACATTTATTGAAATAGTAAATATTACTTTTCTGCGAGTTTATCCCCTTATGCGGTGGAGACTGGCCATAGATAGAGGAGGCTAAGGAATCCTGCGATCCCCTGAAGTGGGCACCCATTGTAGTCTGGTGGTCCCCATCCCCTCCCACACTGCGGCGGGAGTTGCGTGGAGACAGTTGTGGAGCCAGTCGGGCACTGATCGCAGCTATCAGCCCTCCGCTGCTGCCGACTAGAGAAGAAACATAAAAAAATTTGAAATGCAGGCATTTACCAGGTCTGTAAATATGAAACCGGAAATTGCTCATAGATGGCTCTAGTTGTCAATGTAGTGACTGTCAAACCGCGTCATTGGCGCCTTTTTCTCGTGTTTACATTTGACTTTTAACTCACAACAATACAAGTTTAATACAACCTCATGTTTTCATAGTGTTGAACATGTCTGTTTTTGTGTCTGAAAACTACGGTTTGCGGACAGCATTGATTTTCTGTTACCATTTGAAGAAAACTGCCGCAGAATCGCATAGAATGCTTGTCGAAGCTTACGGTGAGCATGTTCTTGGTAAATCACAGTGCTTTGAGTGGTTTAAAAAATTAAAAAGTGGCGATTTTGACGTGAGAAACGGAGAATGTGGAAGACCACCGACAAAGTTTGAAGACGCCGCATTGCAAGCATTGTTGGATGAGGATGACGCTCAAATGCAACAACAACTCGCGGATCAATTAAATGTGACACGAGAAGCCGTCTCCATACGTTTGAAAGCCATGGGAAAGATCCAGAAGGTGAGAAAATGGGTTCCACATAAACTGAATGAAAACTGAAAGTGACAGCATGAAAACCGAAAAACCACTTGCGAAATGTTGCTCGCCAGGCGCAAAAGAAAATCATTTCTCCATCGAATTGTGACTGGCAATGAAAAATGGATATATTTCGAGAATCCTAAGCGTAAAAGATCATGGGTAACTCCAAGCAAACCAGCGACATCGACTGCAAGGCCAAATCGCTATGGACGGAAAACAATGCTCTGTGTTTGGTGGGATCAGAAGGGTGTTATCTATTATGAACTGCTAAAACCTGGCGAAACCGTTAATACTGAACGCTACCGACAACAAATCATGGATTTGAACCAAGCATTGCGTGAAAAACGACCAGAATATCAAGAGGCAACATAAAGTGATTTCGCTTCATGATAATGCACCATCACACACAGCAAAACCGGTCAAGGAAACGATTGACGCGTTTAGTTGGCAAATACTTTCGCATGCGGCTTACTCACCAGACTTTGCTCCATCCGATTACTACTTATTTGCATCGATGAGACACGCACTTGCTGAGCAGCGCTTCACTTCTTACGAAAATGTACAAAAATGGCTCGATGATTGGTTTGCCTCAAAAGAGCAACAGTTTTTTTGGCGTGGCATCCACAAATTGTCAGAGAGATGGGGAAAATGTGTAGCTAGCGATGGGCAATACTTTGAATAAAATATTTTTTACCATTTTCATACAATAAATGTGTATTTTCTATAAAAAAATCCATTTTCATATTTACAGACCTGATAATATTGATTAACTTAAGACGTTCACTGCGTATAAAACACTTAATGTCATACAGAGATGCTGAAAATTCGAGAATTTTTGAAAACCCATAACTTTGTTAAAAATCAAATTCTACTTTCTATTGAAACATCATATACAAGTGTTTTCCTTCGTGTCTTCAAAACACATGAAACCGGTGACGAATCCTTATCGGGAGACGTTTATGAGTGCACTAAACATTCAAGGCTCCCGTGTCCATATAAAATATTTGTATGGACACGGGAGCCGTGTTCGACGCAGTGAACGTGTTAACCTGGGTAAGCTAAATTCGAGTCTTAAATTAATGAGTTTTGAAAAATAGATCAATGATGGAAAGAACAAAAATATCCACAGGCTTTCGAGGTTATTATGATCTAAGGGAAAAGGTCTTTCAGAGTTCACATGTGTTTTTGTGGCTCAAAGCACCGACATATCGAAAGCGTTGCAGCTCTCATATTCAGGGCCTAGTTGGTTATCAACTTTGTATCTATGGAAATGTACGGAAAGATATTTATAGGGCAAATGGTGGAAATGGTAAACAAAAGAACATCTGAGCACAAAAGAACATGCAGACTCGGCCATCCTGAAAAATCAACCTTGACTGAGCATTTCATCGAAATAAGTCACCGTTTCTTGCTTTAAACTAAAACACTTAGTAAGCCACACAGTCACCACGCACGATCAATAAAAGAAGCAAGAGAATACCCTAACAATCGAAATAGACACAAAGAATTTTATCTCTAACCTGCAATGTATCCCGTAATAAAAATAATAAAATACAAGCGACATCAAGTAAATGTTAATAAAAATAACTGAATCATTTCAGCTTCTGAACGTACATTGTATACATTACAATCCAACAGATTTGTTGCTGCATGGCAATCTCTTCCGACTGATTAAAAAGATGTCAAAGAGACCATAAGTGAAAACCAGACTAGAAACATTTTTTTTTAATTGTCCACACCCCCAGTTTAGAGGACTGGCGTCTTACAAACTAAGCCACAACGGCTCAATTGTGAAGACCATAAATAAAATCAGGGTCATATGTTTAAAATGTTTTGGATTATAACTTTTAATATCCTAAAATGATACTTACAATCACTGCCCCTTCTGTCGGCACTCTGTGATCGAGAATTGCTTATACTCTTCCTAATTGCCAATGGGCTCATGTTTCCATCGTGATTCCTATTTCCTCCGAAGCCCAAATTGTTGAATCCAGCAATAATCTGGCTTGGTTGAGCATATATAGAGTTCCCACTGGCATTGCTCTGACCATACTGACTCTTCTTATCCAAATTCTGATTCAAATTATTCGGTTGTTTTCCAAAA
This sequence comes from Odontocerum albicorne, assembly GCA_949825065.1. Lineage (NCBI taxonomy): Eukaryota > Metazoa > Arthropoda > Insecta > Trichoptera > Odontoceridae > Odontocerum > Odontocerum albicorne. The sequence goes on from OX463856.1 coordinate 27,229,544, forward strand.
GTGGTCTGTCCATAAATCGGAGTGCTCGGTGTTTGACAACCCGACTGAGTTCTTTGTCCGAATGTAGAGAGAGAATTTTCGGAATAATTTGAAGTGTTTGGACTAGAGCTGTACGTCACCGTAGCACTGTAACTACTGGTTACAATTCTTCCACTCGGTGTTCCATCATACATATCACTACTATTGGAATTGTTTGGTTCCCTTCCATATAGTCCGGAACTTGCGCTCAGATTACTAAAGCTGCTGTTTCTCGAATTCTGCATTGTGTTTGTTTGTTCCACGTACGTAAATATTTTATGCCCTGTTGGTCCATAGATAGGATTCAGGTTGGCGTTGTTTTGTAATGCTGTGAATGTTGATTTGGACTGTTGGAAAGAGCTGAGTTGTGACTGAGGAGCATTATTCGTCACCGACTGTTGTTGTTGGCTCTGCTGTAGGGCAGCATTCCTCCTGAGAAGACTGGGACTAGCTGGTGTGTGTTTTAATTCTGTTAAAGCCTTTACAGTCTCTGCTACGTTGATGCCTTTGCCAACTGAAAAAAAAAAACAATTCAAAATACGGGGATGACAAGAAATAACCATATTTGTGTCCAAAATATTGGGTTGATGCAAAAATTATTACAGTTTAAAATATACTTATTTACAAACGGTGTAAATAATTGTGTTTTGACAGACACTCTCTATTTAATTTGGTCTGTTTCTTTTTTACTTCGATTGTATAACAACCATAACCCTAAAATTAATAATAGCTGAGAATAAAATTCATATCACAGACATTGCACGTTATATGAATTTAAAACAAAAAAAGGGACGTTAATAACTAAAAACATCTGTGAAGTGTATGGTGTAAATGTAAAAAAACTCAAACTTGTCATTTTTAGTTAAACAAGTTTCCTTCTGGAAATTTATCCTCGGAAGATATTAACTCTGTGGAAGAAGTCAAAACAACCATTGATGAGTTTTTCAATCTCAAACCTGAAGATCTTTATAGAAATGGATGTGTTGATAAAAGGTGAGAGAAAGCATTTGATTAAATAAAAATATTTTCTTTTTGAATATTGAAGCCTATAATTATTTAAAAAAAACAGCAATTACTTTTGCATCAATGTAATGCATTATCATAATTATTTCAAGTAAAACAATACTTGAAAAATGATAGGCCTGTTTTGCTTTATGAACATATGAAATAGATAATATTAATGTTTAAATATGTTTCTTAACACTAGTTTAATATTGTAATTTATTTTTAACAAACACTGTTTATTCCACTTTTTGTTTTTTTTTTTATTTTTTTTTTTGTTTTTTTTTTTATGACGGTATAACCCTACCGGTTTCAAGGCTTTCACCTCATCTTCAGGGGAGCGCAAAAAAAAAAAAGTGGAATAAACAGTGTTTGTTAAAAATAAATTACAATGTCTTTAAACCTCCACAACGTTAATGCCTTAACTATAAACAACTAGTTTAATAATTTATTTCAAATATTGCACTTATTTTTAGTCATTTTGTATTATTTCTCTACAACATGTCAATGTTTCAAAAGAATTTCAACTTTCCTTAGAGCTTTATTGAACAGTAAAGTGGATCACCTACAAAAGCCTATAAAAAATTATGAAAATAAAATATGTCATTTGCTGAACTATGTATTTAGTTCACATAGAAAAAAAAAGAGAGAGTTGAAAATGGTAAACACAAACCATGAGATACAGGAGTGGAGCAATGTGATGTAGCAGCCCCCTCACCCTGAGGATGCTCAGAGGGATGCAGCAAAAAGGCAGGGGGAGGAGGTAGATTGTCATCTCCTTCGCAAGATGTCTGGACCAAATGCTGATTACTTCCATATTCTGTCAAAAATGTTAAAGAAATTAAATTATTTGTTTGGGTCTTCGAACAAAATCCAACTACAGCCAAAACTACGTTGATAAAACATTGCTTTTTAATGGGAAAAAATACCATTTAAAGTCAGGGATGGCTTGAAAAGTGTTATCTGGGCTCTGCTCCGTCGAAAACAGCCATTTGTCAGTGGTATGCTGATTTCAAACGCGGTCGTACAGACACAAATGATGATGAACGCTCTGGTCGTCAAAATGAGGCTGTTACACCAGAAAACATAAAAGCCTCAAAATCGTGATGGAAAATCACAAAGTAAACTTGCGTGAGATAGCTGACATCCTGAAGATATCATTTGGTAGTGTTTACACTATTTTGCATGAACATTTGGTCATGAAAAAGCTTTTTTGGAAATGGGTGCCGCGTTTGCTTACAATGGAACAGAAACAACAACGCATCGATGATTCAGAGCGCTGTTTGGCACTGTTTACGCGAAATAAACAGGAGTTTTTGCGTCGTTATGTGACAATGATTGAAACTTGGATCCACCAGCTGAGTGGATAAGAGCCGGTGAAAGTCGTCCGAAACGACCAAAAACTCAACAGTCGGCCGGGAAGGTTATGGCCTCTGTATTTTGGGATGCGCATGGTATAATATTCATCGATCACCTTGAAAAGGGAAAAACCATCAATAGCAAATATTACATAGCGTTATTGGAACGTTTGAAGGCAGAAATTGCAAAAAAAAAACGGCCCCATATGAAGAAGAAAAAGTTCTCTTTCATCAGGACAATGCACCGTGTCACAAGTTGATGGTAACAATGACCAAATTGCATGAGTTGAACTTTGAATTGCTTCCGCACCCACCATATTCTCCAGATTTGGCCCCCAGCGACTATTAGCTGTTCGCAGACCTCAAAAAGATGCTCCAGGGAGAGATTTGGCTCCAATGAAGAAGTGATTGCCGTAACTAACGCCTATTTTGAAACCAAAGATAAATCGTTCTACACGGCTGGCATAGAAAAGTTAGGAAAACGTTGGAATGAATGTGTCACTCTTGAAGGAGACTATGTTGATGAATAAAGAATTTTGGCAAACAAATGTTGTTTTAGTAGTTAGTCCCGGGACTTATTGATCGATGTGTTATATTAAAAAGCAATGGACCCTCATCATGTGCAGATTTTTGGTAAAATAGTAAGAAATCTGATCTGGAACTGACCATTGATGGCATGCTGCATGTGATGCGGACGTGTGATGCTGCTGGAGCGACGCACGGGAGGGGGTGGCTTGTTAGCCCCAGCCCCGGACAGCGGGGTTCCCGGGCCCCCACCGCCTCCGGAGGATCCCCTGCGTCCGGCGCCCAAGCTCAGGCGGAGAGTAGATGGAGGACATGTCGCTGAAACACATACAAGGAGTCTGATAAATGATATGTTATATACCTACATCTTGCAAAAACTTTGAGATAAACTTAGATTCAAAATGATTATGAAGAAAGAACCCTGAAAGTAGTTAATACTTAAAACTGGATTCCTTTTTGACAGCACTCGCAATGTGAGTTGCTCACTAACTGCCTTTGGGTCAACCATGAGTTGACCGTAGCAGGTACAACAGGGCTTGTATATAATTTATTTTAGTGCGGCAAATCAGATCAGGTTGCCTGCCTACAGCTATTTGGCCATTGGTTAATTATTGTAAAGGTATGACCATGGTCAAATTGGAATCAGTCCTAATTATTTGACTGTGTACAGTAAAATGGACCATGGTCAAATTGGAATCTGTCCTTATTATTTGACTGTGTACAGTAAAATGTAATAAGGCAAATTCGATTAGTGAAATGAAAATTCTTACTAAGAAAATTTCCATTGTCTGAGAGAAAACACAAATATGACGGAAGTCAGATAAAAAATTGTGATGACGAATGATTCTGTTTATCTCAAAAATAAGTATTGTCAATCTTTAAATAACTTAACTTGACTTAATGTTTGCTGACACATGATGTAGACATAGTCGGAGAGAGAAACAAGAAAAAGTCGTGTGAAAATAGATATAACCTAAAAAGTAATAAGACCAAATGATTTAAAGTCATTCAGACTTAAGTTTCAGTTTTTTTCTGTATTATTATGATAATTTCTGTGTCTAACCAACAAAAACAAGGATACTAGTTTTTATTTTTATTTTCCTGGCGGTGTTTGGACAAGGTTGCAAACATTGCAATGTATTATTTGAATACGTAGTGAAATGTATAATTATTGTATTTAGTAGCATATTAACGTAAGACAGGAGTGATAGCAGCTCAATCAGAACTCTATACCAAACACTGCTAAAAATAGGAGCAAAGACAAAAGTCTCCTGGTTCCTTTAAACTAATGTCCAATTTATCCATAAAGTGGACCCTATGAATAGTAGATCCATAAAGTGGACCATATGAACAGAACAATAAGGAAAGGGAATATAACAGTATATCGGCAATCTCCTTATATTGGAGACTGTAGAATGGACTGTTAATATCTTTAAACTGATGCAGCATGCTAAGGGTTGATCCACATGGAACATACTCATTATGTCTCACAAATTAATGAGAATTTTTGACAAAGAAATTGAATAATAATCAATATTTGGTAAAAAGAATTAACATATTTTTTCATGTTCATGTCTTCAGTAAGATACAGGCCGAGAAGAGGCTTAACCGCATAATTAATCCGTACGGCACAGGCCAATTGCGGTTATTTCTGCATTCAAGTTGTTGAGTTTATATTAACGATTTGACATATCTTCATACTATTTTTTACAATTGGTACAGATACTGCCATCTCTGTAGAACATTATGAATATGTGTGTCACTTGTTAATTTTTGAATGAAATATTGTCATTTTTCTAAAATTATCCGTTTGACAGCCATTGGCGAGTCAGTAGTTTTTTATAAAACAGAACGTCAACAAACCGTGAGTAATCAATTATTTACTTATTATACCATTGAAATTATTTTATTAAAGTTTCTAAATCATTCATATTTTGTTAGATAATGAGATAATGCATAGTTTATAAATGTCTACATTACAGGGTCTGTTTCAGATGTAAATTTTATAACACTTAAGTTATATCTTTCACGTAAATATTGTTAATAGGTGCATCCTTCAATTGCAAAGGCATTAGGTTAAAAATGTCTTCGTACATTCCACCATTGTGCTCTTTTTGGTGTAGTGTGCCCTTGCGGATTCTAATAATATATTTTAGATTGTGTATTTTGTGCATCTATCAGTGATCTCTTTGACATTAAATACTTAGAAATATAAAAATTCAGTGAACATGGCAAGAGTCTATTTCTTTTGCAAACTATACTATTGTTTTGTTATATTCTACAGATGTCTAATTCAGGCATCAATGTTGTTTATTCCTAGAATTTCTCCCAGCCTGTCCTGTATGAAATAACTTATCAGCATTAATTCCGGTCTATTGTCAAATATTCATTAACCATGATAACTTCTTCCTTCTTAACTATTATCTACCCTTTAACATGGACAGGAAGTAGTTGAGAGACAACATTGTTTTCAGCCAAATAAATTGAACCTTCTGGTTAAGAAACACTGAAATAGGCATGGCACTCGCGGTTCATCATCGCACAAGTTGAAAAATATTACTCCACACGTGAACAGGTAACAACTCTCGCACATATCTAGCGTGTGCGCACATTATTGCCGGATAAACTCATTTACCAGACTAGTATCATTCTTTTTTTATTTTAATACCATCAGGAATCGAACCTGAAACCCTCGGGAAGAAATCAAGTATCTTACCAGGTTATCTCTACCTTTGATCATTCCCAATCAATCATATTTTAAGCCTCCCATCATTTAACCATGATACCCTAGTCGAGAAGTTCACAGGATTTGGACAATAATTATCAGCATCCCTCATTATATTTCAAATGTTTATATGCAAATTGGTACGTTGTTTGATGTCAATTTAAGGCAGTTACTTTTTTAACCTTAAAAATGTAATGAGGATATGCTGATGTTTGGGTGTAATAGTGTGTATGCACATCAAAGTGTTTGAAACTAATGTGATTTTTAAATATTCAATCAAATTGCGTCGTGTATCATTTTTGTGCACCGAATTATATAATAAACTAATAAATACAATTTACGGTCCATAAATTTATTAACAGTTACTTGTATTACTTGAATTTGTTAATATTTAGTGCTGAAAATGCCTATAGGCATTTCTATCAACTAGTTCAAACTACACCATAAAAACTTTTGCTGGGTGCTCAAAATGCCCATTGATAATCTGATAACTGTACTGATAGGATTTGTAAGGGAATATGACAATAAATTAAACCTGTCCTTGAACTATTTTTAAAATATTTGAAATATGGGTAACTTTTTTAGCACTGCTGTGTGATTTTAAAATAAATAATTCAGCAAAGGAATATAGCGAAACCTTAAAAGATATTTTTTATTCATAAAAAGACTTTTTCAAGGCAAATAAGCAACATAGGAAAAAAGTTAACGGAAATATATTAAAGAAATTTCTTAATTCAAACATTTATTTGGACAAAGTGATATATTTGTGTTCCTTTAATGTCAATCAAAAGAAAATACGTGACAGTTTGCATTATTTAGCTATGCAACAAAATAGGGTTTTCTGAAAAGTATAAGGAACAATTCAATAAGGATGAACGAATAAGATTTTTTATTTTTGTTTCAAGCAAAATTATTTTTATACTCATGATTTTGATTTTATTTAGCACATCGCAACAAAAAAATTAATTGCAGAAAACATGTTTTGATGACTACATATATGTGAAATACATACACACCATTTACCAGTCAGAGCACCAGACTTTCCTATTTCAACAGGCATCCTTACCATTTACCTGTCAGAGCACCAGACTTTCCTATTTCAACAGGCATCCTTACCATTTACCTGTCAGAGCACCAGACTTTCCTATTTCAACAGGCATCCTTACCATTTACCTGTCAGAGCACCAGACTTTCCTATTTCAACACACATCCTTAACCTCCTCCACATCCATACACACTTTGTCATACAACTCGTACGATTTCTCTCACCAGATACATTTCCTTCTTTCAAAATATAATTCACTTGATCCAACCTCACTTTCCTTGGTCTTTCTCTACCATGCCTTCCACTCACATTTACGCCATATGGCTGTTTTGATAATCTTTCTTCATTAATTCATTCCACATGCCATCTCTGAATGCTCTTTTTCATCTTACTCGACACATCACCCATAAATTCACATTCATCCTTAATCACTTCATTATGTTGCTGTCAGATATTGTCACCTAATGTTTCTTTTCAGTGCACTCATTTTTACAGCATTATTTATTCAGTTGGCTCCTTTCAGTATTTTTCTATGGCCATGTTCCACTTCCATACATCAAACTTGGTTTTAAAACTTGAATTAAAATTTGTTCGAAATAAATTTTAACCTTTATATTTACAATACTTACATTTATTGAATTATCATTAAAATAAAAATGTAGGACCAATATTTTTACACTTAAAAACATGCGTGAAAATGTTTAAATGAAATTTTAAAAAACATGCTTAAACAACACTGTATCTGCATAACAAGGTGATAACTCCATGCAACACTGCATCTGCATAACAAGGCGATAACTCCATGCATAATGTAACAAATGTATTTTTACCCAACGTAATTGCTGCAAAATCCAAAAAATCAAAAAGTATTTTTTTGTTAAAATAACAAATATAAATAGACAGTCTCAATATACAAAGAAACTGAAAAGTCTGAAACTGGTGGTTCATCAAAAAGTGGAGGAGAAATCCATCTTAATAGTCACCATGGATGAAAACAAAGAAAATATTTTTCTTCTTGATATGTTATTTCTGGGAAATTGAGCACCATCTGTATCTCCACCTTTTGATGGTTTTTCTGGCATGCGATACTCTGTGGGATCTCGTGTGCCACTATTTATGTGATTCCATCAATCACTGTCCATCCTATCCACATGGTCATATGGATACACAGTACCGCCTTCTCTTCCTGCTCCATCTGATTATATAATCTATATGGCAGATCTGTTGAATCTGAGAGTTTCTGATCCTATCTCTAAGAGATTTTCTCTCATTTCTAATGATCAAAGAAAGCTTTTTGATCTGGTTATGTCGGTTCTGGTTTCAACACTATAAGTCCTGATCGGCCTGACGCAAGTCTTATAAATTCCAACTTTGCAATCTTTTGTGTGCTGTCCATCATCATTTTTATAATGTCTAATATTTAACTACTCAGCTATTTGATTTGCAAAAAAATCCATTAAACCTCGTATACCTCTACCATACTTTTAAAAAATATTTTGTCTATGTACGAAAATACACACACACTGTGTTTTTCCATTGAGTATTATTATTTGTATTGTATTGCACTTTCATTATGTACAGTACAAACTGCTGGATTTATTGCATGTAGAAGTCTCTTCCAAGTTACCAGAAAGATATTAAATAGGTTTTGAGTTAAAAACAGGCTGAAAAGTCATTTATTTAAAAATCAGATACCAACGGGAATCAAGTCTCTGCAGCATAGTTTATATGATGCCTGTGTTCCTGCCCGGAGGTCGCAGGTTTGATTGCAGTTGATGCCCAATTTTTTTAAAATGAGTTTAACTCTAGTTCCATTTAAAGCCTCTTTAAAACCTTTCTGATTTGTTGGAAAAAAATACTATGTGGCAATAAATCCTCCAGGTTGCCCTGCATACAAATATATTATATTTTTTTCTTATACTCTTGTTGTATGCAGTAACTGATAAATTTAAAGAGGCCTTGAGTGAAAACTGAAAAAAGCCCCTTTTAATAAAATTGGATATCAACATGAATTTAACCCCTAATCTCCAGTTCCAATGACAGGTGTCTTACCAACTAGGCTACAAAGGTAGTCCAATCATCACGTTTTTGCTTTCTTTGTAAATTACAATGTTAAAAACACTTTAAAATTTACATAAAACACCCTTTTTTTAGACAAATCATTATTTGTTAAAAACATTTATTACTTCTATTAAAATTTTCCCTCCATTAATACTTTTTTGTTGGTCCTCAAAAAATGTATTACAAGGATTTTGCTGTAGTCAGCTGAAATCATCTCCCCACATTTTCAACATACCTGTCATTGAAAGTGGTCGCCTTTTTGGCACACACGGTTTGGTCTTGTTGATCGTAGCAAACTGCGCCTGCGTAGTGCTGACTTCCTCGACACTCCTCACGGTCTCGTCCAAACTGTTGAGCGATATGCTGAGTGGGGGATGCTGCGAGGACAGCTCCCCGAGGCCTTCCTTCCACTCGGCCACTGAGAGGCGGGAAGAGTTGGATATCTGGATGTCCACCAGGGCAAACTCTACCGGGCGGAGGGGGAAGCAAAAAATCAGCATGCAAGCACACAGTTAACACATTGCAAGGGGTTACGTAACACAGTCGATCAATGCTGAAAGAGGGCCACTATATCCCCGATTACTCTAGGTACTCGCTAAAATTTGCATAACTTTTACAGTTTTTATCGGATTTTAAAGTTTTTTTCTTTATTTGTACTCACCAGTATCCGTAGATTATTTTCTTGTACACCATAATACAAAAAAAAATTGCCTTAAAACACTTAATTAAAAATATTATTATCATTATAGTTTTACTTAAAGGAAAAAAATCTTATAATGTAAATATCAGTTAAAAAACTCTTATCACTACTAACTAATAGTTTATAAGTGTGTAGTATCGTTCATAACAGAAACCTTTATGCAGCGGAACGTTACAATGGACAGAAAAGTATAGAGTTTTACTGCGTGTTATATGAGCGGCGCACACATGACACGTTCTAGTCAGATACTTTGATTTGCCGCTTGTTACTACATGACGTAATTTATGGGTTCGTAGCAGTCACTAGCAAAATATTTTTTTTGAACACGACTTTTTTAGTGACCCACAATTGAAGCACAGACTACGTAAATATGAGAATTCTCGTGTTCTGCTTTTTACCATTGGGCACCCGAACACGAGAATTGTCGTGAGGCACTTACAATGTGTTAACAGAAAACGCACATACCAAAAACAATATTATTTATTATTATTCTAAAACTAGATTTATATTTGTTTTACTATTAAAAAACTAGATTTACATATCTTTTTACTAATTTACAAGCCAGAATATAAAATCTATATTTATATGTATAAGCATAAATTAATTTTTTTTGTAATTCTTACACGTACAGATACAGTAAAAGTCTATTAATTAGAAGAACGACAATTCGAAATTCATATTTTTTGTCAATTTCTAGGTACCGAAATTGACTTTTCATAATAAATTCTACTGTTAATTCGAAAGACCGCATATTTCATAATTCATAATATTTTGTCACAAAAAATATTTATGAATTCTAATAATTCCAAATTTTCCATGCAAAACCACGTAGTAGCTGGTCCTGGTGGCGGGACTACCACTGGGCGAACGGTTAAATTCCCGAGGCTCCCTCTATATCCAATGACTCAATATTCAAATATCTCAAGATCATTATCGTAAGTATGGGGAAGCCAAGCGAATACAAACCACAGTTATATTATATTATGCGTGCAAACATAAACAAGTAAACAAATGACTATAAACTGTAAACAAATAACTATAAACTCTGTAAGCAAATGACTATATCAAAATAAATTAAGTGACCATTTTAGCGTTTTTTTTTATAGTCATACTCTTTGGCTGCCCATGAAAAATAATACGTATTTTTTTTTATTTATTTTACCATTAAATATGTTATTGTGTCTCAATATTGCAGAAAAATATTGACAACACTTTACTTGACTTACATTATTTTTACAATGAGAAAAAGTGACCGCGATATTCCCAGGTGCTGGAAAGTGCCACGCAAATTCAAATTGTTTTTTTTTTATGATTTAAACATTTAATTTGTAATTCAAATTTTTATGTGAAATTTGATTCCCTGAACTTAATTTTCAATTAACAGACATTTACTGTATTTTCATATCATATTTCTTGAGAACTAGGTAGAGTTCTTCACACAGTTCTATCCAAACACACTCCATTCTCTTGCTATACATTCATACTTAATAGTCACGCACTTTACACTTTGAACTAGTTCTAAATTTTCCTGAGAGCTATGAAGAAAAACAGAAGCAATTTCCATAAAAAATAAATTTGAACTTAAACCTTTAGTCAAAACATAAATTCAATAATGACATGGCCACATTCTTCAACCCTCACTTGTTTGAAAAATAGTATCATGTTTTTCCAATTACATAATTTTTTTTATAAAGGACAATAAACATTTTTATCAAGAAAACTTTGCATATTCTAAAGTTTTAAAAATTCGATTTTAATTATTGTTCTATTGTTATCATCAAACATCCACTATTCCTACGATTCGACATTATTTAGGCTACACTGGATGGGGAATCAGTAGACACTTAATGTTATTTAAACTCACATAAATTATAATAGTTTTGACAACAATTTATCTTGATTCTAGTATTTCCGTATATATATATCGTAATGATTTATTGGATCCTTCAATTTTTATAACTCCTCTTATTAATGAAGTTGTTCTTCTTTATAATTTTCTTATAACATTAAACTATAGGTCTCACGACTGTTTATTTGAATAAATAAATAAAATGAAATATCTATTTTTATAACAAAATTATTAATAGCATGCAGATTTCAAGTTAGTTATCATAACAGAAATATATCAAGTATAACACTCATAAACAACATAAAACTACAAACGTTTTTTTTAAACAAAACATTTACGTTTAACATAGATTAAAAACCACACCTAATGTATGTATAAAAAAGATTTCCAAAAGTTATGCAAATTTTACACTAAAAATATATATTTCAATACAAAATCACTTAACATTCTTTGCTTCTACCGCTTTGGATAGCCAGTTATTATAAGCCAGCTATTAGCTTGGATCGACAATATCTAATGTGTCCTTAGGAGCCAGACGATTATTCATCCCAGATAAAGACTGATGATGGACAATATGCTGAAAGGTTTAGGGTTTTTCCATAATTTTCTCTTTCTAAGTCCAAAATGTTTTTCGTTGTGACATAGATAGTCTCATCAGAAGATCTAAAGTGATCGAGAGGGAAGTAACACATTTCATTCTTTCACAAACATAAAAGAAAAAATCAAAGCAGATGATAAGGTTAATTCAAAGAAGATTATAAATAAAGACAAAAAGTATAAATCCAAAATTCACCAATAAATATCTTAACAGTCAGAACTTATCCGATGAAGGAGTAAGGTGTCCTACCATCGGACCGAAACTCCGAACAAGCTATCCATCACTTGTAGAATTTAGTAAAAAGATTCAGCAGAAAAGAAGTATACTAGGAATTTGCTTAAAAAAAGTGGGCATTTTTTATGATTTTTGACTTGAATATACACATATCTCCTCGCCATTTCCCTGACAGGGTAGGCAGACAGGACAGAGCACCATACTTTGTTATATCGACACACATCCTTAGCGTCATCTACATCCATACATCTTCTCATACAGCTACGATTTCGCTGACTTGTTACGTTTCCTTCTTTCAGAATATCGTTAATTTGACCCAACCATACTTTCCTTGGTTTACCTTTCACATGTCTTCTGCTCACATTTGCACTATACATCTGTTTTGTTATTCTTTCTTCATTCATTCGTTCCACATGGCTAAACCATATCAACATATTCTTATTCATCTTGCTTTAACACATCAGCCTTAAGTTCACATTCATCACTTATCACTTCATTCTGTATTCTGTCATACATTGTAATTCCATGTATTCTTCTCAATACACGCAATTCTACAACATTTATTTAACTTCTCTCAGTATTTTTCCATGTCCATATTTCACTCCCATATATCGAAGTTGTCACCAAAATATTATTGTGGACTATCATTTTAGAAGATTTTAATACTGTTCGGTTTGAGTTTATATGTTTTAGTGCCCCATTGACTTTGTTTCCTATGGCTCCATCCCGATTCCCTCTGTAACTCTTCAATCATCTGTGAAATTCAGAATTCCTCAACTTCTCCGGTCTTTAATTTTTCCCCCATTTACTTTTCCTTCACTCTTTTCTATCACTGTTACTTTCGATTTTGCAACATTTAACAACAGCACTTGAATAATAACTAAAAAATACTAAACCTCAAGCATAATGAAATCAAACGCTTTAGTATAAATTCAAATCAAACCAAGAATGAGAATCAATTAAGTGAAATTATAATTGATTGAGTGTAAGGAAGTATTTTCAGAAGAGCAATTGCCATAGATTTGACTATGATCATAGTGTAGAATTTTTTAGTTTAGCTGAAAATTATTTTGTCATAAAAGGAAATCTACAAAATCGATAACAATTCAATAAACAATATATTCTAGATATTTGAGATTTGATAAAATATAAAGCTAATCTGCATAAAAGCAAAGCCTAAGTAGCTAAGAAAAATGCCAATAAATTATATACGTAAAACAACACATAACACTGAAAACTTACAAAGCATTCACATCTATGTTAAACTAAATTGAAAAGATATCAAAAACTCGACGTCTACTACATGACACGAGATAGTAATGGGAATTGGGTATTACCGTCAGAGTAGTTGGGATGCTGCGAGGCATCTTCTATGGGGCAGGGTCCCTGGCTGCCATATCCGCTGGACGATTCCAGAGAAGATTCGCTGGTGCTACTCTCACAAGCCTGAAAATTTTGTGTAGTTTTTTTACAATAGGCTGAATTAAAATGTTATTTTATATTCAATTCCTAAGGAAATTTAAGCGTTACCCATAACCCATCTGCAATTGCAAGCAAAAAATACACTAACCACATTAATCAAAATGTCTAGTAAAATCATTTTGGAACTGTTTATCATATATGCTTAAATCTCATACCTTCTACAAAATGTAACAAATCAAAAGTAATATAAATTTTGTTTTGTTGCATGAAAGAATGGAAGGAAATCAAAACTGAACCAGGTGAAATGTGAACCATTTGATTTTTAATATATATTTGCTTACAGTACAGGTATCCCTCACTTTATACATGCAAAATACGTAAACTGAATTGATTATAATCTAAGTGAGGTTGGCTCCAAACAAAAAGCGAGTATCCTAAAAAAGGCAATAGCACTCTAATTTTTATTTTCAATCAGAAGACCTACCTTATTGAGTAAATTGAAATTGACTTTTTATATTTTCTTTTTCTTAATTTTATTTGAACTGCATTATAGCGAAATTGTGTAAAGTGGGACCAAGTATAATGAGGGATGCCTGTATAATAAAATTAATAGAAGTAACAAGATAATAACAGAGACCACTTGTTAACATCAACTGGAAGTTAATTTTAATTGATTTACTATAACACTGTTTTTTCCAATTAAGATAATGGTATGACCCTACCGGTTTCAAGGTTTTTATTTAATGGAAAAGATGAAAATGGAGTACTTAGTAACAATGGTATATAACTTGTGCAGATTCGATAATTTCTATACAGGAAATGTACGACGGTCCTTTGAAAAAAGACTTCGTGAACAAAAATCCGTCTTAATGAACCTTTAAGTTTATTCTCAAATGGCTAGTCATTGTTACAAATGCCAAATTCTTGCATATCAATAATAACGGAAATAAATCGGACAGATTAGAGGTCTTAGAAATATCAAAGTCAGTACATTAGGATGAATCCCTAGTAAACACATACATTCCCTAGGTCTCACCAGCACACTTGCCAAAGTCATCTCTAGCCTCCCTCCACCCACAAACCCCATTCCGATTTTTTACTGTTAGATATGTCTAGTCTGTCAGTGCCAATCCATGTATAATTCAGTCTTATTTGAACTCCCTTGGTGAGATGAAAATTTTGCAGTCGGTAGCATCATATCATTACGTTAAGTGGAAAAAAATTGTAATTTAATAAATCAATTAAAAAGTGTTTAAATCTTCGCAGTGTTAATATCTTAACTATAAATAATATCGTATTGGCTCGACTATAGGGCAATCTTGATTATAAGGCGACCTCTATTATCTGCTTTTTGGAGAGAAAAACATTTCCCTCATCATTATATTATGAAAAATAAAATTCAAAATGTTCAACAAAAAATATTAATTAAAACAAAGTACAGTTAACATTATTTGCCGTGATACCGAATTGTCTGGCAGCCGCACAGTTGTTGGTTGTTTCTGCAGCACGCACCACCATAACCTTAAAATTGGAATCATAGCTTCTGCGTATTCCTTGATTCACTTAATTTTTTTGAGCTCCTCGTCTTTCAATATGGTCAGTCATAATATTTTTTTAGGTAGCAAAGATGCAAAACGAAGCACAGTTAAATAAAAAACACCTCAAAAACAGTCAGAAATTACTACGAACAGGCTATGTCTAAACAATGACGCCTTTTGAACGCTCTCATTACAATGTTGCCATTTCGCTAATCGCGAGTAGTGAATTTATTGTTACCCACTATGTTTGTGACTCGAATATAGGGCGACCCCCCTGTTTACGTGTCGCCTTTTTAAATAAAAACCTCGCCTTATAGTCGGGCTAATACGGTAGTTGAACTTCCATTGAGGGATGACGTTACCTTCTCGTGAGTCCCCTGGTGCTGTGCCGAGTCTCCCCCGGCACTGGCGTGGGCGTGCTGAGCCCTGCTCGCTGCCATGCTGGCCAGCTCAAACATATTCACGTACGTGGCTTGCGGCGTATCTATAAATATAAATATAACATCAAACCACAATATTTCAATTAAGTGAAATAAAAATTTCTTACAAAGAAATTCCTACTCTCTAACCAATTCAAATCCACTTACTAATGAAATATTCTGTCTTCTAATTGTGCATACTGATGGACACGTAAAAAAATAACATTGAAACATATTTTGTCACTCTATTGTGAACAATTGTTATTTTTTTTTGATAAAATATGTTAATTGTGCTGTTGCACCCCATAAAAAAGAAAGAATTATAGACAATTTTGAGAATACCGCATTTGAAAGTTGTCAGTCTCGCGGAAGCACCAGCTCCATGAGGATGATGCTCAATTGATGTGTCAAAACTAACCGAGCATTAAAAAAAACTAAAATGCGATAAACGCTGTAAGATTTTAATCAGTTGATTCTTTTGTATTATTTTTGTGGCATATCTACAATAATTTGAAGCGTTGAAGACATCAAAAATGAACTCATGGATAAAATAAATATTTTAGTAAAATGAAGAAAGGAGCTTCAAAATGTTTTGGACATGTGGAAAGAATGAATGTTGAAAAAATGACTAAGCTAGTATACAAATCAGAAGTGATAGGTGTGCGTGGAGGAGGTAGACCGAATAAAATGTGAGTTAACCAAAAGGACCAGAGATCTGTTCTATCTACCTACCCCCGCAGATCTGAGATCTTAGAGGTCTGTTCTATCTGCCTACCCCCGCATTGGACACGGCGTGATAATATGTATGTAATATTTTCTAGTTAAGAATCCCAATATCAAGTTTAATAAAGTTGTAGTTGAAAAGTTATGATTACCTTTGATGAGATGCGGCGGCAAGGAGGATGGCTTGGCCATCTTGTGCTCTGGTACAGCCCCCATACTACCTGGCGGACCCTTGGCTGGTACTACGGGCCGTTCCAGAGATGAGCAGCGCTGCAAACAGAAGTAATGTTGTCAAGATAACCATTTAGAAGTATCCCTTAGTTTTGTTCTGTTGATAATCCATTTGATTTAATGGAAGAATAATAATTTAGCTTTAGAACGTATGAGGATTACTTTATGCAGATGACATTGTGGAATAGGAACGTATGGGGATTACTGTATGCAGAAGACATTGTGGAATGGGAACATATGGGGATTACTGTATGCAGATGACATTGTGGAATGGGAATGTATGGGGATTACTGTATACAGATGACATTGTGGAATGGGAACGTATGGGGATTACTGTATGCAGATTACATTGTGGAATGGGAACGTATGGGTATTACTGTATGCAGATGACATTGTGGAATGGGAACGTATGGGGATTACTGTATGCAGATGACATTGAAGTGTTGAAGATAAATTGCAGTTATTGTATTATATTACACCTTCAACATTTCAGAAAATGTTTTTAACGAAAATATTTTGAGTTTTCTTAGTAATGGGAGTTAGCTGTTTTGGCTTCACAATTACTTCTTATTAATTTATATTTCTTGTTACTGTATAAAATTCTCTTCAAGTTTTGTATGTAATTGGGTTCAACCTGTACATGAAAGCTTTAAAAAATAAATAAATTACACTTCCATTGTATACACTAAAATCTGGTGGGTTTATTGATGTGTGAGAATCTCTTCCAATCACTAGACTGAAACCCTTTTAAAAAAAACTAATTATCAACGGGAATTGAACCAGCAATTCCCGGTTTGAAAGACAGGCATCTTATCAACTAGACCACGGAGGTCATCATGTTATGAAATGAAGTAAGTTTGACATAATTGATAAAAAATAATAGTATGTTGGTGTCAGTGGCGGCTGGCTCATAAGTGCTCTCGTGCGTCGAACTACTGAATTTATATAACAATAAACACCTAAAGAAGTATAGCGAAAATGTATATTATCATAACAATATTTATGAAAAATAATATATATTTATGTCGACATGGCTCATCACAATATGCAACTGGATTTGTTAGAGCTATTTGTTGTATACATGTGTTTTGCATCTGGACGCAATCTGCGAGCATGTTGGATCTTTGAGTGCGTTATTCGATGAGCTCCAAAATAAGGCAAAATCATAGAAATATTTTGAAGTTAAAAGAGCACAGAAAATCTTGAGACTGCTATATTTGTATAGGGAGTTCTAGGAATTTTTCGTGTTTTAGGTTCACGCACCAAATATCCGAGTGATCCCGAAAATTTCCGAATGACAGTTCGCTGGGATAGTAATACATCAATTTAAAGTTTTTTTTTTAAATATGACCACCGCAGAGAAGGGATGATTTGTTCGTAGCGTTTAAACTGGGGCGTCTTTTTAGTACATATGTCTTTGCGAGTATATGTCTCCAAATTAACAAACGTTTTTGCTTAATTAGGTAGCGACTTTCTTTCTTTACTTTAAGTATAACATGAGTTGTGTTTTATTACATTTTTGCAGTTTCGTCGCGCACTCAAACTTTTCTCTACCTATCTATATAATATTACGAGCCATTTGCAAGATAAACGTAACAATTTGGATTATTTATTGTGTTTGTTTGCGTAAATTAATAAACATGAATATTATAACTGTGGAAAATATTAAAAAAAATAAGTCAAGCTTTGAAAACAAAGTGACAATAAAAAAAAACGGTCCTCCTAGACCCGAACTTGTGATAAAACAAGAGTGTAAATCTGGTGCTAAAAACTTTATTCGTTCCTTTAACAAGAGGATGTATAATAAAGCTTCATGGCTCTGTGGATGTGAAAAACTCAATAGTTTATTTTGTTTTCCGTGTCTTATTTATGATGTTGATTCAGCTTGGACAATTGGCGGCATTAACGATTTAACTCACCTTTCAGAAAAGATCAAAAAACATAATTCATGCCAAATTCATCTTAAAAACGTTTTAAGCCTAAATGTGTTAGGAAAAGTTGATATCCGAATGCAATTGGATTCAGGCTATCGTTCACATATTAAATATCATACCGAGCTCGTTAACAAAAACCGATACATTCTGTCCAAACTAATCGATTGTGTGAAGTTTTGCGGTGTGTTTGAACTAGCTATGCGTGGCCATGATGAGAGTAGTGATTCGTTAAATCCAGGAATATATCGTGGTTTAATTGACTTTGTGGCTGAACTTGACATATCGATGAAGCAACACATGGAATCCGACTCTTTATTCAAGGGCACTTTTGGAAGTATATTACGAAGAAATAAAATTACAAATTTCGAAATGCGATTTTGTAGCAATCCAAGCGGATGAAACAACTGATGTATCGACAGATCGGTTATGGTCATTCGATATGAATGGAATGGCAAAATTCACGAACGATCTTGGAAGTATTTAACGCCAAAATCCCATTGCGCTGTGGGATTATCCGATTCTCTATTTCAAGAACTTGAGTATTTAAATATATCTAAGACGCAAATAATCGCTCAATGTTACGATGGTGCTGCAGTAATGAGCGGTCAAATCGGAGGAGTTCGGACAAAAATTCAAAATATGTTTCCTTATGCGCATTATGTTCACTGTTACGCTCATCAACTAAATTTAATAGTCGAAAAAAGTGTGTCTCAAAATAGAGAAGTAAAGATGTTTTTCTCGAACTTACAAACATTTCCAAAGTTTTTTTCGCGTTCATCTAAACGTACAGACATTTTAAGTGAAATAGTAAAACGCAAAATTCCATCAGTTCCGCAAACGAGGTGGAATTTTAACATCAGAACAGTTAAAACTATTAGCAC
This sequence comes from Odontocerum albicorne, assembly GCA_949825065.1. Classification (NCBI taxonomy): domain Eukaryota; kingdom Metazoa; phylum Arthropoda; class Insecta; order Trichoptera; family Odontoceridae; genus Odontocerum; species Odontocerum albicorne. The sequence continues at coordinate 27,248,807 of OX463856.1, forward strand.
GAATCGCGAATCTCTAATTGAGTGTATGGAAACCATTTTGGCATCCGATAATGATAACCAGACAATTAATCAAGCAGATATGCTTTTGCGCTATCTTACAGATGAAACATTTCTTTATTGGTTGAGTTTTTTCCAAAAAATTATGCCACACTGTGATATTTTATTTAAACAATTGCAATTTAAGAATTTAGATCCCGTTATAATTCGTAACAATATCAGTGAGTTTGAAAAATGTGTTCAAAATGTGCGTAACTCCACGGATAATTTTTTTGAACCACCGAGTAAACTAATAAAAACCTCAAAGTCAGTTATTTGTAAAGAAGTCTGCGATACAATTTTGTGTGAAATGAAACAACGTTTTGCATTCAGCAATCACTTAACTGCCGCAAAATTACTCTATTGCGAAAAATTTACTGAGTATAGGTCAAAATTTCCCGAACATGATTTTGTTTTGACGGTAAAAACATACGATTTTTTAAATAAAGTTCAATTAAAAGGTGAACTCAGTGCAATTTATGCTCGCGATGATTTTGCCAATGCTGATGGCGCTTTGTCTATTTTACAACTTTTTTATAATACTGGTTTACTAGAAGATTTTTCTCAGACTGTAAAGTTAATTAAACTCGTACGCACTATTCCAATGACTTCTGTTGAGAGTGAAAGGTGTTTCTCTACGTTAAAAAGGATAAAATCATTTTTGAGAAATACAATGAGCCAGGACAGACTGAATGTTTTATCAATATTAAGCATCGAAAAAGAGCTAATTCAGTCTATACCTGATTTCAACAAAAGGGTCATTGAGGTCTTCGCTAAACAAAAAGAGCGGAGAATAGAACTTCTCCATAAATAGGTATGTAATTTTTTTTTTCTTAATATTATTTGGTATTTGGATACCTACTCTGGTGAACCCCCAATTATTTGGTCCACCGGCCGCCACTGGTTGGTGTCCATCTTGATATTGAATCTCATCATAAAAAACATGAATGTCAATGTATGCAAGGTAATGAAATAAAAATTACCGTAGGCAGTGGTGGCCTAGCGTATATACTGGAAGCAGGCGATGGTCGCGTGGAGTTGGGCGCACAGCAGGGTGACGCGGGCTGAGAAGCACTGCCCGTGAGGGCAGCCTCCGAGCCATGGCCCTGGAACGTGTGTACACTCAACATGGGCCTTGGGTGGCCTTTCTCGTATGCTGCAAATAATCAAAATATAAGAAAAAACCAATGACTAAAACTACGGATATGACAACATGTGTTATTTAATTCCTGCGCTTTCTTCTGGCTATGGAAATATTATACAAAGTAGATAACTTGTATACTGCTGTTTGTAAGTGCCACTGCCAGTCGGAAAGTGAAGTTGTAAACTTTCACGGAGTTCATCTTCACCTAACAAGCTAACAAGGAAGGCGGAGATATTTGAAACCGATAGTGAACTCAAATAAAAATGTGATGAATAACATAATAAAAATAAGTGTTTTATTTATTTCATTAAAAATTCTTCAACATTGTGTTTTTATATCAAGACATATTACCAGTAGAGATAGTGTGTGGACGGTCACTCATGATGGCCGAGGCGGCCCTCTGGAACTGCATGGTATCCTCTAGGTGTGGCCAGCACTGGCCTGTGTCCCCCACACTTTGCCCGAGAGGCTCCTGGGTGCCCACGGGGGTGCTGCAAGAGCTGGCCGCCGATGTTGTGTCTGAACCCTGCACAACACAATCCACATATTTCAAACCTTTTACTCTTATCTGGAAGGCATATAAGAGTGTTTTTTAAACTTTTTGTTTTACAACGCCTTTAGTATACGAAGATTTTTTTGCAATGCTCAAAAAAATTTACCAATTAGTGGGATGAGTGAATGTTGTTCACCACAAATTATCTCAAATTTTGAAAAGAAACTAAAGACAGCTTGTCTCCAGTTGTACATTGAATTCAGAGCAATATTTGGTTTTTATTACAGGTACCGCTGAAAACACAACTTCACAGAGGTAAGTCGTCACAAATAGAACTTGAACTTACTGAGGTTTAGCACTCGGCAAAGAATATTCATACTTGACTGTATGGTACTCGAAATTCTGAATATTCATTTTTTATCGCTGCCTTTTGACCGTCCATCTGCGCATTCAACAAAGACAAGGCACCAAAGCACACACTTCAAAAACCTCTAGAGCATACATATAAACTATCACGCAATTTCCCTGTCAGTGTAAGCAGAAAAAAGAGAGTACCAGACTTTCCTATGTCGACATACTTCCTTCGCCTGATACACCTTCTCGAACACAACTCCTACGATTTTTCTAACTTTATACTTTTCCTACCTTCAAAATATCATTCACTTGATCCAACCATACTTTTCTACGCCTTTCACTAACATTTGTATTATATATTTGTTTTGTTAGTCTTTCTTCATTTATTAGTTTCACATGTCCAAACCATCTCACAATGCTCTTCTTCATCTTATTCGACACATCAGCTTTAAGTTCACATTCATACCTACTTACTTCAATTCGTATCTGTCATAAAGTGTCCCCTATGTATGTTTTTCAGTATACACATTTTCACAGCATTTATTCAGCTCCTTTTAGCCTTTTTCCACTTTCACGTTTGACTCCTATACATCAAACAAAAATATTTACGTGCACTATATCATCTTAGCCGATTAGAGCCGAGCCTCTAGAATGTACGAGGAAAAGAAGTACAAAATATTTACGTGCACTATATCATCTTAGCAGATTAGAGCCGAGCCTCTAAAATGTACGAGGAAAAGAAGTACAAAATATTTACGTGCACTATATCATCTTAGCAGATTAGAGCCGAGCCTCTAGAATGTACAAGGAAAAGTACAAAAAATAATGTATGACATCATCTAAAGCTCTTTTAAAATAAATCAAATCAAAGCAAACATTTGCTTACCAGATTGTATTAAACAATGGTTGCAAAGAACGAGGCAAAAAATTTAGGTGTGCACAAAAAATTCCAAGTATCCTGTAAAAAATTATATCATTCAAAATATTATCTGGATCACTGCAATCACTGCAAGAAGGCAAGTACTTATCAGATAGTAAATGGAAACGCTCTTTTCTTTTTGCAGAAATTCCAATTTAAGTATAATATTATGTATCCATGACAGAATCGACACAAAACTCTTACTAAGGGTTTAAAAAAATTACATACATTAAATTATATCTAAGGATTTAAGAAAACACTGAAAAGGTAATTGATTGAAAAGGTAGTTTTTTTTTTATTGTGATGAATGTAACAGAAAATGAACATCATGCAATAAATAGTCAGGTAAAGTATCCAGAAATGGTATATAAAAAAAATATTCAAAATAATATTTCCTATCAATAATCTATAAAAGATTTCAGCTTTAACCATCTTAGTGCTGAGCAGCGCTATCGCGCTTTTCGCGGTCCTCTAAAGTGCGGGGAGCGCGATAGCGCCGCTTACATTCTTTTGGAGATTGTGTTTATGGAGCTTGCGATTTTTATTCCAATTCACTTTTGTATATTCCTATTGACGTTATAAAACATTATACTTTATTTTAACTCAAAAGTATTTTTAGATTGGAAATACTGTTGAGTTGGAAAAATATAACCTTTAAAAATTTAAGATGTTAAAAAGATGTCAAAACAATGCAGGTTTGGAAAGATTGCCAGGGCGTTATTTACAAAAGTGTGTAGTAACAAAGATGACGGTCAAGTGAAACGATCTAATTTGATTTCACGGAGTTTGAAACAAAATATCCAATGTCCGTTTCACAATGTCCGATAAAGGAGTAAGGTGTCCCAAAATCGGACCGATACTCTGAGCAATAATAAATTATCAAGTGTACGGAGTTTTCATGGGAAACATTTGTGATACATACATTTTCTTTTGTTTTATTTTTATATGTATTTTTTTGTATTTTATTATCATAGCGGTGCGGTGTAAGGTTTTGTAAAGAAAAAGCTGAAATAATTTTGAAAATATTATAATACTCGTATTTAAGTGAGTTGTGATTTATTTGATATAAAATTAGAAAATATTATAAAATTAACCCAATCGGTAAAGCACTTAATGAAAAATTGAGGAAAAAAAGGTGGAAAAATATTGAATGAATAATTTGTATAATCTTAAATAAATAAAGAATTCTTTGCCCGTAATAAATCCTTTTCGGTATTATGGGTTTTTCCTAATTGCTGATTGGTACATTTCATTTCTGGATACTCAAATCAAATAATAAAAGAAAAAAAAATGAAAAGGAAATAAAAATAACCTTGAAAGACAAGTGGAGGAGGGTTGGCAGGTGCAGGGTGTCTTGCGAGGTGAAGCCCGAGTCCCGGCTGGAGACACTGCCCAAGCGAGGCGCCTGGGGGCAGGGCACAACACTAAGCATCCACTAATCTACACATTCCACTTTACTCTCTACCAAGAACCTCGCAGCAATCTCACAAACAAGCCCACATAGTCTTATGTAAACTGATACAATAATGTAAGAACGGATAATGTAAGAACCTGCCATAGTTTTAACTTTTGAAAAGTTTGGTAACTTGGCGGGTTTATTGCAATATGGCAATCTCTTCCAACAACCAGAAAAATGTTAATGAGGCCTTAAATGAAAACCAGACTGGAACCCTTTTTTAAAAAAACTGGGTTCCAACGGGAATCTAGCAAGTGTCTAGTAAGATGTGTAAAGACAAAGTTGGCTTAGTTTTAAAGAAAAACTTAAAATACTTTTGTGGGTTCGTAAAGTGTTGCTGCGAGGCATCTATCAAAATGCTAAATACAGAATTGCTCTATGAAAAACTGTACAAAATAAAATAACAATGAGTGTCATTATTTTGTTTCCTCGACAAATTCAAAGAATGTCATTATAATTTTTTTTTTCTCAACAAATATTTCAATAATGCAATTTAATCTGCTGGAAATATTGGATAAAAGTCATTTAATTTTTTTTGAAACTCCAATTTACTATTTTTTTACTGTGGATAAAAAAAATAAGGAATCTATAATTTTTCATTGTCTCTTTAATCAGTTTACTGTCATTCTGACAGCCTTGGGGTTCAATATCTGCACATAATTATCTATTACCATTCATCTAATAATGTAAAATTTTCCCAAGACCCTTTTTAAAATATTGAACGCGCAAAGAGACCGGGTCTTGGAGAAGACACTATATTCATCATTATTTTGAGAACTCTTCCACTAATTATTAAGAATGTTCTGAAGGTAATCGGTGCACAGTAGAGTAAGAAGTATTTATAATAGTTATTCATGGATGATAAAGCAGAGAAGTGAATGAGAGATGAGAAGATCTCATGCAAAATAAAAGTTTTACATATTTCAGCAAAGCAAAGCTCACTTATATAATTACAGCGATAATTGTTAAGTACAGTGAATCATGAAGCAATTAAGAAAAAAACACGTATCTAGTAGAACAATAAAAACCAAAAATATTTTTTTTACTCAAAGAAAATGCTAAAAAATAAACATAAAAAAATATAAAAATTTAATTAAACGATTTCTATAAAAAAAAATTACAAGCCTTTATACGACAATCCTTCACAAAAACAACTTCAAACGTTACATACATAGTTGGTTTTTTCTAGTTTTATAAGAAATAAAAAAAAACAGATTTTTTGACAATGTTAGAATGGAAAGGCACTCCAGTAATACAAGAATGCGAAGCAATTCATATTTTAACATGTATATACGAGTATACAAGAAACTTTCGAAGTAATGATATCAATAGATTTCTAAAGATGACATTTTTTTAAACGATCAACAAGATGTAAATGATAAGGAATTGTTAGATATGATTTGATGTGGTTGTTGTGATTAGAAGTTATGTGTGTGTAAGTTGCACAATTGCTATTTTTTTCACAATTTGATGTTGTATATTATTACAAAAAATACACATTGACAAGCTTCCTAATGATACCCATTCGTTCACTCATATGACAAGTCCAAATACACGCCTTCCAACATCTTGTCTGGAGAAACTCCACAAAATCCCACTGAAGAAACTAACATATTCAGTGCTGAAAACATTTATACACATATGCATTCATATTCATTTTTATTGGGTACTCGAAATTCTACAAAAACAAATGAAGCCAGAATGACTTAAGGGGGTATTTCTACTCTAGAAATTAAAAAAAAAAAAATTTTATTTGTATATTTTTAAATTTAGACCTTAAAGAATATGGTCTCAAAAGGAAATTTAAAAATTCTCAATATTTACGAAATTATAGCTATACATGAGGAAGGAATTACGCCACACCGGTAAGACTCCGACAATAATCTCAAAACTTTAAACGCGTTTTTCTCGAAACTACTTTTTTCGACCTGGTCGACATAAAATCTTAAGTTCTATCCAACCGATTGTCTTCAAATTTGGGATGAAACTTTGATAAATATTTTTATGTCGTCCATACCTTGAAAAATGTAAAACTATTTTTTTTTACTATTTTTAAAAAATTTTAATATTTTAAAAAAAGGGTAAAAAAAATGGAATTGTTTTTCAGACAGCCGCCATTTTACAATTTTTTTTTGTCTTTGGTACCAACTATAATGACATTATTTCTTATACAGAAACAGTATATGATTTTTGTTTCAGATTTACGAAAGGGCTTCAATTATGTCAACTAGCTTACCCCCTTTTGTTTTTATGACAAGATAACACATCGATCAATAAGGCCCGGGACTAACTACTAAAACAACATTTGTTTGCCAAAATTATTCTTTATTCATCAAAATAGTCTCCTTCAAGAGCGATACATTCAATCCAACGCTTTTCTACGCCAGCCGTGTAGAACGATTTATCTTTGGTTTCAAAATAAGTGTTAGTTTCGGCAATCACTTCTTCATTGGAGCCAAATCTCTTTCCCTGGAGCATTTTTTTGAGGTCTGCGAACAGCCAATAGTCGCTGGGGGTCAAATCTGGAGAATACGGTGGGTGCGGAAGCAATTCGAAGTTCAACTCATACAATTTGGCCATCGTTACCATCGACTTGTGACACGGTGCATTGTCCTGATGAAAGAGAACTTTTTTTTCTTCTTCATATGGGGCCGTTTTTTTGCAATTTCTGCCTTCAAACGCTCCAATAACGCTATGTAATATTCGCTATTGATGGTTTTTCCCGTTTCAAGGTGATCGATAAATATTATACTATGCGCATCCCAAAATACGGAGGCCGTAACCTTCCCGGCCGACTGTTGAGTTTTTGGTCGCTTCGGACGGCTTGTTTTGAAAATAGCAAAAGTAGGGTCACTAAAACCACTATAACTCAATGACACAATGTCATGAAAGTTTGACACGTAACTTTTAAAGGTTGGCACTAACTGAGAATGGTATGGATTTGTTATTAGAGGCGCCATCTGTTGGTTAGTCCCTGGACTTATTGATCGATGTGTTATAACAGCTGATAATATCTTGAATTTTACATTTTTTTTCTTTTTTTGTACATTCTCAAATCATCAATAAACAAACTGTAAAAAAATACATCCGAAAAATGTTTTTAGTTTTTTTTTTATTAAGTCTGAAAAAATGCCCGAAATTCACCCCTCTAAAGTAGAATACCCCCTTAATGGTATTAATGTTCTATTCCGAATTTCTTTAGATAGAACGGACCTAATCAGACTAATTCAACCATAACTGTGCGGTGCTCCATAACAGACAAAACAATATTATGTCAATTAGTGTTGGTTAACACATTGAATATTTTAAAAATAATGGTGGAGCTAAATAATTGTCTATACTGAAATTGCTAAAGATATTAAAAAGGTGATAGCAGCTTTAATTCATTATCGTATGCCCTTACGAACCCCATCAGTACTGTAAGGCTATTCCAGGTTCACTTGTTTTTTAATCTATCCAAAGAAAATCGGAAATGAATAGCGATGGGCATTTTTAGCGACCAGCAAAAGTTTCGACGAATAGGGGTTTTTTCTGCACTGAATGTGTTAACACACCAGCCTTAAGTCCTCATTCATCCCTTATCACTTCATTCCGTATTTTGTCATACATTGTCACTCCATGCATTCATCTCAATGCTTATATTTCTACAGCATTTATTCAGCTCCTATCAGTATTTTTCTTCACTCCCATACATCCAAGTTGAAGCCAAGATAATATTGTGGACTTTGATACTGTCCGGTTTGAATATATTAGGTGTACAAATAAGTTTCCGCCGTTTTTTATAAAAAAATGGGCATTTATTGTGAAAGAACGGAACCTCATGTTTTATTCGAAGTAGTACCCATCGCTTGCCACTACTTTTCCCCATCTTTCTGTCAGCATACGAATACCGCGTCAGTCATCATCATCATCTTTTGAGGCTATCCACGAATCGACTCAATTTTTGGTATCTTCATATGATGTGAAGTGCTGCTCAGACAGGCCATGCGTCATCGATCAAAACAAGTGGTAATCAGAAGGAGCAATGTCTGGTGAATACAGCGGGTGGGGTAAAACTTCTCAATTGAGTGTTTCCAAATAGGTTTTGACCGGTGCCGCAACATGTGGACTAGCATTATCATGCAGGAGAATAATTTTGTCGTGTCTGGCTTAGTAGTGGGCGCGCTTTTCCTCGAGTGCTCGACTCAATCTCATCAATTATGTTCGGTAGACAGCCCCAGCAATGGTTTCATTCGGTTTGAGCAACTCATAATACACGACACCAAGCTGATCCCACCAAATACACAACAAGAGTTTTTTTCCATGAATATTTGGCTTAGCCGTAGATGTTGAAGCATGACCAAGGGATCCCCATGATTTCTTCCTTTTTGGATTATCATAATGGATGCATTTTTCATCACCAGTGACTATATGGTGCAGAAAACCCTTTCGTTTATACCTGGCAAGCAGCATTTCACATGTGGAAAATTGGCATTCAAAGTTTCTCCGTGTCAGTTCATATGAATCCCAATTTCTTTGTTTTTGAATCATTCCCAATGATTTCAACCCATGTGAAATTGCTTGTTGAGTTACTCCTAATGTAAGTGCAAGTTCTTCTTGCGTTTGGCACGAATCTTGATCCAATAATACTTCCAATTCCGCGTCTTCGTACACTTTCGGCCTTCCGCTACGTTCTTTGTCTTCGATGTCAAATTCACCGTTCTTAAACTTTTGAAACCACTCACGACAACTTCTCTCACTTAAGGCAGCCTCACCATATGCTTCTACAAGCAATCGATGCGCCTCAGCTGCAGATTTCTTCAAATTGAAGAAGTAAATCAAAAGTTCCCGCAAATGACGCTTATTCGGCTCAAAACTTGACATTTTCGAACACAAAAAAATATGTTATACTGATAAAAATTCACTAATATTTCAAGGTCATGTTGTTGACAGATGTCCAACCTTACGATAATGACATTTTACATCTGACAATTTTAACCATAACTTACTGGTGGTGCCAACTTTTGTCAAACGGCGGTGACTTATTTGTACACCCAATATATTTTTTAGTGTCCCATTGACTTTGTTTCTACGTGCCCAAACCATCTTAAAGTGCTCTTCTTGATCTTACGAGTATTTTAGAGATCAGCCTTAAGTTTACATTCATACCTAATCATCAAAATTGGCACGAAAATACTATTGTGGACTTATCATCTTAGCAAATTTTGATACTGTCCGGTCCGAAAATATTTGTTTTAGTACCCCATTGACTTTGTTTCCTATAGCTACATGCTGTTCTTATCTCTTCCATTATCTGAGAACATACATATCATGCTTATCCTTTGCACTCCTTTATAAACATACGAGGGTGGTCCCAGAAGTACCCGACCTGAAGTATAGATGGCGGTTGTTGCTTTAAAAAATTACTATGGTAGAAAGTACTAAACTTATAAAGCTTAAGTTTCAAGTTTTAAGACGCTACGTTGTTTAGTATTTGTTTGGCAGCCATCAATAGTGAATGCTCTCAGTGAATTTGTAAACATGGAAATAATTGGTCATCGTTATGTGATACAATACTTTCATTTGAAAAGTCTAAGTCCAACCAATATCAAAGCCGAGCTAGATTCTACTCTGGAGGAGTCTGCTCCTTTGCTTACAACAGCAAAATATTGGGTGCCAGAGTTTAAACGAGGCCGTACGAGCTGCCAAGACGAACATCGCAGTGGTCGATCAAATGAGGTGAACACGCCAGAAATGGTAAAGAAAATCCACATTCGATTCATAACCATGGATGAAACATGGGTCCATCACTTCACACCTGAGACGAAGGAACAGTCAAAACAATGGACTGAAAGGGGAGAATCGGCTCCAAAAAAGGCGAAGACAGTTCCATCTGCAGGCAACGTCATGGCGTCAGTTTTTTGGGATGCACGTGGGATAATTTTCATTGATTATCTTCAAAAAGGAAAAACAATCAACGGCAAGTATTATGCAAACTTATTGCAGTGTTTGAGTGATGAAATCAAGAAAAAACGGCCGCATTTGTCGAAAAAGAAAGTGTTGTTTCATCAAGACAATGCACCAGTTCACACATCCATTATCGCTGTGGCCAAAATCAATGAATTAAAGTTCGAATTGCTTCCTTACGCACCCTATTCACCAGATTTAGCCCCCTCGGATTATTTTCTTTTTCCAAACTTGAAAAAATGGCTCGGTGGTAAAAGATTTGCCAACAATGAAGAGGTGGAATCTGCGGTTGATGGCTATTTTGAGGCGCTCGACGGTTCTCACTATAAACAGGGTATCGAAGCTATTGAACATCACTGGGAAAAGTGTGTCGAGCTGAAAGGAGACTATGTTGAGAAATAAAAATATTTTTTCCCAAATTTTTTGTGTTTTCTTGGTTAGGTCGGGTACTTTTGGGACTACCCTCGTATTAAAGTTAAACTAAATATATAGATAGATATAAACATAATTCATGCTGCTTGTTTACAACAATAACAATAAAAATGATTATGGGTTTGACTTAAAATACTAATTAGCAAGTGTGGATCAAATTAATAAAAAATAAACACTAATCACTAAACATAATAAGAGACAATAAAGAAAATTCATGGTCATGTGAAAGCACCTGCGAATGGCACTGCAAGTTGTTAGGAGTGGGCGTGTGGTTGGCCCCACTGGAGGGGGCGCTGGTATTGGGCGCAGATCCCGAACCAGAGCCCGAGGAGGAGCTGGCCAGCGAGGAGATGGACGAGCACAGTGAGGAGGAAGGGGCTCGCCCTCCCAGCGGAGAGGGTGGTGGACTCCATTGGCCGCACGAGGACTGCAGGTCTGATATCACCTGTAACAGAAGCAATAGTAATCTTTGGTACAAGTGCAAAAAACGTTGAAAACAATACTTTCTTTTAGCATAAGTGCATCAGATATCAAACAAAACTATTCTTTTGTACAAGTGCATCAAATATCAAATAATAGTATTCTTTGGTATAAGTGCATCCAGGGATGCCAGATTTAAAATTAACTAACTTATTTATTTATTTAACACTTTTATTGCAAATAAAATCTGGCGGGCTTATTGCCAGGCGGCAATATCTTCCAACCAATCAACTTAGGTTAACTTAGGTTTTGAACCCGGTATTATTGACAAATATAAAAAATTACAAAATAAATATACACATCTACAGACATAACTTGAGTGTAAGGATAGGAATATAGTGGCTGTTAGATTAGGAGCATTTGATATTTTTAACAAAATATATATGTATGAATGAGGGTACACTCCTGTCACTAGGCCAAGATTACTTTCAACGATAACCTTTGCAATGTTGAACTTTAGAGTGAAGAAAATAATATTTTTTAACAAGTTTGAGATAATTTTAATTCTTTGAATTATATACAGAAGAGATTACAAATTATTTATGGAAAATTAAAATGTATCAATTGTGATACATTTTTCAAAACATATTTCATACATCAGAGGTACATGCAGTGTTACTATAGTTGAATGACTAACATACATATGTAGCTTTGTGACCTAAAGATTACTTTATCAAACTCTGCATTAATTACACTTGACACTGTCTTTACACTTAATATTCTTTTCTTCATTATTCTCCATCACTACGTCTTCTTTCAGTCCGAGTTCTATCCTGTTTATCTCATTCCTTATTCATTCATAGATTGATTTTTCCGCAACTGCATATTGCATTAAATTAAAAATGGTTCCAAATCACATAAAATTCTATGAACAATAACAATTATTACATATATTTTGAAAATAAAATAATCGATCTGGTAATGCAGCATTTTTCAGATTTTAAAGGATATATCTACATCACTCAATAAGTTATGCCTTATTTTTCTCTTTTAATACTTGAGAAAAATGTTGTATTTTTTTTATAAGTATAATTAAAATATTCTCACTTTAATATTAAGTTGATCACATATTGGTATCACTGGTAATGAATGTGTTGACATTCTTTGGAAAAGGAAGCATATTCTATCAGCTGTCCCCTATCTGATTTTTTAAATAAAATTAAACATGATACTTGGCACCTATGGGCGTTGGATTGAGATATAACTGGTGCAAATAAGGGCTCTGGATATAAATCAATCCAGCAATAGATCCATTCAAAAACATGGTTTAATATAAAAAGAATGAACAAGGTGGAAGTGTATGTCATGTGTCGTTTGGAGACGGACCACTGTGCGGTGGCTAGTCCCCTTTACATACTCTGTATTGTGCTGAAACCCGCCTGCGAGTGCGATCTGGATGATAAAACTATAGACCATGTATTTTCCGGTTGTCCTTTGCGAGACAGATTTGATATAATAAAAGCCATATCTTTACCTCTTCCGATGAATGTTGCGTTTCTTCTTTCTTCGAAGAACTTTTCCACTCGATTGATTGTTAAATTTTTTAAGCTTAATCTGTTGAAACTTTAAATTATCTAGAATTATCATTTTTTTTAAATATTGACTCATAATTGTAACAGTTAACCTGAGGTGGGTTTACTTTTTATTTTATTTTTTGCCATACATTTTGTTTTTTTGTTGTTTAATCTAGATATACGGGGGTGTGGGCTGGAAGCCTCCCCAATGTCCTTGCGGTCGGGCTCGTCCTACATTAGTAGGCTGTATCTCGACCGAGGGAATGTTTGTGGGATGAGCCCGGACTTTTTAATGTCTTCTCTCTTGAATGTATTTTTCTGTCATCTATTTATTTTTCTCTTCTTATTCTACGTGTGCAAGGCTTTGGGCTGAAAAACATCTGGTGTCCCCGTGGCTGGGCTCGCCCTATATTGGTGGGGTGTATCTTGGCCAGGAGGATGTTATTAGATGAGCCCAGACATTTTGATAGCTTCTGTTTTTAATGTACTCTCTGCAATTTATGTGTTCTTGAAGTATATTTCAATGTATTATATACATACTATGTTGCTATCAATAAACCTATATTTATTTATTTCTTTGTTTATTAATTGCACAATGATTTTAATTTCGTGGCTCTAATGATCCTAGATTAGGTGGATTGCCTATTTTTTAAATATTGAGTTGATTGAAATATATGAGTTTTTACACTAAAAAGATTAATTTAGATGTGTTTTAATTCCTTTCTTTGACAATTATAAAATAATAAACTAAAAAAAATTGATGGCATCAGAAATTTGGCAACTAAGGGAATAACAGAATTATCATAGTTTAAATATATGAGTACGCTCCATTTTGGGAATGGATGACTAATTACCTGTTCGCTGGCTGGCGGCAGAGTATGCGGGTCTGATGTGTGACGCAGCAGCTGTCCCGCTCCCTCCTGCAAGTGACTCATCTCCGCCAGCATAGCTACCTCTGAGTCCTGGAAAATCATTGATCTCCATCATATCAGACAACAACTGTATACTATTCTTGGTACATACATGCACATATACCATCTTCCTGTCGGGATAGGGAGAGAGAACAGAGTGCAGTATTTTCCACTGAGGGTACAAGGTAAATGAAAATACTATTTATTTATGATACATGATACCTTAGAACAGAGGTTCCCAACCCCGTGCCCGCGGGCACCATGGCGCCCGCGGAACGATTCGTATGTGCCCGCCACTATTCGACAGAGACAGAATTTTTTCATAAACATTAATTAAAAATGTGAATTATTTTTATTTATTTGTTAAAGTTTTAATTTTTTTGAGTGCCTAGGTTTATTAAATACGTTCGTATGTTTGCGATACTGTATGTATGAGTGATTCCTTTGCTGACAGTACTTGTCGCAACTTGTCTAGCGGCGAGCCAGACTGCACTCTTCACGCGAGCCTGGAACGGGGAGTGCTATTTGCACATCACTCCTTGTACACGCAGAAAACCCGAAGTGAACGAACGCCACGAACTGAGCCGATGAACGCCGAAGGCGCCAAAACACATGGCACATGACTCTGACAGCTCTGTCTGTCAGTGAAAGCAATAAGCATGGCCCCGACAGCCAAACTGACAGTAGTCACAGGCTCGTACCGTCCCGATTGCTTCCGGGATCATCGGCTCACTTCGGGTTTTCAGAGTGTACAAGGAGTGATGTGCAAATAGCATTCCCCTCCTGGAACCGCGTTGTTGTCATTGTGATTGCGATTGCTGCCCCATTCGGGTCGCGACAGTTAGCTGGGAGACATCTTCGTCTGACGAAACACAAATTAGGAGTTTTGATATTCCTTCTGAAAATTTTTAACGGGCTAAAAGTGAGGTGCGTAATCTATTATATTAATAAGCGATAATCTATTATGATTGTGGGGATAGTTATAGTCCTTGTTATAATACATTTATGCATATAATGTAGAACAGGCGTGCGCTATAGCATTGATATTATATTGTAGTTCAATTACTATTTATTTTTTATTTTTGTAGTCCTAAAATGAGTGGACCGAGTAAAAGACAACGAACCTATAATTTTAACACTGACTGGGAGGAATCATATTGTTTCCTTAATTTGAAAAATGAGAAATTTTGGACCTAAAGAATGATATTTTGCTAAAATCCTTAATATCAGAGGACTTTTGGAATACAGTGGACAGAGAAAAGTTCCCATTTTTTAAAAAAGCGGCATATAAAATTGAATCATTTTTCGGTTCGACATATTTATGCGAATCATTGTTTTCAAACATGAACTTAATAAAATCAAGATATAGATCTCGACTCACCCATGAGCAGCTTTATGATTGTTTGCTAACAGGATGATCGTCATACTCTCCTAATTATGAGGCACTGGCCAATGATATGCAATGCCAAAGATCACAGTGACATATTGATATTATATTTTTTTATAAAATGTTTTCTTTGTATTTGTGTTTTTTGTTTACTTTTTTTACGTTTTGTAAATACATTTCTCTGTGTGTATGCAATTTGAATAAGAATTTTATTATTTTGAAACATTTTTGTTTATTATTTATTAATTAATTATAAATATAATAAAATAAATTATGGGAAAATGAGAAAGATTAAAAATAGGTGGTGCCCGCCACCCTACCGATATTTTAGAATGTGCTCTAGAGTACAAAAAGGTTGGGAACCCCTGCCTTAGAACTACATAAAATATAGATAACAATGGATGTTTTATATCATATAATAAAAAGTATTTTTTAGCTTAGTCGGTAGAACACTTGACTATTCGGTAGTTTCGAATTTGATAACTGTTACATACACATGCATACCGTCACACTATTTCCCTCTAGGGGTAGGCAGAGAGAACAGAGTGCCAGACTTTCTTATCTCGACACACATCCTTAGCCTCTTCTACATTCATACAACTTCTCTGACTTTCTACATTTCCTTTTTCAGAATATCATTCACTTGATCCAACCATATTTTCCTTAGTCTTTTTTCACACGTCTTCCGCTCACATTTGCATTTGCACTATATCCGTTTTGTTAGTCTTTCTTCATTCATTCGTTTCACATGTCCAAAACATCTCAACATACTCTTCTTTATCTTGCTTAACACATCATCCTTAAGTTCACATTCATCCCTTATCACTTCATTCCGTATTCTGTCATACATTGTCACTCCATGTATTCTTCTCAATGCACACATTTCTACAGCATTTATTCGGCTCCTATCATATTTTTCAACCTCAACGTTTCACTCCCATACATGTGAGTTGGTACTAAAATATTATTGTGGCATCATCACAGCAGATTTTGATACTGTCCGGTTTGAGAATATATGCTTTAGTGCTGCATTGACTTTAGTTTCTATCACAACACACCGCTCGATAACCCTCTTAACTCTTGCATAATCAGAATAACAAGAATTTATACCGTTAGAACCGTGTATGTTGGTACCAGATCGAACATAATTCAGTCTTATTTGTGCTCCCCTGATGATGAGATGAAAGCCTTGAAACTGGTAGGGTTATCCATTACATAAAGTGGAATTAACAGTGTTTGATTAAATAAATTAAAATATTCTTAATAGTGGTTCCATTCTAGGTGATAATACGTCAAAACTGAAGGTAATAAATATATTTCAATATCCCTACTAAGTGTATACTCAACATTATCATCGTAACAATAAATTAACTTACCACAACAGGCTTTAGGAGAGATACAAAAAAGCAAAATCTGCTCCTTTCCTCCACCAGAGCAGCCCTGACAGCTTTCTTTTCGGCATCTTCCAGGATTTGACGTCTTTCATTCACATCCTAAAAAAATTACACGTATAAGAAAACACGAACAAGAAAAGAATAAAATAATTTTAAAAGAAGGAGGAATCTGTGTTGAGATATATAAGTGTGTCAGTTTAAATGGGTTAATAAAGTTTATAGCGGGTTTTTTTCTCTTGAATCGCATTAGCCTTCCGTTTTGACGAATCCTCTGATTTGATGACACATTGCGCATGGCCAAGGAGACAGTTTGGAAGGGCTTGTGCCACTAGCGTGGAAAAACAACGCACAAGAGGAGAGTCCCAATGCGTTGTACTGACCAAGTGAGAGACGCAACAGGACTAGCCTTAACAACTACCCTTCGAACCGTGGAGTGCAGAGATAGATGGAGAGTTGTCACTTGACAAGAAAATCTTCTTCTTCCCAGTGTCATGTCAGGTCCCCCCAACGTTGAATATCACTTGAGAGTAGACATCTTTGTCCCCGGCAGCCCGAAGAAGATCTCCAACGCCCCTTATGCCAGTCCAAATCACGTATATTGCGGAACCAGGAGATTTGCCTTCTGCTTACACCTCTTCGGTCTTCTATTTTGCCTTGGATGATCAGGTGCATTAATTTGTACTTAGTTTTTATTTTCATTATTTTTTTATAGTTAGATTCTTTTGATTTAATTGGGTATAACCCGTATTAAACATGTCAATATAATAAAAATATTTTATTTATAGTTAAGGCATTAAAACTGTGGAGACATTGTAATTTGTTTTATCAAACACTGTTTATTCCACTAATACAAAGTGGTATAAACAGTGTTTGACTAAACAAATTACAAAAATAAATATATTATATTTTTGTTTCGAAATGAAAATGTGAGATGTTTAATACCTGTAGACATGTTTCAACACGACGCTGCAGGTCACTGCCTTTTCCTTTCTTGGCTTTCTTCTGCAGTCTCAAAGTATCAGTGGATCTCTTTTTCAGTTCTGAACGTGCTCTCTTGTATTCTGTGGATAAATTATATTTTAAATAAAAACTTATTGAATAAATTTATAAATATTTCGCATCAAACGGCAAAAAAAAAGACTGATATCAAGTACAAAGTATGGAAAAAAAGACTGATATCAAGTACAAACTATGGAAAAAAATACATTGGAGGGACTCAAGTCATTAAAGATTTACTATATTTATAAATTTGGAGGTTTCATAGTTTATCGTTGAAGTAAAAATATTTTCATAAAAAAGTAAATATATCGAAAATAATTTACAGCAGAGTGACGATTATCCGAAGCTCAATTTATCTATGAGTTAGATCAACCATGATCCTCTGTAGTGTTAAATATATTTTCATAGTAATCCCGAAAAATATTTTATACCAAATTTTTAACGAAGATCCACATTTTTTTAAATTACAAAGCAAGGACCTAAACTGTTATAAAATCAATGGTCCATATTATACCAATTGACTTATGGTAGTAATTTAGTGGTGTTTCCCCGCGTCCACACCGACACGCAAATATGTGGATAGGGGACTTCCCAATATAATTGTCGCGATATGATACTGACATCTAGTAGTTGTATCAGTCAAACATTGAAATTTTTTTTTCGCATACTCATATTGTATAGCAAAATTCATTTAGCATTTCAACTCTTAAAATGTTTAATTCAATAAAAACTTAATTTGGATTAACTGTGCTTTTCAATAATCCAGGCTCGAGCGTCCTCCAATTACCACGGATAATTGGCGCTCTACTGTATTGTAAAAACATAGCTAATGTACAGCTATTTCATAACATAATATTACATCATGAGTGGTTGGTAATTCAAATTTAGCACCACTAAATAAATTTAATTATGTCTATAAGTATGTTTAAAACTGAAATGTCAAGAATTAATAACAAGTGTACTTATTCACCAGACTATTGGCACCCGTAATCTTGCCCCTGAAGTTGGGGCTAAATCTAAATTAGTATGACCAACAATATTTTAAACCTTGGCTAGAATTCGGTAACCAAATATGAAAGCCTTATTTTATAAAGGATATTAAACTTCGTGAACGGGTTCAAAGATGAGCAACAAATATTCCAACATGTCATGACTAATCTAACTTTAAAAAATTTACGTTTTTTCATTAACGTGTTCCCCGCGGGGAGCACAAACGCCTGTGATCTGACGAAAATACAAACGCCTGTGATCTGAATCCAAGTTTCAAATCACAAATACTTAAAAAAAATGACACAAAACCGGAATAAAAATTGAACTAAAATTTAAAATAATCTTTATTCTAGCGACATCTCTGAAAACCTTGTCAAATAATATATTAGTTTATGAGATATTGTTGAATAAACAGAGCGCCGAATTATTTGGTTTCTCAATATTTCCAGCATTAACGACCTGTCGCGCGGATCGAGTCCTGCGATGAGTCTCTCTTACGTAAATAAACATTACTAAGTCTCTCTTACGTAAATAAACATTACTAGTGCTATATGCATTTGATTGGGTGAGTGTAATGAATTATTGCTTTGATCGTAGCATTCCTTTGTTTATTTTACGTAATGTTAAGTTTATCTCCTTTATTTAATGAGTCTCCTTAAGAGTAATGACTATTATTTATTATCAGAAAATTACTTAAGTGTCATGTTTACTTGGTGTTGTAATCAAATATCAGTGGTTCTAAACAAAATATGTGTTTAAACTTAGAAATTTAAAAACGCTGAAATTGTGCCGCGCACAGGATTCGTGGAATTTGATTTTTAACGCGGTGAACAGGTTAAAGTTGCCTACACTGCAATAAAGATGAAATCGTGGAGACTCGATTGGCTGTCATGTGATCTTGAGCAGTCATAATGATTGCTCAGAACTAGGTCAATATTCTTTTGACCAAAACACATATTAGAGAGGATATTAGTGGAAATTCTCCAAAATTTATTTCTACAAGCCAATGGAAAATTGTTTTGATAACCTAGTAGTGAAATCTTGAAACGAACTGCTCAATACTGTGGTGAGTGCTAAGTCATTAAACTAGTTTAAAAACCATCTGGACAAGCTCCTACACACAAACCCAGAAGTAGTTTAATGGTGTTTTGTTTCCTTTGCTTTTATTCTTTAAATTATTGTATATTATTTTTGCTTCTCCTTTTATTTTTCTTCATTAACATATGACAGTTAATCTTGATCTAGATATTCACAGGATTCATGCTGCCTAATAATATTAATAACAATAATATTGTAGAATGAATTCAATGCAGTTTCATTGTAAAGAGGCCATTTTTACGACATTAATAACGCCTTGGATTGTGCTGATTTTCTGGTACAGACAGTTTCTTTAAATTATGTAGAACCTATAATTTCTATCAATTGATATGAGAAAAAGATTTTCAATAAAATAAAAAGTGTTAGAACTCACCTCTAGAGTGATCCTTGTCTATATTGATCAAAGTCTTCTTCCAATCCTCTAACTTCTCTTGCAAAGGATTCACGAGGCAGTCCATTATGGCACTGTAAAGAAAGATAAGAGATTTATATGATTCATGTAATATAAGATGCATATGCAGGTAGTTTATCGTCAAGTCTTAAGTACAGCGTCAACACATCTTCGAAAAATACAAATCGTACAAAACAAAGCATTTCATATATTGGTCGGAGTTCCATGGTGCACTTCACTGCACTGCATAATGACACTAGACTATAACTAGTCGAGGATTTTATTGTTTTTCTGGCCAAACGGTTTTCCACTTCCCTTTCATTCAAATCATTTCATTAAAACCCTCGCCAAAGAAGATCCATTACAGCTGACATCCCACAAAACTCTAAACCAGATCCTCGGAGTATTACCACCCGATGGAAAAAACAGTCCATCTACCTCAGCATGAGAAACTCTGTATATTTAACCTGTTATGTAATTTTTAAGTTAAGAATAACATAATCCACAAAAATTAGACAAGGATCAAGTTAACTATCTGACAAGGAGTTGACAACCTAAACAGAAAACTAGCCAAAAACATGAAATAAACACAATATCAAAATTGATTTTGGAAATCCGCTAGTTTGATTAGTGTTTGCCAAGAAGACATATGTTATTAAATAAACTTGACACACTAGAAAGTTCGTACATTGCTTTTTCATTGAATTTGATCTACCTCTAGCACGCCTTCCAATCTCATTTGCACTATATATTTGTTTTGTTAGTCTCTTTTCATACCTTCGTTCCACATGTCCAAACTATCTCAGCGTACTCTTCTTCATCTTAATACATTAACGTTAAATTCACATTCTTCTCTTTTGTTTTCATTCCGTATTCTATCATACATTGTCACTTCCAGTTCAGATTGCTGTTTTTCTCAAACCGTATTCAGACTGATATTTTTCATCTTAATTAACACACCAGACTAAAGTTCGTATATATCACTAATGACTTCATATCGTAGATTGTCATGTCACCTCATGTAGTGACTCCTGCTACTGCCACTTAAGGAAGAGATTTGTGAGAATGAGAAAAGACAAGATATACGAGGGTAGATCTAAAAATAACGAGAATTTTTATTACGGCCGTCTTTTTTCCTCACGTTGGCGACACTGTCTGTGATGTACTTTTCAATTTTCAGCCATATTGGATGGGCAGTTTGTATTTGACAGGCAAGTATTTGCAACGCATTTTGGCACATTTGCGATTTTTTTTTCATTTTAAAAATTCCGAAAAAAACTATCGTAATCGTAGATCGCAAACAACTTCCGGATTTCGCAACACGATAAAATACCGGCTCACAACTTTACTACTAATTCGTGATTTTTTTGCCTAAACTAATACCGTCGTGATGCCGCAGCCACCGTAATCACCAGATATGGTCCTCTACGACTTCTACCTGTTCCCTAAGATGCAGATAACATTGAAAGGACAACGTTTTGTGGCCATAGAGAAGGTAAAGGCAAAATTGCTGGGTGAGCAAAAGACTATCGCAAAAAATGCGTTCCACTTACATTTGTTGTACTATAAAGGCATCATCTTAAACCATGGAGCAGTTTCTGTCCTCCGATACCCAATTATACGCTCCTTAAATGACTTTGGAAACTACTCCAAATCGAAGAGAGACGGGAAGGATCTGAGACAAAACGTTCGCTATGGTCATCTATTCGATATGCCATAAAAAAGAACTCACCAAGTAAACGCCTTCACCCGAGTCTCCATTGCCTTATGGCGGAGACACATCCTTGTGAGGGCTGTGCCAATGTCCTTTGTTGCTCCTGAAAAGAAGAAAAATATGTTATAAAAAAGATTACAATAAGGACAGCAGAACACTTTGAAAGCGAACTGAATTGATGGCTATGGGCAGAAAGTAGACAATCGGCATAGTTTTTCGTGAAGACCTATTTTGATGAAAATTTACCGAACAGATGAATTGAACGTGAAGGTAGCATTGAATAACCCCCTGCGCTCCTTAGACCTCACACCAATGTACTTTTTATGGAGATTTATCCAAGATAGTTTATGGCGCAAAATCAGCAACATAAAATGAATTAGAGCAGCCATTGAAAGAGAATGCGCCAAAATACCAAAACGAATATTTTTTACAATTCTACGTTATCAGCAGTGCATTAACCAGAATGGCTATGAGCACTTGCGATAACTAAAAGGATTCTAAGTCTGTCTTCTTTAATTTGGAGTATTAATTTTAGATTTGCCTTAATGAAGTGTGCATATATTTTTTAAGGACAACCTGTATAAAAATATCCATAGATCAACTCTGTATATACAAAATAACAAAAAAATTATATAGTTACATTCCGTCTTAGTAAAATTGTTCCATGCAAGCCCATATAAATCAGCTGAAAATTTTCTAAATTATCGCAGAATATATCAATTTAGGTTGGATGCTTTTTGCATATACACGACCAGTTTATGTCATTATGGTAACATAGTTAGCACTATAGCGAATACCAACGGGGGATTTCCATGCTTAATGTACAGGGTGCGGCAAAACCCAATTTATTATTTAAATTTGTAACAATTTAAATTGTTCAGATATATCGGATTTAAATCGTGGAACCCGTACACGATTACAGAACGCGCCAAAATCATAATATTGTTTCTGCAAAATAATCTATATATTGTCAATACGCAGAGAGGATTTAGAAGATTTCATGGCGATAGAACTAAATTCCATGAAAAGGTCAAACTCCTGCGTACAACATAATGGTTCATATTTAATTGATACAATTTTTCGTACATAATTTAGAAAAAATAAATTAATTTAAAACGATTTTTTTTTATTTATTACACTTTGTTCATAAATTATATCAAAAGTTTTTTATTTATTACATTTCGTTCATAAATTATATCAAAAGTTTTTTTATTTATTACATTTCGTTCATAAATTATATCAAAAGTTTTTTATTTATTACCTTTCGTTCATAAATTATATCAAAAGTTTTTTTATTTATTACATTTCGTTCATAAATTATATCAAAAGTTTTTTTTATTTATTACATTTCGTTCATAAATTATATCAAAAGTTTTTTATTTATTACATTTCGTTCATAAATTATATCAAAAGTTTTTTTATTTCTTACATTTCGTTCATAAATTATATCAAAAGTTTTTTTATTTATTACCTTTCGTTCATAAATTATATCAAAAGTTTTTTTATTTATTACATTTCGTTCATAAATTATATCAAAAGTTTTTTTTATTTATTACATTTCGTTCATAAATTATATCAAAAGTTTTTTATTTATTTATTACATTTCGTTCATAGATTATATAAAAAATTAAGGGACATTTGCCGCACCCTATATTTAGCAAAAAAATATATATAACCATATCAGCTTGATTTGCCAAGGTTTTCAGAGAAAATTAGAAGGAAACAATTTTTATAGCACTGTTTCGTAATAAAATAGCAACTCGAAATAGTTTTCATGTTTTAAACAAAAAAAATCAGGTCATAAGCGTTACTAAAGAAATTAAGACGGAATGAGGTATGAAAGTGACAATCACACTTCTTTCAATAGGAAAAAATATTTATGACAAAGCACATGTCATAAAAATAAAAACTAACTGAGATTTTTTGAAAAATATAATTCTCTTTAGTTTTCAACGGTTTCATGAACGATTATTTTTTAATGCGAACCGTTGTTTTATTGTATTGTTTGAAATATTTCTTATGTATTCCTCCTAGATCAAGTGTTTTATTTGAATAATTTAAGTCGTGTTTGTTTTACAAATAAACAATTTGCGATTGGCATCAACCCTGATGCAGGAAAAACCTGTATTGACCTTGACCAGGCAGTTGGCTCGGCATATTATTACATGAGTCAGACAGCATTTAAGTGATTTGATCACCTGCTATCCAGTTTTTTTTTTCATCTGTAGTAAACATTACACAATCCTTAGTCAAGAAGACGAGGATACTAAGGGCCGTGAAAAGAATAATGCAACTGTAAAGAAAATACAAGGGTTTAGAGGGAGTGTATCGAACGTATTGTCACATGGATGAGTGAATTTGATTTTATATTATCTCTGATATTGTTAAGAAATTATTATTAAATATTGTCGTATTTTAATGTATTATCCGTGTTTGAGCTGTATACACAGGTACCTATTGTAATAAAATTTTGTCGTATTTTAATGTATTATCTGTGTTTGACCTGTATACACAGGTACCTATTGTAATAAAATTTTGACGTATTTTAATGTATTTATCTGTGTTTGACCTGTATACACAGGTACCTATTGTAATAAAATGTTCCTTATGCGTATATTATCAGCTTCTGGAACGTCTAACATGATTTTATTTCGACAAACTTCTACCTGCCAAAGAGGAATCTCTTCACAGAAAACGCAAGAAGCAAACCGGAATCTCCGAGGATTGAGCGGCAGCCATCCACCTATTTGACAGTCTTTGTACCGGTGTACAGGGAGTCTGAAGATACATATAATTACACCATTTTCATTGCTGGGGGTTCGGGTTCAAATTCCGATGGTACACAAAAAAATTAAGAAAAAGAATCCCAATCTAGTAAAAAAGTTTGTTCGGTAGCAATACTCATACGTGCTAGGCGTGTGCGAGTATTGTTCGGTAGCAACACTCATACGTGCTAGGCGTGTGCGAGTATTGTTCGGTAGCAATACTCATACGTGCTAGGCGGGTGCGAGTATTGTTCGGTAGCAATATTCATACGTGCTAGGCGTGTGCGGGTATTGTTCGGTAGCAACACTCATACGTGCTAGGCGTGTGCGAGTATTGTTCGGTAGCAATACTCATACGTGCTACGCGTGTGCGAGTATTGCTGGATCTTTACGAGAGTACTTTACTCACACTAGGATAATTTGTTCCACTAAATCAAAGTCACTGTGCAATTATATGAGTATAACATATAGTAAAATATTTTTTTTAAATGACGATTTCAGACAATTTAAAGTTTCAACGGATAAAACTTCAAAAAATTTACAAACGATCTTTAAGTGGAAAAGTTCCTCGAAGAAGGAAGAAATGCAACGTTCATTAGACGCGACAAACATATGGCGTTTAGTAAAAATTGTCATTATTATCGCAGGAACAAACATTTTAGCGTGTCAGTTATTCTGCATGTAATGTATTTTTGTCACAGCAGTCTATTTGAACATAGATATCATGGTGCCAACCCTGATCACAATGAAAAAGGAGTGGTAATTTAAAAATTAAAAAATGTATTCACGAATTCTCACTCGTAAATAATCGTTTCATTAAACCAGGAGTGTTTTGAGTGGATTAGAAAAGGGGCGCAGAAGTGAAAAAAAAGTGTTGTTCCATTTTACTAAAAAAAAAAAAAAAGATCCATCGTATATGCTATTTACAGTTTTAATAAATTTGAATACAAAATAATAACAAGTGAAGAGTATATTTGAAAAATACTAAAAGCTACGAAAAAAACATACTTTTTCACTAATCTTTTTATTGTATTCGGTGAAGATTTATTTTTCAAACTCAACTCGTAGCAGATAGTGCGGAAAAGTGTATGCAAAACTTCAGCAAAAAAATTATATAATCCGATATATACATAAAAATATATAATATAATGTGTTGCATACAAATAAAAATATGAGAACATAATAGTTAAGAGTATACAGATACAGTAAAACGACAGTAATCTTACACATAAACAAAAAAGCGAAAAAATTCAGTGAAGTGGAAAAGGTTAAATTAAAAACTTGACAGTGTTCAAGTTGCTGGTGCCTTGAGTTTCTATATCACCATGAAGCATTATTATGGCGACAACTGTGGGATAGTAACGCTAACGTTTCTTGTCTGTTTCCTCATACGGTCCGGTTATGGACGTGAGTATTTTAGGAAAATATACGTTGTTAATTTCTAGCTACGCATACATATCATCACGCCATCCCTCTGTCGGGATAGGCGGAGAGAACAGAGAGCCAGACATTCATATCTCGACACACATTCTTCGCCTCTTCTGCATCCATATACTTTCTTGTACAGCTCCTACTACGATTTGTTTGAGTTTTAACGTTTCGTTCTTTCAAAATATCATCAACTTGATAAAACACAATTCCTTACTCTACCGCGCCTTCCACTTACATTTGCACTAAATATTTATTTTGTTAGTATGTCTTCATTCATTCGTTATACATGCCCAAACCAGATCAGGGTGTTTTACTTAATCTTTGACAACACATCAGCCTAATTCATCTCTATTCACTTCAAACCGTATTCTTCTCAGCGTACGCATTTTTACAGCATTTATTCTTCTTTCGCTATTTTTCCATGTCCACATTACCTCATATACATCAAAGTTGATACTAAAATGCTATTGTGGACTGTCATATAAGCAGATTTTTATGCTGTCCAATTTGATTATACGTGTTTAAAAGCCCCATCGACATTGTTTTCTATCTTTACACGCCGTTCGACATCTCTCATAACTCTTCCAGCATTTGAGAAAATATTGCCCAAATAGCACAATTCCTCAGCTTGCTCCAATTTTTCATTGTTCACCCATATGTGTATATCGTATTTACTAGCTATACAATGAGAGATAATTAATTTCAAAGGAATCCTGTGCTTTGCAGCCGACGCTACAATTGCTCGAGGCGTGTGTGGATATCGAGGAGTTGTGACTTGTTCAGCATTAGTACAATAAAAAGATTAGAGTTAAACAATTACACTTCGACTGAGCCAACAGGGATTGCTCTTAATCACTCACGCAAGAACGAGCCTACGAGCCGCTATGCCTGTTGGGTCTTATTTCATATTTCAAAAGTAACAACAATCTTTAAGACTCGGGACGTTGTAAATCACTTATCAACTTATTAAAGTGAACATAGATTTTTTTTAAGTATGTTATAATTTTTTTGCTATCCAAATTCCAATGCAACTTATTGGGTTAAGCATGTATTGTGTATAAAATAAATTGTGAGCGAAACAGAAGAGGATCACCCAAGTACAGTACCCGGCAGTAAATAATACACATCAGGCTTAAGAAACAGACTGTCGGCCATAATCGGCTAACTTCGGTTTTGTAGAGCGTCGTCTCTGTCGCTTGACAACGACTGACAAATCGCGACGGAACACGTGTATGAATGACAGAGACGACGCTCTACAAAGCCGAAGTTAGCCGATTATGGCTGACAGTCTCTCGGTACTGTACGTGTATGCCTATCATATAGACTGGGTTCTGCAACAAAAAATGAAAAAAAAATGTATTTCTCTAAGACCCCGGTAAGGTGTTTATCCTTGAAGATGAACCTATGGAATAAGTATTATAAACCTAGGTGAATTCCTGCTCAATAATCAAATAACTCAATAAATCAATTCGAAGGAGGAAGGCACCTGCTCAGGATCCTGTCCGAAAGGCGTGCAAGATGGATCGGTCATATAATACGACAAGAGGGCCTCTTGCATGCCATAATGGAGGGTATGACCGAGGGGACAAACTCTAGGGGACGCCCACGCCGAGAGTACCTGGAGGACCTGTTGGTGGACGTGCGCTGCTCAACATATACAGACTTAAAAAGAGCCGCACAGGACAGGGGGGAATGGAGGAGAAGAGTTCAAATTGCTGCAAACCAGTCTTAGGACTGCAACCACGGAAGAAGAATCAAGATTTTCACAATGAAATCAAATGTTAACTAAAAAAATATCTGACTATTTAAAATGAGTAAAAATAACTCAAGAATAACACACGTAGTTATTGGCATATACGAGTAGCAACGCAATTGGCAACCGAGATCACTCAAGAGGTAGAAACCACTCAAGAGGTAGAAACAAAGCTGGGAATCCAAATCCCAGAAGAGACAATCCTAATAACCCCTAGTCTAGAAAAAACTACATGTTAAGTTTAATGCACTTCAAAAGTGATCTTAATTGCGAAAATTGAGTGATATAACATAGAAAGCTTGGTCTATCCACATAGCCCAATGCTTAGTATTGATGAAAGCACTTGATTTCTTTCTCTCATAGAGTTCTGAACATTTAGTAATACTCTCAGATTAACTAAGTGCCATAAGGGGAATGTCCTCTTATTTCTAGAATTCAGCCGATAATTTTATTTCATGTGAAATCAATTATTCGGGCACATTTCCAGACGTGAGTCCGATAACCTGGAGAAATTGATAGTTAATTATAAGAAGTATGCCAGAAAAAAGAGGCAGGTGCAGAGCACTAGGAAAATTGAGTGGTCAGATGAAGAAATTGACTGGGGTAGCCTATGTATGTTAGATTGCCATGTAAACGATAAGTAACTTCGGGGAGTGGAGACGTGTCGTCGCAATCTGTACCATCAATATCCCATACTCGTAGATCACGACCCTGAGTAATCAAGAATGACGGAGACGATGAGAAGAAGTTACGAAACCTTAGTGATTTAGGAGACGGAGTGAAAATAACTTGTAGCCCTTGTTAATGGCATTGCAGGTGATATAAGGAAAACTTTTGAGTCCTCGTTGGTGACGTAAGAATAATAACATTTTATTTAACAACAAATTGATCGTACTCTTGGAGTTCGTTAAATACCAGGAATTGGTATGACGTTCGTTCACGCAAATTGATGCATAGGAAACGTTTCATTATAACGAATCCAGTATCTTGCGTAAGCTATCAATAATGAAAACACGGTCAGTGAAACTTGATAAACTTGTATTTCCAGTTAAAAAAATATATCTAGATTAAAAAAAAAACAAAATGCATGGCAGAAAACAAAATAAAAAGTAAACCCACATATACTATACCACCTCAGGTTAACAACTGTCAGCAAGAACGAAAAAAAGAAAAGCCTCAAAGGAGTCCAAATCACCTCAAGGGCGCATTGTTTACCTCTGTATTTAACTTTCGTTGTATACAGTACAACCTGGCGGGCTTATTGTCATGTGGCAATCTCTTACAACCAACCAGAAAAATATCAAAGAGATCTTAAATGAAGAATGTTATCCTTAAAAAAAACAGCTTTCTAACGGGAATCGAACCCGCAACCCCTGCGTTGGGAGACTAATGTCTTACCAACTACGCCAAGGAGGACGTCGTTTGTTTTTGAATTTATGAAAAGCATCTCATCAGCGGCTCTAAATAAACTCAGGTTGAATGATGGTTGAAACCATTTTAAAACATAAATGTCAGTAACTCTGTGGCGTTGT
>OX463856.1:27878145-28029062 GCA_949825065.1 Odontocerum albicorne
CATAGTTCACGTCCCCGATATTGTAAATTCCCGACATATCATGTTTTATGAAACACGTGGTCTCGGTTAGTAACTGACAACATATTTTTTAATACTGTCGGAAAGATTAGGTCAATAAAAAAAAAATCTCTTAGGTGGTCGCTTCGGGGTGCAAAACCATATCCCGAATTGTAAAGAATTCCATGGTCATTGTTTGTTTAAAAAAAAGGGTCTATAATAAAATCTACTTCGTAGTTGTTTTCGATTGTAAAAATGGAATATTGTAATGCCAGCGGCAACGGCTGGGGCAATAAGACCGCCCCGAGCTACGGTCCTTCTGTGAAGTCGCTAATGGACCAGGGTCCTTGTGTTAAAAGGATAAAAGCAATATCATAAAAAAATCCATATGGCCCAAGATGGAGTAATAAATTCCATCTAGACTCCAAACCCTTCGTGCTGAATTGTAAAGGATACCGATGTCATTGTCTTTTAAATAGAGTGTTTTGGGTCGACGGCTGTTACTAGGCGGCATTAGTATTTTTTAAGTGAGAAGAAAACATTTATCTTCCCTTTCTCGCAATCTTGCTATAAAAGAGAAGAAATTCACGGGCAGCTCCCTTTTTTGGGACCGAACTCGACGCTGTTAGGACGCTCCTCCAAAACGCTGTTCGCACGGAAGACTGCCAGACGCATTTCCTCTGCTATCACAGACGCTTCAGCACGTACATCTACAATTTGGTGAATATTATTCCTTTTTATTTTAATGCTGGATTTCGTCCGCACGTTAAACCCTCGCTCAACTTAAATTCAAAATTGTTATTGTAATCCCCCTTGCTAAAATCGACAACACAATCTTCGTCTCATTTAAACTTTTTTTTTCTTTTTTTTATCCATAATATAATAAACTGTTTTGTTTTAAAATTATATCTTGTTTAATTGTGTCACCTTGTCCCGCTGAGAATTGAGAAAGAGTTACCCAGAGTTAAAGGAATCCAACGAACCCCCGAGATCTAAAGAGTGCTTGCCTCTCTAAGATTCGGCTGAGCAGGCGGGTCCCACCTTGGTAAGATTGATTGTTGGTGAAATTGATTTATGTAATCAATTGTGTACATCTTATTATTGTTTCTAATATAGGAAAAAGGTGTGACAAAATATAATTATTTCAACTTTTAAATTTAGGTTTTATCAAATTTAAATCCAGTTTTTATAACTGGTGTGATAGAATCTCACCCTTTTCAGAACAGCAGGATCTTTCTCCACTGACATCATTCTCTGAACCAGTGCTGAAAAGTATCTAGCCTGAAAAATTAAAACAGCATTCTTATTTTATTTTATCAAAATGTCCATTTTTAAAACAAGAAAAAGTTAAATATTAAAATGATTTATAAAATAACAGCAAAAAAAATCTAAACATTTTCTTTACTTTGCCACATAGTCACCATTGACTTTTTTGAGATTGTGTCACCAGTTCACCATTACTTTCAAACAGCTATGATGCAAACCATTTATTTAAATATCGTACAAAAACCAAATTCTAGAATAAGTCTAACATAGGTATATTAGACCAAAAAAAAAACATTGAAAAAGAGACAAATGGAAAAGAGACGGGATTTAACAGATTTTCTTTTTGTTTTTTTCATTCGTTCGCATGGTACCTATCGAGATGAGGCTCATGATTGCATAGTAACGTACTGGACTCCGTACGGAAGGTCGCCACTTTGACCTCTCAACATATGTGAATTGATGATGCAGACATGCTGATGAGCATGATCGGGAGAAAACATTGTCTTTCGGTCCAATAATCAAGCCATCAGATTAAAAATCACTGGAGAAGGCTAGTAACTCTAACCAGGATCTTTCCGACTAGACCACAGAAGCTAAGTCATTTCAGTTTTCATTATAACAGATAAAAAAAGTTGATTTTAATTAGCATAAATAGTTTAAGAGATATTGGAATTTACGAAAAAAAATATTTTAAATATTTTGTCAATACACTCCCTGATCCACAATTGTTTTTAAATGTCAGGAATTGTTTAAAGTTCAAGGTAAATTGACTTTTAGAGTTAATAGAATTTAATTAGAAAAGTTGGGCTATTTTATTGAAATAGTTGAATGTTGAAAACACTCTAATTGTTCTATTTGTTTTAAAAAGCCACTTATAAGTAAAGTTTCAAATGATTAAATACTTTTCTCATAAAATGTAATAACTGTCCTCCATAATAAAGAAAATTAAACTTTGGTCGATTTGACAATATCTAAAAATGCTTTCGTTCTTGAGTTGTCTATTTGATAAAAAAAAAACAGAATTTGTAAATTATATAATAGAGAGAAATCATAATTTAAACCTTACCGTTAAAGTTTTACATACGTCAGAAAAATATTTAAAACAAGGAATTTAGAAACATTGCAGATATACAAAGTCATAAGCAAAAACACAGAAGTAATAAATAACCAAAGAATGTTAAAGGTTTCACATCTCTTAATAATTTTTCCTCTTTGCATTAATATTGTCGAATTTTAAGAAGTATTTGTATTAAATATTTTAATTGATTTATTAAAATTAAAATCCTTTTGTAAATACACCACACATTTTTGGTTTGGGTGGTCCTTAGTAAAATATCATGACACCAGTATGATATATAAGCTCTGCTTTTATGATAAAACGGGATAATTCCACACACTTCTAGCGGAGATTAATGTAAAAGAGGAATAACAAAGCAATTTGTCAAATTTTCTAATATGGAGTTCCACAAAGCTAAAGCCAAAATCTTTGATAAACAATTTTTTTATTAACCACCATTTTATTAATTTAATTCACTGCCTGTTTTAAATTGTTCCTCATTTGACAAGGTTTTTGTGAGTGATAGTAATTTTAAATTGTTCCTCATTTGAAAAGGTTTTTGTGAGTGATAGTAATTTTAAATTGTTCCTCATCATTTGACAAGGTTTTTGTGAGTGACAGTAATTTTAAATTGTTCCTCATCATTTGACAAGGTTTTTGTGAGTGATAGTAATTTTAAATTGTTCCTCATCATTTGACAAGGTTTTTGTGAGTGATAGTAATTTTAAATTGTTCCTCATCATTTGACAAGGTTTTTGTGAGTGATAGTAATTTTAAATTGTTCCTTGTCATTTGACAAGGTTTTTGTGAGTGATAGTAATTTTAAATTGTTCCTCATCATTTGACAAGGTTTTTGTGAGTGATAGTAATTTTAAATTATTCCTCATCATTTGATAAGGTTTTTGTGAGTGATAGTAATTTTAAATTGTTCCTCATCATTTGACAAGGTTTTTGTGAGTGATAGTAATTTTAAATTGTTCCTCATCATTTGACAAGGTTTTTGTGAGCGATAGTAATTTTAAATTGTTCCTCATCATTAGACAAGGTTTTTGTAAGTGATAGTAATTTTAAATTGTTCCTTATAATTTGACAAGGTTTTTGTGAGTGATAGTAATTTTAAATGATTGTAATAAAACAGTGGCAAATACAAAGGAAAATACTTATTTATTTATGTCATTAAACTAAAAAACAAACAACATTTACAACTGAAAGTGGTTTCAATAGAAAGGTGAACCAAAGAGTACAAACATAACATAACAATGCAGAATTTCCCAATTTTGTGGAAATTCGATTTTAATGTTTTCTTTCCTTAACACAAAGCATAAACTCGAAGTATCAAAATGTACAACAATTAAAAAATATGCGATCAAGTTTCAAAAAACTATTCAGATTAAAAGTTAAATAATTAAATAAAAACATTCATTTTGATTTAAACTGTTATGCAGTTTTATTTTCCCATCAATCCAATTTTCAAATTAAAGTTGAAACTATTATTACTTGGAATGCAAACTGTGCAAATTTTAACCAAATAATAGATAAAGTAAGTTAGGTAATTATAAATCCTTGATAAATACATCTAATAAGCATTTTCTCTGAACTCAGGATTTGTTAAATATGTATTTGATGGTGTATGGAGAAAATTGTTGGAGGGGCTAATTATTAATTTCTTTAAATTGATCCAGTACACCAAGGATTAACTTGCGTGGTTCATAATTGTAACTAGGTTTCACAACTTATCAAGTTAATAAGAATTTTTGACAAATAAATTAAATAATAATATAAAATGGGTAAAAAGCATCCACATATTTTTTTATGTCTTCAATAAGTTACAGGTTAATTGATTATAAAGTATTCAAATCCATTATATACAGTACAAAGCAGTAGGTTTCTTTTCATGTAGCAATCTCTCCTAACCTACTAGAAAAATGATAAAGAGTGCTTATTTCTCTTCGAGAGAATGCTGCTGCAGTTTGAGATTCAAGCTGTTATTATTTTTAATTTATTTACTTACCTCATTTTGATAGCGGCTGCAGTTCAATATGACAGATCCAATATTGTACACATGCAGGAACAGTTGATTTGTCGAGTATATTATAAAGGTATAAGCTTTAGGCAAATCTTTAGACTCCTTTAAAATTGCGACCGTACTCCACAAATAAAAACAATTAAACACCATAGAAATAAATGAAGTGCCCAGAATAAGTACCATTCTGAGTGAAAAAAGTTCATTCAAATTCCAAACGCAGTCGCAAAGTTGATCATATGTAGTCCAAATAATCTGAAGCCTTTCAAGACGCACATTTATTATTGGTTTCATTTTGATATTTCTGTAAATCTGTGTATTACAAAATTTATCGGTATAAATATTTCGATTTCCAATTATGTCCGTGCTTTGATTTTTGTTAATTTTTATAACTTCTTTATTCAATAAATTCATAAAATATTTAAAATAGTAAATAAATGTGTTATACAAGAAAATGTATTCGGAAGCTACAATTCCTGGAGTTGAAATTGTCAACCAAAGTATGTAACTTGGCTTTTTTGCCCACTGTTCCACCAATTTGTTGTTGATTTCAAAATTACACACAAATAATGTGTACGTGCAAATCAAATTTAAAACTGGTAAGAATTTCAGCATTGTATAATTTTGTTTCACTGATAACAGATTTAATTTTCTGTCAATCTCCAGCATGATGTTTAAAATAGTTGCGTAATATTTTTTGTTTATAAATAAATTCGCAGCAAGGGCTGTTACCAATAACGCTCCAGCATATATTCGGAAAATATCTCCAATTTTGTATAAAATGGACGTGTTGAAATGACCGATAACTGTCTCTCCAGATTTATAAATGTGAAAGACACCGAAGTAATACATCAAAGCAAATGCAAAAACCAGTAACAAAATTTTCAAATCATATTTGATTGTGTATTTTCTTGACTTTTTATCAAATGAGATATTGTAGGGGAAAATTAAAAGATATTTTGTTCCTGTTATCAAAAGTTTGAGAGATTCTTCCAGAGAATTTGTTTCAATTAAAGATCGTAATCTGTTCATTATTCAAGCTATTATTGTTATATATTCTGAAGTTGTCACTTTTTGAGAAATGATACAATGCGAAGAAAGCACATTTTGTAGAGACTTTGGTCACTGAACAATGCCATAGAAGTCAAATCAGTAATCCTGTTACAACTGCTTTTCAATCTGAAGTAGCTCGCTACTCAAGTATTCTAAGTCAAAAATAGTGACGGCATTACTTTCAGCTACTCTTGGATGAAGTGCATTACTTGACTGAATTGTTTTACCAAACTGAGTAAAGTTTATTTTTTTGATGTATATTTTTGATAGTTTTATGAGTGTTTGCTGAAAATAAAGAAAAAAATGAAATTATTTCTTGATTTATGAAACATGTTGGACTCATATTCAAATTAAAAATAACCATTTTATTGAGTGCCTAAAATATTACATCAATATTTTTATTTTTAAAAGTTTAAAATAAAACAATTTCATCTGTTATCTGTCATCTCATAACTTCCCCCCCAGCTGAGATTTTCTCCCATCAATAGAGGACGAGCCCTCTATTGAAGACATCAGATTTCATCAGTTCAGCAGGGTCCACATGTCATGTGTGTAACATTTGCGGGAAGGAGTGCGCATCTAGAATCAGGCTGTTTTCTCACAGAAGATCACATGATCGACATAGATGAGCAGTTCAAGATTGGCGTTGGAGTGGTGAGGGGATCCTCGACTATGAGACCCAATAACAACGACATGACTAAGTCATCTGTATTGCACGTCTACCTTTGACATTATTTCGAAGAGTTTTTCCCGTGATGGTTTATATTACTATATATGTTATACTCATCTAGGATGATCGAATCAAGCTCTTTATTTTATTTGTGTCGGATCTGATTTCGACACTATAAATGACACAGGTCTTACAAAATCGAACCATGCTATTATATGCGCAGGTGTTTTTTATTAGTTTATATTTTAGATGGTCAGATGTGACTGTCTTAATTCTTTGTTCCCTCATTGTAGAGATCATTGTTATTTACATTACATCATTGGCTCAACTGATTTATAACCGATGACAAGTTTGAATAAAGAAAACGTTTTCAAGGGTTTCCTACCCCATTGCACACACATAAGAAATGAAAACACCTTTTTTTCTAAAATAATTAAAATAAAATGTATTTATTTGATACAAAATTTACAATAAAAATATATGGTAAAGTTACTAAATACAACATTAAAAAATCACAACATTCCCAAGTTTCAAACACAAAAAAAATCTAATTTATGTGTATTATTATTATTAAAACAGTTTTGCAAGCACATTAACAAATTGCAAAATTATTTCTCTTATATTTAAATAGAAATAAACTCTTTACATTAATAATATTGCATTGAAAAATTTCTATTTACAATTAGTGGCAAAATATAAATACTCCTATCTACTTGAATGAAAAAAAAATGTTTAAATATGTTTGTTGCTAGAGAAATATAATTCGACACATCTGTATGTAATGTTGTTTATATGTGGGCAATCTTTTTTTTCTTTCTATGTGTTGTATTTTTGGAGAAAAAAGGATTAAAAATTTGGGTAAATGTGGATTTCAGTGAAAAATATAAATGGACTTCGTTTTGCTCATTCATAATTAAATCTTGTTTTAAGAGTATAATTATATGGGTGTCTTGTCTTAAGGAGTTCATAATTATATCTTGTTTTAAGAGTATAATTATATAAGTATCTTGTCTTAAGGAGTCCATAATTATATCTGGTTTTAAGAGTATAATTATATGAGTGTCTTGTCTTAAGGAGTCCATAATTATATCTTGTTTTATTAAGAGTATAATTATATGAGTATCTTGTCCTAAGGAGTCCATAATTATATCTTGTTTTAAGAGTATAATTATATGAGTATCTTGTCTTAAGGAGTCCATAATTATATCTTGTTTTAAGAGTATAATTATATGAGTATCTTGTCTTAAGGAGTTCATAATTATATATATTTTTTAAGAATATAATTATATGAGTGTCTTGTCTTAAGGAGTCCATAGTTATATCTTGTTTTAAGAGTATAATTATATGAGTATCTTATCTTAAGGAGTCCATAATTATATCTTGTTTTATTGAGAGTATAATTATATGAGTATCTTGTCTTAAGGAGTCCATAATTATATCTTGTTTTAAGAGTATAATTATATGAGTATCTTGTCTTAAGGAGTCCATAATTATATCTTGTTTTAAGAGTATAATTATATGAGTATCTTGTCTTAAGGAGTTCATAATTATATATATTTTTTAAGAATATAATTATATGAGTGTCTTGTCTTAAGGAGTCCATAATTATATCTTGTTTTAAGAGTATAATTATATGAGTATCTTGTCTTAAGGAGTCCATGATTATATCTTGTCTTACAAAGATTTAATTGACTGATCCTTTGAAAACTGTTTTGAAAAAGTTTCATTGTGTTTTAGAATAATTTGAATAGTAAATATTTTTTTTGATAATTTGTACACCTAAAATATGCAAAGCCAATCCCGTCATCACTATGGATGGCTCTATAGCCTTCGGTGGTAAGTTCGAATAATCTTAAAACTTATTTTTTCATCTTACTTAAAACATTCATTTTACCATGTATTAATTTCTGATGTCTTCATTCCAATTTCTTTCAAACATTGATACTTCAAAAAAAATTCTCTGCATCTCCACAGTATTAATCGTATTTCTTCTTCTTATTAATCGTATTTCTTTCTTCTATCTGTCACTTCCTTTCTTTCAATGTCCCTTTCAGCTCGCCCATCACACGTAAATATACTGCCCAGATAACAGAACTCATCAACCTGCACATGTTAACCCATACATGACATACACTTTTTACCACACTCCTTTCTATAACCATAACTTTTGATTTCGCTAGCAAAACACGTTCAAAATCTAACTTAAATAACAATCTACACACAAAACCATGAAAATTTAAATTATTTTATTGTATTGCATTTAGAGTATCATTAGTAAATTTAATTTCTTCAGCATTGAGTGGTGTAAAAGAAAACTGTGCCAGTATAAGGAGGTATGTGGATGCAGCTCCGGTCATCTAAAAAAATACATGTTTATTAGTATTATAAACTTGAAATAATTCAAGTTATTCCATTATTTTCTAGCCATCGAGCCAAGTAATTTAGGATAGAGAAATACATTTAAAAGAACATTGTAAAGAAAATTCATATAAGTAGCAAAATCTTTCATGATCAAACTTACAAAGACAGAAAAATGGTTTATTTTTATCAACACCAAAGTTCATGTAGTGAGAACTCCATAATTTAAGTTATGGCATTATTTTTTAACCATCGAGCCACGTAATTTGGGATAGAGAAATATATTTAAAAAAATGTTTAACAGAAAATTCATATAGTAAAA
The DNA here is from genome assembly GCA_949825065.1 of Odontocerum albicorne. Classification (NCBI taxonomy): domain Eukaryota; kingdom Metazoa; phylum Arthropoda; class Insecta; order Trichoptera; family Odontoceridae; genus Odontocerum; species Odontocerum albicorne. The sequence continues at coordinate 27,886,892 of OX463856.1, forward strand.
TCTTTGATGCCCAAACTTATAAAGTCGGAAAAATGGTTTATTTTCCTCAACACCAAAGTTTGTTTAGTAAGGATTTTGGTTTTCACCAAAGCTCAAAAAAAATAAAAATATGTTAAATGTTTTGGAGATGAAGTACTGGCATTGAATACCTTACACGAACTGTAAGATGTGTCCATCATTGAGGACTTGAAGGACAAAAAAAGTCTTTTGACGGTAGGAGGAGAAAACATATTTTGACTATATTAAAAAAATATTAACTATATTTAAAATATCTGTTGTATTCTGTTTTTATTGGATTAAGTTTCAAATGGAAATTAGAAATAGTATTTTTTTAAATGTGAATAAAAAAATGGTATAGTTTTAAGATCTTACCAGTTGAGATATTAGTCGTCGATATCGATTTGATTTTTCTAGGGGTCGATAGTTTCAATAAAAAAATTGAGGGTTTACGACAGCAAAAATAGACCCCCTTACCAATTCTGTTTGTTTGTTACTTCAAAATATCTATTGTAATTTATTTTTAACAAACACTGTTTATTCCACTTTTTTATGACGGTATATGCTTATAGGACTTTGCTCCATTTATATATTTAACGACACCTATAAGCATACCTATAAATGGAGCAAAGTCCTATTTATAAAAAATATATCAAATGAAATAACCAAAAATATTCCAAGTCACATAAAGCCAGCTTTTTACACTAACTTTAATCTCCGGAAACTCTTATTTAATGGGAAAGGCAAAAATGGAATACTTAGCAACAGTGGTGTGTATAAACTTTTATGTGCTGACTGTGATAATTTCTATATAGGAAAGACAGGAAGATCTTTTGAAAAGAGATTTCGTGAACACCAATCTGCCTTAACAAATCCTCTAATTTATTCTGAAATGGCTAATCATTGTCACCGTGAGAATCATACTTTTTCTATCGATGCTGCCAAATTCTTACATATTAGCGGCAACGGAAATAAATTGGACAGATTAGAGGCCCTAGAAATTTCTAAGTCAGTATACCGATCGGAGCATCTGTTGAATAGTTATTTCCCCAAAATCTCCGCGCTCCTGGCCGAAATTATACCTAGCCTTCCTCATCCCCCCGCCTCCAACCGTTGAAGTGTCTATATCGGTGCCAGTTCGAACAGCATTTAGTCTTATTTGCGCTCCCCTGAAGATGAGGTGAAAGCCTTGAAACCGGTAGGGTTATACCGTCATAAAAAAGTGAAATAAACAGTGTTTGTTAAAAATAAATTACAATGTCTCTAAACCTCCACAACGTTAATGCCTTAACTATAAACAACATACAAAATATCTATGATTCCAATAGGTACCTAATTAAGAAGTAAATTAATTAAAAAAAACACTCTTTTGATAAAAACACATTACATACCAAACTTGTGAACGAAAAGATAAAATGTGTCATTAAAAAAGTCACACGTAAGAATGCATGAAAATACATGTAGCTCAAACATGTCTGTGCCTTCTCTTATCGAACGTATCAAAGCATGCGCGGACATGAAAAACCGTTGCATGTTATCTAGTGAAATATTTAATATCGAGCACTGTACAAACTTATTAATTTGAATTAGTAAAGTAAATGACTAGGGGGTCGAAGGTTTTTTTAAAGGAGTCTGCGGCCGAAAAAAGTTTGGGAACTCTTGGTTGAGACTTATAAATCCTACTGGCTTATACAAATGTAAGGTGTTATGAGGATCGGAAGATTTAGGAGAGGCTGGAGAAAGCAAATGAAGATGCTCTGCAGAGAAATATGCAGCTGGAGTGGGCTCAAATCCTAGAAAGGGCGCAGACGAGGAACGTGAAAGGATTCATCATCAAACCAATAGGTCTATCTCTCATTTGTCAAGGAAATGTAAAGAGAGATGTTCAAAACAAAAGTAACAACACATATTTTTCATACATGTTGCCCAACTATTGCAGTTTCTCTTTCCACTCTATTCTCATTTACTTCTTACTCACTCATCATTCATTTCACACTATCATTAATATTTGTTTCTTATGTCTTTTCCAACTCATTCTCTCTGGCCAAGACATCTCAAGATTTTTTTCTTAATTCTTCTAATAAAGTCCATCTCTAACAAACAATTATCTTTTATTTCATTATTCTCATTAATAAGATACCACAAATATGTTGTTAACCCTATAATACATTCTAATACCAATCTCTAGTAACACAAACCATTTGTTCTGTTTTTACCATTCCATCTCAGATGTCCAGGCTTCACTTCCATACGATATGGTGGGCACTACCACATCAGTGTGATAATTATTGATTATTACAATTGTCTTTATTGTAAACAAAGATAAATTAAATACTTACTTTTTCTTTCGTATTCATCATTTTTTGGTTTTTGTAAGTTCACAACCGGTTTCAAAGACCGCTAACTTCTTCGTCAGGTTAAGATGAAGTTATCTTCACCTGACGAGGAAGATGGAGGTCTCTGAAACCAGTTATGAACTCACAAAAATAAAACGGTGGTGAATACAAAAGAAAACGTGATTTATTTATTTTATTCAAAATTTATAAATATGACAACACAAAGTGAAAATAACGTCTTTTTAACCACTTAACAGTCAAATTTTTAACACGCGACATAACACAATGACGAACTGTGAACGAATAAATTCTATACGAAAAAATATTCCGTTCGGAGAAAACAAGTTGAAACAATATCTGCCCGAACGACATTCGGGAGAAACATTCCCAACAAGTCGAAACAAGATTTACCCGAACGAGGCTCGGGCTCATCAGTATAAAAAGAGACTTTGTGCCTGAGTCCCGCTCGGGCAAAACTATCAAGTGGTTAAACTACTAGATATAAAGATTAGGGATTTTATTTTTAATAAATTGAAGAAAAAGAATAACTTACAGTGATTATGAGAGAGTGATCAATTGGAAAGAGTCCCATTGCTGAAAATTGAGGTCTTCGATGCAATAAATGCGTAGAGAGATAATGCAGCTGAAATGCAGTAATAAAGTTATATTATTTAACAAATTACACATACAATTTATTATTAGTTAGATTTCAGTCATGAAAATATAAGTATTTCAACTAATTATTTTAGGTCTTGTTGATTTTAATAAATATTTTATTTATGGTGTGTATTGACATCATATATTTTTTACTTTGGCCTCAGCGATAAATTACATCAACAAAAAATGAGAATTCCTCAGATCTCAGTGATTTTTTCATATCCCTGTGTTGGTAGTTATTTTTGTATATGGTAGCACTGAAACCAGAATATGAAATGCCCAAGAATGTGTAAGAATTGATTCCTTTGAGATGTGATCTTGGCATTGGATGCTGAGAATCCCATGGACCGTCAAAAGAAACAACCTCTCGATACTCTAGGTGTTAAATGTGACAGTATGACTGTTTTCAATATGCTTCCAGTGTATCCTGCGGTTATTTTGGACACATTTCCTGACGAAAGTTATATAATCTGAAGAAATTAATCATCATAGAAAGTGTGCCAGGAAGAATATACTAGGATGTGTGCCAGGAAGAGTACCAGAAAAATGGAGGGCTAAGATGATGGTATTGAGTGGCCGAAACCTGTACGTTGCCATGTAAATGCCAATTAACTAAGAAGAGTAGATATCTGCACCATCAACATTCCATAGATTACGAACCTCATTAATGGGGTACCACAAATATGTTGTTAGCGCTTAGCTTAAATATGATTATTTATCAGGCCATATTTACCATTGTGTCACACTCTGTGATTTTTTGATTCATAATATGGGCCATATTTACCATTGTGTCACACTCTGTGAGATTAATTGACTCATAATATGGCCTATATTTACCATTGTGTCACACTGTGAGATTAATTGACTCATAATATGGACCATATTTACCATTGTCTCACACTCTGTGAGATTAACTGACTCATAATATGGGCCATATTTACCATTATGTCACACTCTGTGAGATTTTTGACTCATAATATGGGCCATATTTACCATTGTGTCATACTCTGTGAGATTTTTTGACTCGTAATATGGGCCATATTTACCATTGTGTCACACTGTGAGATTAACTGACTCATAATATGGACCATATTTACCATTGTGTCACACTCTGTGAGATTTTGTGACTCATAATATGGGCCATATTTACCATTGTGTCACACTCTGTGAGATTAATTGACTCAAAATATGGGCCATATTTACCATTGTGTCACACGCTGTGAGATATTTTGACTCATAATATGGGCCATATTTATCATTGTGTCACACTCTGTGAGATATTTTGACTCATAATATGGGCTCATATGCATCCATACATTTCAGTTTTCTAAATGAAATTTACAGAAGCTCCTTTTTAGATCAAATTGATTTATTTTAGCACGTATAGATTTTGTGATACCATAAATATAATTCTATTCAACAGGTTACGTCAACTAAGAACTTTCCTACTCGTAAAAAAGATTTGAAAATATCTTAGTCTATTTATTTGTCCAAAAAGTACTTTCGTAAACCAATTTCCACTGATTAATGGAATATTTCATTATGTTATTCTGTATCTGTCCGTAAATGTTTTTTTGTGATTTGTATTTATTTTATCTTCTTCCAAAAGGTCACACTCCATCAGTTGAACTAGGTTCTGCCTTCTGGGTCTGTTCAGTGACATCTCAGTCATGTGCTACAGTGTAGGTTTAACCTGTCTTCACATTTCCTCCATCTGCTTTCCCCAGCAATGTCGGGATGAGTATTTTTTTTAACTGCAGTGGAATTTTGTATTCTTTTCAAAAGGCTCTGCTTAGTAGGCCACTTTCAAAGCATTTTCATTTATATGGACATATTGATGATCAAACTTACATTTCATTTATATGGACATATTGATGATCAAACTTACATTTCATTTATATGGACATATTGATGATCAAACTTACATTTCATTTATATAGATAATATGGACATATTGAAGAGTAAAGCCGGGAAAAAAATTGTCATTGTAACCATTAAATAAACTTTTAAAACCACTTGACTAACCATACAACTTAGTATTACTGCACACGGAAAAGTTTTAGTAACCTTTTAAACTAAATCAGATGGTGCTCATACCATTGGGGATAAAAGTTGAAACCCCCAGGTATAAGATAAACATCTTGCAGACAAGTGTACGGAGGTTGTCAACTTTCGAACCTAGTCTACATTTATGGAAGAAACAGCTTGGTTATTATTAAAGAAAGAGTCTCACCCTTTTCAGAACAGCAGGATCTTTTTCTATTGACATCATTCTCTGAACCAGTGCCGAAAAGTATTTAGCCTGAAAAAAATAACAATAAGGACAATTTATATTCTAGTGAGATACAGACGAAAGCCTAGTTTAATGGGGACACGACAAATGAAAGGCAACAAACCCGGATCCATTTAAATTGTGTATTATAAATTACCTTTTTGTTTTTCTCAAATCGTGTATTTATAGATTTCTTGTCATGTGTAAATAAAATAAAAATATTGTCTCGTTTAAAGAGCAGACTCCTCAAGGGTGCTCTAACTGGGAATTCGAACACTCTATTATTGATAGATTAAAAATATAACAAAATAAATGTATATGGTCATAAGTTGAGTGTAAGGATAGAAAAGTTGTGAGTGCGGTTATATGATTTGATACTTCCTCGCATCTACACATATATAAGAAACATATGTGGTAAGAAAACTTACCAAGGGAAGACGAACTACAAAAAAACCTTTATAGAAAGATCTTCCGATATGTGATACTAACACATTTGGCTTTAAGTGAAGTGTAGTGTTCATAAATAATCTTAAATTGTAGAATTGTCATTGTTTGTCTTTAAACTCTTTCAAGAATATTTTTAATAAAATAAGGATTAAACATTTGGTAATCAAATTCAAAATAACATGGGACGGTCGGTCCAAGAGCGAGGTCGACAGCCGTATACATCAGGCTAGACTTGCATTTAATAAAAGGTCGAAAATAATAGAATCAAATAATATAGACCTAAAACTGAGAATACTCCTCATCAAGACCTATGTATGGAGTATCTTGATGTACGGCTGCGAGACATGGTGCCTATCCGAAAGAGATAGACGAAGACTAGAGGCTTTTGAGATGTGGTCCTATAGAAGACTATTAGGAATTTCCTGGAGAGACCGCATCACAAATGAAGAGGTTCTCCAACGAATCGAAGGAGGAAGGCACCTGCTCAGGATCCTGTCCGAAAGGCGTGCAAGATGGGTCGGTCATATAATACGACAAGAGGGCCTCTTGCATGCCATAATGGAGGGTATGACCGAGGGGACAAACTCTAGGGGACGCCCACGCCGAGAGTACCTGGAGGACCTGTTGGTGGACGTGCGCTGCTCAACATATACAGATTTAAAAAGAGCCGCACAGGACAGGGGGGAATGGAGGAGAAGAGTTGAAATTGCTGCAAACCAGTCTTAGGACTGCAACCACGGAGAGAATCAAATTCTAGCAAATGTCTAACATAGGCCTCAGAGACTAATAAAAACTTTATTGTGTCTTTCTTTATAATTTAAACTTTCTTTATAATTTAAGATAAGTGTATTTACCTCATTTTGATACCGATTACAGTTTATAATAATTATCCCTAGATTTGCTTCAAAAAGAAGTAGATGTTGGTATGAATAAATAAGAAAAGTATAAGCGTTCGGCATTTCTTTCTTCTCCATTATTATAGCAACGGTACTCCATATGTAGAAAGTATTAAAAACTGTAGTTATAAATGTTATGCCAATAATGATTAACATTCTATAAGAAAATAAATCATTTAAAAATTCCACACAATCACAAAGAATGTCATAGATTTTCCAAATTATTTGCAGTCTTTCTAAACGTGTACTCGGTTTCTGGTTATATTTGAGGTTTTTGTAAATTTCCTTTTTATGAAAAAGATTATTATAAATAAAGTGTCCGTCACTATCATCAAATGTTTGGTTTTTAATCATTTTTAACAGATCTCTGTTTATTATTTCCATAAAATATTTCAAATACCAGATAAAAGCTAGATACAAACAAATATATTCTGAAGCCACAGCACACGGAATAAATAGTACTGACAAAAGCATAAACGATGGTTTTTTTGACCACAATTCAACAAGTTTATTGTTTACTAAACAATTAAAAAATATTAATGACCACATTAATATCATTACTAAAACTGGCAACATTTTCATTTTCAAGTAATGTCGTTTTACACATAAAATTGTAATTTTTTTGTCAATATCAAGTAAACTGTTTATTATTAAAGCGAATGCATCTTTTTTAATGAATATGTTAATCAGTACAAGTAGAGTGAAGACAATACCAGCATATATTCGGAAAAGGTCGCCAATGCGATATAAAACGGAAGTATTAAAATATTGTACAACCGTTTCTCCAGATTTGATTATGTAAATTACACAAGACATGTAAATAATTCCATAAATGAAAATGTTAATAACAAGTTTATAATTTAAAAATATATTGTATTTTGCTCCCTTTTGATCATAAATTAAATTATAAGGCATTAAAGCTAAAAATTTTGTCAAAAATAGAATCGGTTTTAGAGATTCTTCAATAGAGTCTGCTTTAAATAAATATCTCAGTTTATCCATTTTTTTTAATTGATTCGGTTCGGATTTAAAAAAAGAAATCACGTTATGCAAAATTATATTTGTTGCTTTTTTGAGATCTATATTTGAAATGGTTATTTTTGTTAGTAAAAGAGAACCTTTTCTTATGAAATTAATTTTTTCCATTTTTATTGATATTGATTGAACATTTTAGCAAGTTAAAATTTTAATTACAAAGAACACTTTTTCACATTGTAATTCAGCGTTTTTCAAACTATTTTCTGTAAATTCTAAAACTTTTTTTGAAATCTATAATTTTTCACGACCAGTTTCTGCTCAATATATTAATTTTGGGCTTAGCTTAAATTTAATATATCATTTGTGGAGAAATTCGATGGGACAATTAGAAATTATGTGATTTGACATCCTTATTAGTAAGTTATGTTTTCTAACTTGGGATTTTTAGCTTTTTCTCTCACTACTGATTAATATCTTACGATATTGGTGTGTATGATATATTAATTTTTTATTGCGCTTAAATTAGAAATATGTTGATTTTATTGTTATTATGTTTGTATTCAACCATGCTTTTATTTCAACATGAATGTCAAAAGTAACACTTGATTTGGTACAGTATGTGCTTGTTTTGAGGCATTCCCACATTCTTTTGATAACTGTGGATAATGTTCAATTTTCGTATTTTTGTTAGAATTTCGATTTGTGTACTTGCATACTTATATATATTTTTTCTTTGTGATTGTATCTTTTTAATTGATTTGAATGTAATTGTTTGAATTGTTTTGTTTTTTAATTTTGGAATATTTGTAATAAATGATCTGTTGTAAATCATCTTTTGTAATAAATGAAACACTCATTATTTATACAGGTACATCCTAGATCATAACCATCTCATGTTAAAACAAACCGCAGATATAACCGTCATACATTTTTATCCCGTATGGATGATCCGACAAGCTATCCGCACCAATACGGTACTTTGTCCGCTCTCACCATTGCTGTCCGCCATTTTGCACATCCAGAATTCAGTACGCCATATACTCTTTCTTCTTCTTCGATGGCTCTACAGCTCATATAAGGCCTTGGCTTCCATCAATTCTCGCCTCCAACTCCTCCTGTCTCCCGCTGCAGCCTTCCAATCTGTCACTTGTAGTAGTTGGGCCGTGTCCTTTTTTACCTCATCCTAGGTCTACCGACCTTTCTTCTTCCACCCGGATATTCCTCTGGATCCTCTTAAGTATCCGTGATGACGATATTCTCTGTACATTCCCAGCCCATCTCAGCCTGCTCAGTCTAGCATGTACAGAGAGCCTGGGAGCATTATAGATGTTATACAGCTCATCATTGTATCTTATTCTCCAGGTTTCGCCATTGTTCATGGGCCCCAGGATTTTACGTAACACTCTCCTCTCAAACGTGTCCAGCATATCTGCGGATCTTGTTGTCAGTGTCCACGCTTCGCACCTGTATGTCACTACTGTCCTAATTATGGTCTTGTATAGGGTGATTTTTGTTTTTCTGTGGACACTTCTGTGGACAGTATTAAATCAGTTATCCGCCACTGATTCAGTATCTGGATCAAGACTTAGAGATCACATATGACTACTTTTTGATGTGATGCATTAAGAACGTATCCTGGGGTACACCTGTATTCTTAAATATTGTTAAAAAGTTAATTATACCATTGAAAAATAAATACATTATGTTGAGGTAATATAGTTATCTGGATGCTTATCTTATACTGCACACAGGTGTTATTTAAGGGAGAGAGGACATGAGAGGCTGTGGACCAAACTATTGTAGATGAAGTTATTGTATGGTATCCCTGTGTTCTTAATAAAACGTAAAGGGTATTTCAAATTGAGGGGTTTTTTTAATTGAATTTTTTTTAAATTCTTGAATAAAACATACAATTTGCTTTAATTTCAAAAAACTTTTTATTGGTCATTGAAGTATAATGTATGAAATTTAAACACAAAAAACAATATCAGCTAAATGTCCATCTCTTGCAGCTCCACAGATGTCCACTCTTTTGTCAAAATTTTCGATAACATTTTGGCATAATTGCAGTTCTAGCTCACCAATAACGCAAATAATTTCGTCCTTCAGCTCAGGAATTGGTTGGGGGTCATTCTTATAGACTTGGCTTTTCACGTAACCCCGGAAAAAATAGTCCAACGGTGTCAGATCACACGATCTTGGTGGCCAATTAACATCACTGTTTCCGGAGATTACAATACATAAAATAATTCAACAATTTGAACGCGTTGTTGTATTGTATACGACTCCATTTTTATAAATGTTATACATTACACTTCTCAAATGTCATAAGACCCAGGCAAGTTTGCGACGCCATCTGTGTTTTATCCAAGAATTAAAAAAAATGCTCAATTTGAAAGACCCTTTATAAGGTAATGAAGAAGATGATGAATATGGTTGTTAACCCCTTTAATTTAAACCCCTTAAGTAAGAAATGCAGCTTTTGTTTTCCATAAATGGAAAAGTAATGAGATTTTAGATATTTTTTGTTTATTATTATTAATTCAATACTCCTCAACATATCTATATTCATGATGCAGACATGCTGATAAGTGTGACTGTGAGATAATAGTATCGTCAGCTCCAAAAATGAAGCATTGAAGTAGACAAGTAACCTTAACGATTCTTATCAAAGTCTTACCGACTAGACCACAGAAGCCGCCTCAATTCATTGAATTTTCAATCATAACAGATAAAAAGGTGATACCTATTTTCATAAATAGTTTGAGCGACATTGTAATTTATGAAAAAAAATTTTTTTTATTATTTAACACATTCCCATATCCATTATTTTTTTAAATGCTATAAAATGTTTAAAGTTCAAGGTAAATTGACTATTAGAGTTAAAATAATTGAATTAGAAAAGTAATCATAAATAATTAAATAATCGAAGGTTAAAAAAACTCGTAATTGTTCCATTTATTTTAAAAGGCACTCACGTTAATGTTTTAAGTGACTACATTTTTTTCCTGACAAAATGTAATGACAGTTAATTTCCAACAATCAGTGATAATTTAAAATATTATTATAGATAGGCAATATGCTAGTTGAATCTAATTTATAAATAACAAATTGAAACTTCTTTCATATTCCTTTTTTTTTTTTTATTAAACAAAGTAAATTATTGTACAAACATTTGTCAAGGCTATACCTATATACAAATTTATTACTTAACTAATCTTAATTATATGTTATCATTTATGAACTTACTTAATCTTATTTTCCTACATATCATTTTATTTTGTTTATTCAATCTTAATATATGAGATCTTAGAAATAATTAACACCTACATACTACTTATAACCAGATAACAATTCATACACTAATTATTTAGCAAAAACAAGTCCACTCGTTCAGGCTACTTGTATTCCATCACATTCACTCAGACCTTGGTCGTCCCAGCTAATACTGTAGGGGAACTAGTCAAGCAACAGATAATGCTTATAAAATCTAAGTTTTTGTAATTTCTACAATCTCTAGAAATAATTAAAAATTTTTATCCAAATGCTATAATTAAAACCAAATTAAAATAATATATGAAGTCTTGAAATATTTAGTTTATATCTATAAAAAAAAATGAATTCCCGATTGTTTGATTAATATAATTCGTTATTGATTATTGAAAAAAAAATTACGTTTCCTTGCCCATTAGTTTTGTTTTATACGCAATACAACATTTACATATCTTGAATATTAAAAATTATACAATATTTTGTTTTCTTTGAGGTATCATGTTGATTGATTTTTAGTTTAAAAAAATTAATGAAACACTTTTTTTTTTGTAATCACCACTGTTATTAATTTAGTTCACTATAGTTCGGAAAATGTAGGATGAGTCCTGTGACAGCTCACAAATTTGCCCCAATAGAACTTTATGTAATGTATTTACCTAAATAACTTGCTATTTATTAGAATTGAGGCTTATATTAAAGTTGATAAAATAATTAAAATTACTGAACATCGTTACAAGGTTGTATTGGGTCCAATTTGTGAGCTGTCACAGGACTCATCCTAGAATTTCCGAACTATAATTATCAATTTGATTACATATGTTTCTTCTCTTTATTTTAATTAAACCCTTACTTAAGAAAAGTTTGTAAAATTTATTAAAAAATAAACACACTAACAAACTCTAATTTATTACATATACCATATATTGTGAGCTGTCACAGGACTCATCCTACATTTTCTGAACTATACCAGTTTTTATTATTTCCAGACAAGGTCTGCTGGTAGTGAACTTTAATTAAAGAAACAGTCGGGAATATAAAGAAATATTGTGATTAGTTCTTTTATTAAGCTAACAAAATTAAACACCATTTAAAATTTAAAGTTGCTTTAAATAGAAATGTGAATCAAACAGTACAAGTACATAACAAAGCATTAACCCACTATTTAATGGAAACTTTATCCTGAAAATTAATATTTCCAGAATAGTACCCTGTAACAAGAAGCTAAAATTGTAGGTGCAGGAAAACCTCGCTTAACTCAAATTCGACTTGTGTGAAAACGAATAAGCAAACTTAAGCAAAATTATACTACTTTCCGCTTTAACCGGCTAATTAATCAGCTAACACGGTTATTGGTATGAGCTAAGCGAGAATAATCTCCTTCAATTGGAAGCACAGCATGCGTATGAAGAAGAAGAAGATAAGGAGTATCAACAACAACAAGAAAAGATTGATAAGAAGTTGCACTCGAGCAAGCATTTGATCACATTAAACGTGCAAAGGAAATTCCATTTGATGCAGACCCGAATAAGGTAAAAAGTAACAAAATTCCCCGAAATTTGAAATGAAAAAGTCAAGCTCTATTCAAACATCTTTGCTCTAATATTTTGCATAAAAGTAGTTTATCATTAAATTATGTATTCATTCAGTAAATAAAAATTCATGCATTGTTTTTTATTCTATGATAGTTTAAATCTCTAATATAACTTATATACAGTGTTTTTTTTTCGAACTACTCGTATATAATGGTGGATTAATTAGAATGTATCCTATTCTTTATTATATTCGATTTACATGATTTCGTTTAGCGCAAGGTAACTACAGTCTGAATTAATTGGGTAAAATGGGGTTTTCCTGTATTAAAAGGATAGCAATCAAAAACATTTAATTATGTTTTAAAAAAAGTTCAACATAATATATACAGCATTTTGTTCTAATATATTAGGTGTTAACATAAGTTGTGTCCGTTTTTTTTTCAAATTTAAAAATGAGCACCAAAAGTAAAACAAAAGGGTAAAGGTTATACGTCATTCGAAAGAAAATTTTCTACTCTACAAGATATTGTGTTTGCTTTTACGTTAAAGCATTTTCGACACATCCTTCTGTTAGCGTTCAATTGAGGGAATAAAGCTGTCAAAGCTGCTCACGATATTTGCGAAGTGTACGGTGAAGATGCTATGAATGAAAGGACAGCTCGTCGATGGTTTTTGCGTTTCAAAGATGGTAATTTTGACCTGAAAGATATGGAGCATTCCGAACGACCAGTGAACTTTGATGAGGACCGCTTAAACCATATTATTCATGAAGATCCCCTTCAAACCACTGTAGAATTGGCTGAGCAGATGAATTGTAGTCACATGACTGTATACCGCCATCTTAAATCAATGGGAAAAGTCCAGAAGCTCGGCGCTTGGATTCCACATGTTTTGAGTGAAAACAACAAAAATCAATTGTTGAATGCGAACAGAAGGTGTCAAAAATGCTTACTTTTGCCTACTTGACATTCCATTTTGAAGGCTTGTAATCAAATAAAATAATATATGTAACGTAAAAGCAAACACAATATATTGTAGAGCAGAAAATTTTCTTTCAAATTACGTATAACATTTACCCTTTTGTTTTACTTTTGGTGCTCATTTTTAAATTTGAAAAAAACAGACACAACTTATGTTAACGCCCAATACATATTACACAATATTATTTCTCACCTGTCTAATTTTTAATTGAAAATTAAACCCTTTTGCCTTAGAATGCATTGTGTGCCACATTTAACTAAATATTAAATAGAGTAAGTGGTGTTGTCATTAATCTTCACCAGACAGACATCTTCTCAACCACTTTCTCAGCATTTCTTAAATACGTTTTTGATGAATTTGGAGCAAATTGTAGGAGGGGTTTTAAATTGCTTTAAATTAATGAAATACACCAAGGATTCACTTACGTGATTCATACTCATAACTAGGTCTCGCAATTTATCAAATTGATGGAAATTTTCAACAAAAGACTAAAAATCTGTAAAAAGTTTCAATCAATTTATTTAATTTTCGCATGTCCTCGGTAAGATACAGGCAAAATCTTAATTTATTATGTTGTATTTCATTTCCATTGTATATATCATAATCTAGCAGACTTATCGTTATGGCAAACTCTTCCATATAAATAGAAACATGTTAAAAAGGGCTTAAATGAAAACCAGACTGGAAACCATTTTCTAAAAATCTTAGTTACAATAGAAATCAAATTCTCGCATTAAAAGACAGTCGTCTTACAAATTAGGCCACAGAGTTTACTGAAGGTGTGAAAAATGACAGATCGCAAATCCAGTTCCATGTAATTATAAAGTGTCCACTTGAAATTATTTGTTTTTGCCTGTTTTGTTTTTTAATTTATTATGTATAATTGTGACGTAAAATAAAATAAATAAATTTATTAGTCTTCGATTTTTGTACATAATAAGTTTCTGAAAATGTGTATGAAAGTTGAATATACTAAAGTATAGCAATAAAAAATAAAACGTGAACAGATTGGTTTTAAAAGATTTATTTTACAATGGAACCATAAGTATAATATTCACGATTCTAAAATATAAACACATAACTAGTTACTGATACATTTTATTAATAATATTCAGAAGACGTATTAGTACCACAATCAGGTGTTTTATTTAATAGAAATAATGTTGTAAAAATTAGCTGGTTAAATATGTAAAACTAAATTAGTCACTAGTAAATAAATGAACAAGTGTGAAATAGCTAATTGTACTCAAATTTAATACAGAAAATCAAGGACTACTAATACAGAAAATCAAGGATTTAATACAGAAAATCAAGGACTGAATACAAATATATTGCTGTAGCTTGAGATTCAAATAATTATTATTTTATATTTATCTACTTACCTCGTTTTGATAGCGGCTGCAGTTCAATATGACGGATCCAATGTTACCCACATACAGGAATAGTTGTTGTATCGAGTATATTATAAAGGTATAAGCTTTAGGCAAATCTTTAGACTCCTTCAAAATTGCGACCGTACTCCACAAATAAAAACAATTGAACACCATAGAAATAAATGAAATGCCCAGAATAAGTACTATTCTGAGTGAAAAAAGTTCATTCAAATTCCAAACGCAGTCGCAAAGTTGATCATATGTCGTCCAAATAATCTGAAGCCTTTCAAGACGCACATTCGTTATTGGTTTCATTTTGACATTTCTGTAAACCTCTGTATTATAAAATTTATTAATATAAATATTTTTATTTCCAATAACGTCCGAGTGTAGATTTTTATTCATTTTGATTATATCTTTATTCAATAACGTCATAAAATATTTTAAATAGTAAATAAGTGCGTTATACAAGCAAATGTATTCGGAAGCTACAATACCTGGAGTTGAAATTGTCAACCAAAGGATGTAACTTGGCTTTCTTGTCCACTGTTCCACCAATTTTTTGTTAATTTCAAAATTAAACAAAAATAATGTGTATGTCAAAATCAAAATTGAAACTGGTAAAAATTTCATCATTGTATAATTTTGTTTCACTGATAAGAGAGTTAATTTTTTGTCAATCTCCAGCATGATGTTTAAAATACTCGCGTAATATTTTTTGTTTATAAATAAATTCACACCAAGAGCTATTGAGAATAACACTCCAGCGTATATTCGGAAAATATCTCCAATTCTATATAAAATGGACTTGTTAAAATGACCGACAACTGTCTCTCCTGATTTAATAATGCGATATACACACAAGTAATACATAAAAGACATCATAAAAGTCATCATTAAAATTTTCATATTGTATTTGATTGTGTATTTTTTTAATTTTTTATCAAACAAAATATTGTATGGGACAATTAGCAGATATTTTGATCCTATTATCATAGGTTTGAGAGATTCTTCCAGAGAACTCGCTTCAATTAAAGATCGAAATCTATTCATCATTCAAGTTTTTTCCTATAGTTACTGTGAACTTTCTTAAATTGACACTTTTTAGAAATATTACATTGCGAAGAAAGGCCCTTTTTGTAGAGGTTTCATTCATTAAACAACGCTATAGAAATAAATTCAATAACTCTGTTACAGGTATACTTTAATCTAAATTTTCATGTTTCTTAAGTATTCTAAGTCAAAATAGTTACGCCACTATTTTACATGTCTTACACTGCGCAATTTTGCATGGTTACCATGAATGTATTAAACAGTATTAAAATAAAATATTTGTTAAATTGACTTCTTCTCAAATATATATCCGTAAAATAATACTATCGAAAGGTATTGTTTCTTTCACTTCATCAAATTGATCAAATTTAATTAAGTAATTGAAATACAAATATTTTGTGTTTTTATTCAATCTTAAAACTCACTCTCTATGTATTGTAGGACGACTTATATCTAACTACAGTGAACCCCTGTTTTTATGTGCCCGGAATTCACGTTTTCCCGCTATTTGCGTTCAATTTTTACAATCCCGTTTTATTTTAGTACATTTAGTACCCGCTTTTACGTTTATATTTCCCGCAATTTACGTTTGAAATATTTAAAATGCAAATCAATTTATAAACAGATTTAATTAAATGCGCGACAATTTAAAATATTTGAAATAAATATTAGGAAGCAGAAATATGTTGTTTCTATTTATAGACACGTCTGCACCTGCAGCGCTTTTGGTCAAGGTAACACGAGTCGTGTAATACGATGCAATTGGTGGGAAATTTAGCGAATCAGAGGCAGGCAGACTGTATAGGCAGGTCAATCTGTGTTTGTGTTTTAAATGTGTCGATCGTGTACATACCTTTTCTTTTTTTTTTCTCGCTCTTGCTGACAGTTAACCTGAGGTGGTATATGTGGGTTTACTTTTTATTTTGTTTTCTGCCATACATTTTTGTTTTTTTCTTTTTTTTCTATTTATTATTTAATCTAGATATGCGGGGGTGTGGGATGGAAGCCCCCTGATGCCCTTGCGGTCGGGCTCGCCCTACATTGGTGGGGTATATCTCGGCCGGCGGAATGTTTGTGGGATGAGCCCGGACCTTTTAGTGTCTTCTCTCTTGAATGTATTTTTTTTGTCATCTATTTATTTTCTGTGTTTATTTTTTTTATATATTCTTGTTCTACGTGTTCAAGGGTGTGGGCTGAAAAACATCTGGTGTCCCCGTGGCTGGGTTCGCTCTATATTGGTGGGGTGTATCTTGGCCGAGGGGATGTTATTAGATGAGCCCAGACTTTTTGATAGCTTCTGTATTTAATGTATTATCTGCAATTTATGTGTTTAAGAAGTGTTATTTAAATATAATCTGTACATACTATGTTGCTATCAATAAACCTATTATTTATTTATTTATTTAAAAAATACAATTTCAATTGTCGTGTATGTCGTGTGTCAATTTACATTTTTTTCATTTATTTAAATTTTTCGTTGAATCCGTTCAAATAATGTCTCAGCAAAGAAAAATATTATCGATTTAAGAGAAAAGGAAAATTCTCGAAAAAGTGAATAAACACGTTGGTCCACGTGTTTCGCTCGCGCGTGATTTGGGGATACCCATTACAACTTTGGCTAGGATAATAAAAAATCGCAAATCGATTGAAAAAAGTTTTCCGATTTGCGTGATTATCTAAATAATAAATAATTTTCAATGTTTTTCTAACCTCGAATCTACGTTTTCCCTCCAATTACGTTTATTTTTATCAGTCCCTTCAAAAACGTAAAAACGGGGTTTCACTGTAATTTACATTTTGTAAACTGTTAATTCTCACCCAAATTTCATTACCTTAATGAGTACCACAGACAACTTACCACTATAATGCAATGAGAAATCATTTATCATTTTGATATCACAATAATAAATTCCATTTAAAATGTTTTTAAACATAGTTTTCTTTTTTATTATAATTAGTGAGATGTTTAGGTCATAGGGTCATTTAATGCTCATTCCACCTTAATTTATTAAATGTTAGAAATATTAGATTATTATATATTTATTATTTACTTGACAGGTATATACAATATGCGTACAGAATTTAATAAACAAGATATACAAAAACAAGTCATTTCAAGTAACACTCTCTAATTAAATGAATCCAGGTTTGTTGCTTGTAATTTATTTTTATTCTTATGTGTACATGGCACATCTTTGGGCGGGCTTGTTGCTGTACAGCAATTTATTCTAAGTTACACTCTCTAATTAAATGAATCCAGGTTTGTTGTTTGTAACTTATTTTTATTCTTATGTGTACATGGTACATCTTTGGGCGGGCTTGTTGCTGTACAGCAATTTATTCCAAGTAACACTCTCTAATTAAATGAATCCAGGTTTGTTGCTTGTAATTTATTTTTATTCTTATGTGTACATGGCACATCTTTGGGCGGGCTTGTTGCTGTACAGCAATTTATTCTAAGTTACACTCTCTAATTAAATGAATCCAGGTTTGTTGTTTGTAACTTATTTTTATTCTTATGTGTACATGGTACATCTTTGGGCGGGCTTGTTGCTGTACAGCAATTTATTCTAAGTAACACTCTCTAATTAAATGAATCCAGGTTTGTTGCTTGTAATTTATTTTTATTCTTATGTGTACATGGCACATCTTTGGGCGGGCTTGTTGCTGTACAGCAATTTATTCTAAGTTACACTCTCTAATTAAATGAATCCAGGTTTGTTGCTTGTAATTTATTTTTATTTTTATGTGTACATGGTACATCTTTGGGCGGGCTTGTTGCTGTACAGCAATTTATTCTAAGTTACACTCTCTAATTAAATGAATCCAGGTTTGTTGCTTGTAATTTATTTTTATTCTTATGTGTACATGGTACATCTTTGGACGGACTTGTTGCTATACAGCAATTTATTCTAACCAACCAACTCATCTTGAACACATTAATTATCGTGACCCCAGTAAACTAGACTTTTGCCTAAATTGTGAGGACATACGTCTATGAACATCATAAATTAGTTTGATCCATTTTAACAATTTTTTATTAGTATTTAGATCCTTTCCCAGAAATTCTCATTAGCTTTATTTAGTTGTGAGACCTAATCACGATTATATGGTATACAACATGAGTCAACCCTTGGCGTATTGTATATATTCAAATAAATTAATAGCCCATCCCACAATCTTCTCTTTACCTTTATCATATTTCAAAACAATTTAAGAAATTGGAAATGTAGAGATGTTTCTTGTGAAGACTAATCACAGAATCCACTTTGTGTATTGATCCCCGACAAGTAAGTATCATAATCGGAAGTATCATATTCAATATATGAATGGTTGAAGTAAAATAGGCACTAAGTACCAAAAACAAAAAAAAAAACTAAGTATGCAGTTTCGTTCTATATGTCATATAGAATGAAACTGCATACTTAGTTTTTTTTTTTTGGTACTTAGTGCCTATTTTATTTCAACCATTCATATTTTTTTGCCTCAACAGTTTCATCAATTATTAAAAAAGAAAGTTCTCTTGAGGAGATATCTAATTATGAAACAGTGATATACAATTGTGTCGACGCTTTTCAAACCCAGATATGTCCACATTACGACATTTTTGAGATAAATATACCAAAATGTAGCTTATGTAGTCCTGGATAAATCTGCATTTTTCAAAATAAGATAATTCCTCGTGAAATCAATTCAAAATGGTGATTGAAATAAGAGTTTTTTTCAAACTCAGATATGTCCACGAGGTTGTTTTTATCAAAGTCAGACATGTCTATTTAGACCAATCAGAGAGCGCCATCATTCCAAATGGCCCATCAGTCGTAGCGTAGTTGTACTGTCAACAACAATCAAACTTGGGTATATCCATGCGGTGTTGTGTAAAAAACATGCATTTTCAATGGGCGTTTTTCAAAAATGTCCAAATTGAAATATGCATTATTTTTTCCAGGGCTGTGGAGTCGCTTAAAATAAAAAACGACTCCGACTCCGACTCCGATTCCTATATTTACCAACAATACGACTCCGACTCCACAGCTCCGACTCCACGACTCCGACTCCACAACTCCGACTCTACAACTCCGACTCAAAAAAGCTCAATTTTAGCAGGTTGTTTCCTACCTTTGCATATAGCCATTTTTTTCATGTTATGGTCATAAAAATAAAACAAGATCAAACTTTAATAATTATTTATTAGAATTTATTCTTAAAAACAACATTGCTTCTATTAAATCTGTATTCGTAGAGGCTCTCAAATCAGAATTGAGAATTTTAAGAGCGGAAAATAACCGCTCTACGGATACTTGGGTTGGGGGTTATGCTGTAACGATCAATGCTGAATCTTTTACGATTTCTAGATACCGCTGTATTGCCATTTCAACATTTAACTTATAAGTTCGGTCAATTTTTTCCATTATTTTCAATGCATCATAAAATTCAATTTTAAATTTTGAAATAGAGTCTCCTTCATCTATATTGGGACTGTGATTCAAACGAGGACGTATTAGTTTATCTTGTTCATTGAGATATTTTTCAAAATCGTCTTCAGATTCAGCGGTGTCGGATGAAGATGATGATACTTCGTGTACGCTGCCTGCTGTCATCTCTTTTTCTAGTCGAAGGCCTTTCATACGAACGGTTAATTCAAACAGAGCGTTTTTAGCTCTATTTATTTGTTCTTCCGTCAATATGGATCGAACCATGGGGTCAACATAGATCCCAGCCAACAGAATTTTCTTTCGACGTGAGAAAGAAGGAGACAAACACATTTTCGTAGACTTAATGCATTAAATGGATCTCGGTGATTCACCATATCGGCGCGACTTGCGCCTGCAAGTTTAATATTCGTGCACAATACACATTCATTATAATAATTAAAAAAAAAATGTATTTTAAATTTTAACGAAAAATTAGTCGGAGTCGCTCGTTTTTTACGACTTCTACTCCGACTCCGACTCCGGCCCAAACACCGCGACTCCGCGACTCCGACTCCAACTCCGACTCCGACTCCACAGCCCTGATTTTTTCTAATGACTTAAATTATCTGGGAATTTTTTTTTGAAAACACAATGTCATTTATAAAGCAATTCTCAAAAAGACACATCATTTTTATATATATATATAGTTGGTTGAAGGTGTAAAGATACACGGGCAAAAGGTGGACATGATAAGGTTCGCTGACGATATTGCTATGGTTGCTGAAAGTGAAGAGGAACTACAAGAGGCCTTAACAACTATGGAAAGCATTCTTCAAGATAACTACAGTATGAAGATAAATAAAGACAAAACAAAGCTGCTGACTGTAGGCCGAGCGCAGCACCAGATGAGAATAGTGATGTCGGGTAAACCACTAAAGAACACCAAGGAGTTTGTCTACCTCGGGAGCAAAATAACATGGGACGGTCGGTCCAAGAGCGAGGTCGACAGCCGTATACATCAGGCTAGACTTGCATTTAATAAAAGGTCGAAAATAATATAATCAAATAATATAGACCTAAAACTGAGAATACTCCTCATCAAGACCTATGTATGGAGTATCTTGATGTACGGCTGCGAGACATGGTGCCTATCCGAAAGAGATAGACGAAGACTAGAGGCTTTTGAGATGTGGTCCTATAGAAGACTATTAGGAATTTCTTGGAGAGACCGCATCAAAAATGAAGAGGTTCTCCAACGAATCGAAGGAGGAAGGCACCTGCTCAGGATCCTGTCCGAAAGGCGTGCAAGATGGATCGGTCATATAATACGACAAGAGGGCCTCTTGCATGCCATAATGGAGGGTATGACCGAGGGGACAAACTCTAGGGGACGCCCACACCGAGAGTACCTGGAGGACCTGTTGGTGGACGTGCGCTGCTCAACATATACAGACTTAAAAAGAGCCGCACAGGACAGGGGGGAATGGAGGAGAAGAGTTCAAATTGCTGCAAACCAGTCTTAGGACTGCAACCACGGAAGGATATATAGTTTTCAGTGATCAGGGACAAAATACCGTTTTGCTCGGTTTGAACTTGCGTGGACATAGCAGGGTTTGAAAAGCGTCGACACAATTAATCAAATTATTATTGGAAAACAAAGTATTTTAAATATTGATATATCTGTCGAGTATTTTATTTTATTTTCATTATGTATATCTACAATTTGACTTACTTATTGCTTCTTCTTGATGTACTCGTAGATCTTAGATCAATTTTGTCTAGAAAATTATTGCTGGGAAGTACAGCACCAGCTACTTTTCCACCTTTTCGGTAGTTTTCCTGGTATGCGATGTCCTGCGGGAATCTTGTGTTTGAGATTTTACCATTGTCCATCCTATCCAATTGGTCACGCTACCACTACCAGCATCTCTTCTTGTTCCATCTGATTATATAGTTTGTAATGTAGATCAGAGTTCTGAACTTGTCTTTAAGAGTTTTTCATTGTTCTAGTTGTGTTGGGTCAGTTTTTCTCACACGGAAGTCCAGGAACCTCAGAAAACAAGATGTGGTCAGGTGGGGAGGGCAGCGTCAACGATACTGTTACCAACATGTACAGATAATGAATTCCACAAGAATTCCATACATAGCTCTGCATGGGGTGCCGGATAGACGGCGTCCATCAGGGAGACCCCCGAAACGATGGAGAGATAGCTGGAGCTCAGCATCACAGGAGGACAATCCTGCAGTAACAGACTCTTGAGTCTATAGAAAGTTTAAGAAGAAGAAGTTTTTCTCTCAATGGTTTGTACTATTCTCATCCCGAATGATCGAAGCAAGCTCATTGTTTTGGTTGTGTTGGCTCAGTGACACCATAAATCATGATCTGCCTGATATAACTCTTATAAATTCTAACTTTGATTTTAGTGTCCATGTGTTAGTTTTACTAGATTATATTTTTTTCATCTTTGAACCGAATGGCTGACCTGTTATTTTCAGTTCATCTTTGAACTGATTGGCCGACCTGTTATTTTCAGTTCATCTTTGGACCGATTGGCTATTAATGGCATCAAATAATAGTTTTGCTGCATTCAAAATTTTCTGTGAAAGTACTGTCAACTCGCTAGGCTTTTTTAACTCCAGGTTTCAAGCTGCTTTAAAAGTATATTTACTGTTCTGTGAACAATTATCCTTCTCCCATGATGTTGGACCTTAAGTCATCACCCTACTTTTATTTTCCCACTCAAAATATCTCCACTGGAGAAGGAGTTCCTTTAGATACATCCTTCTTCTCCCCTATGTTATGTGGTGCTCATAAAAATATCTCCACTGGAGAAGGAGTTCCTTTAGATACATCCTTCTTCTCCACTATGTTATGTCGTGCTCATAAAAAATAAAGTAGAATTCGATCTTCCAGTGTAAATCATACTGGATGGGGACTTATTTTGTCCCCCATAATGACTTGAGTAGTGGATTAAAATGAAAGATTATGTTTCTAAGACATTCAGATGCTTTAGCTCTCTTATTTGTTTGTTCTCTCATTTCGTTGTGGCTGAAGAGTTCAATACTTAAGTATGTATTTACAACTCTTGTTCAGCAACTTTATTATTGATAACTATTTAGTACCTGTTTGGATATGGTCCAACACTTTGTATTGATAACTATTTAGTACCTGTTTGGATATTGTCCAATTTTTCGAGCCTTTGTTAACAGGGTATTTGTACTATGTTGAGGTGAGTTTACTGGGTAAATGGTGAAAAACAATCTCTTAACAATAAAAAATGAAAAAAATAAATTGGGAAAAAAACAGGAAGGGAAATTTATTTGATTCCCATCAGAAAATTCTTCTAAACCTCTGGGTAAAAAAACAAGTGTTTTATTACTAAGCCAGGGAGATCAACAGTATGTTAATAAATGGTAACTTAATTTATGGACTTTTTTATTAATATGCACAACACCGGAACGGGCGGATTTTTTTTAGGAAGGGAAAGGTTAATTAGGTATTCCATCCTATACAGATGATGATTTGTGCCAATGACAATTAAAAATATAAAAACATGTGGAAAACTACTGTAGTACTAAATATTTAAAGAGTTTTGGACAATACATTCAGATATGTGACTAAATTATAGTTCGGAAATTCTAGGATGAGTCCTGTGACAGCTCACAAATTTGCCCCAATACAACCATATGTAATATTTACCGACAGCTCACAAATTTGCCCCAATACAACCGTATTTACCTAAATAACTTGCTATTTATTAGAATTGAGGCTTATATTATGGAGAATTAAGCATGACTAGGTGGGACATGTTGAACTAGCTGGAGACATTTATACTTGTGTGAAGATCATATGTGGCGCCTATAAGATACTCAAAGAAATCGTGATCTATGGTTTCCTCTCTCATATCATACTCACATATAGGAAATAAATAAACATAAAAGAAACACCCTTATTTCTAAAACAATCAAAATAAAATACATTTATTTAATTCAAACTTTACAATTTACAATCAGAAAATGTGGCAAAATTAACAAATATTACATTAAAAAAAAAAAACAATTAACATTCACAAGTTTCGAATACTAAAAATATTCTAATTTATCATTAATAAAATAGTTTTACAAGCACATTAAAAA
The DNA here is from genome assembly GCA_949825065.1 of Odontocerum albicorne. Taxonomy (NCBI): domain Eukaryota; kingdom Metazoa; phylum Arthropoda; class Insecta; order Trichoptera; family Odontoceridae; genus Odontocerum; species Odontocerum albicorne. The sequence continues at coordinate 27,911,239 of OX463856.1, forward strand.
AATATGGAAAATCATTTCTCTTATATTAAAATAAAAATGAATTCACTACATTAATAGCAACTAGATACTACAATATTTTTTAAAATCTCCATTTACAGGGATAAATGTTTACTTTATTGAAAAAGAAAATTATTTAATATAAAATTTTTAAATTTAGATATAATTTACAGAAATGGTAACATTTACAAATATGATTTTATGACTTAGAATAATCTTAACTTGAACACACTTGATTTACAATATAAAGGTTTGTAAATCCCAAAATGATTTACAATATAAAGGTTTGTAAATCCCAAAATGATTTACAATATAAAGGTTTGTAAATCCCAAAATGAATTGAGATTTTTGGATATATCATCTTTAACACTTATTTTCAAATATGAATTTTTGCATATATTTATTAACTCGAAGATTTTCAAAATATGCAGCTCGGCGCCCTGGGATGCTGCGATTGATTTTCAGAGCAACGCTATATAAGATATTTTTTTATTATTCCTAGTAATCTTTATCTGACTTTATGTCAGTTTTTCTAAACATAAGTAGATGAGAGGAGGTATCCAATCTAATAACCACCTTCTATCGTAATACTCAACACAATAACCACCTTCCTATCGTAACACTCAACACAAAAACCACCTTCCTATCGTAACACTCAACTTATTTTATTTTCATTGGGAGCATTTGCTCCCTAAACGGTGCTACATAAATTGTTCTTTTTATTATTATCATAGAGGTAAGGAGCTTGATTGAGCTGTCTTGCAACAGTACATTAATTTGTCGATAAGGAATTGGTTGAATTTCGAATATCAGTAAAGGATAAATATTCTTTGAAGTTTGCTAAAGCTCAACAAATCTCAGTTCCATTTGCGATGACCGTAGAACTGGAAATAAGAGTAGTTGTGTCTATTTAAATGTGTCAAGAGGCAAGCATAAACCAGACAGTAAATTAATTGCCTTTAATCAAGTCTAGTAGAATGACAAGTTGGGGAGAAAATCATTATGTAAGCAATGAAGCCATTAAATGTACAATAGAGGTTATGATAATAAATTTCTCAGGCCATCTACATCATCCACGGTGGGACTTGTACGACATAAGACATGCCATAAAACAAACCTTTTATAAAGACAATTTACTATCTGGTCTTGTTGTCTCTGGATGCTTAAAATATGTAGTCTGGAATTATAAATACACGAGATTAGACAGTAGGGTCAATCGTGATTTACAGAATAGAATCAAGAGCAAATATTGTAAAAATAAGAAATATCCTCAAAACTAATTAAATGAAAAGCCATTGCACTCAAAATACTTAGACATAGAAATAGAAACTCCTGAATCGGAGATATATGTGAAGTGAAAGATATTGTGAGATGGAATAGAAACCGCAGAAGACACTGGCAAGGCCATGTGGAAAGGACAGATAACACAAGAGTTCCCTATGTTGTAATGCATGAAATACCCACTGGCAGTAGTCCGTATTGGATAGCTGGTAGTCAACATCTCAAGAGAGGCGTTCTCATGATATTAAACCACAGGTCTAACTTAAGAGAAAGAAAAAGTTTATTTGTTAGTTTACCTGGTATGGCAAATGTTAGTTTACCTGGTATGGTAAATGAATGATCTTCTTAAGGCTGAATTCATACTTGATTATGGTCATACTATTGATTGGAAGAAAAAGCTGTATAGCAATAAGCCCACCAGATACAATACTCCATATAAACAAAATAATAAAAGTATCACAAGCTGAAATTAGGTAAATCAGCAAAGTACACCTGTGGTTCGAAAAGGCTTGCGTACATTTTTTTTTATAGTGTGTCAAGTCAGGTTAGGTTTCCTGTTTGCAATTTTTTGGGCATTATCATAGTGCAGTTTATGCAAGCAAGCTCATGAAATGAAGAAGGTTAAGGGAGAATTAGGCTTAAAGCCTTCTTTTCCTTATAAAATAGATTATCTATAGAAATATAATATTTATTAAATGAAGATGTGCATAATATTGTAAAATTATAGAAAACTTCATTAATTACATAAGTTTTGTTCCATTGATAACAAAGTTTCCTTTCTCTTAATTAAATTATTTTAAATATTGCATTATTTATCTTTTAAAGTCATAAATAATTTTAATATATTTGTGTGCCACTGAAAATTATTTGAACTTATATATTTATACAATATAACATCTATTTGTATTAAGCAATTTAATATTTTTTGTTAAGAAGCGATGAGATTAATTTTATTTAGGAATTGTTTTTGTCAATGCCACTAAATTTTAACTAGAAATTCCTTACTTGTCAATTTAGAAAAAAAAAACATTTTTGGCTCACTACTTATTCTTATGAATACATAATCTGTAAAAAAAACATACAAGTATTCAAACCATATAAAATAAAATTTAATAAAAACCTTCATTTTGGACAATCACAAAATAACTGAAAATCGATTATTTTTATTCAGTTAATCTGTTATATTATATATAAAAAAGAGAATTTTTTTCCAGCCACATTGTTTTTTGCTATATTTTGGTGTAGGTAAAGTTTGGCCATAGCTTCAAACACGACAAATTAATCCATAGTTGTTATTTCAAATGACCATCTGACGATAATGATCGGTTAATTATTATCAAGTTTTTCTAATCCCTAACAATCATATATAAATTATTTATATTGCGAGAATTATGATTATGTGTATTTTAAAAATGTATTTACATTAGTTGTGTTTGCAAAAATTCTTTAAGAGGGTTCCTGTTAACTCCTTTAATTAATCTGTCCATTCCTGATTACCAGCTTCTCAATACCATCTCTGTCCTTTCTGGTAACATTTCTAAAATAGGTCAGGATTCTTTTCTTGCATGTTATTATTATTTCAGTTATTGCTAACGTTGATAAGTGGATTATTAAGATTTTTTTTAATTGGTCTGATATTGCTTGGTATCATCTCTCGTCCTATTGAGATTATATGTGTATCTGACAATAAAGTTTGTTAACACTTTATTTAAGAAAATATACAGTGGAATCTCACTATTCCTACACAATTTGTTCCAGGTGGCTGTTCGAATTGCGATTTGTACGAATACTGAATCAATTTTTTCCACAAAGAATAATATAAGTTAGATTAAACCAGATCTCCAGATGATTGTTTATTTAAACTTATAATAAATAATACTTAACGCATAAAATCATACATAAAAAATATAAAACCAATAAATGTACATAAAATAAATTAAAATTTAACTGCACTTGACCTGTACTATAGTTCAGAAAATGTAGGATGAGTCCTGTGACAGCTCACAAATTTGCCCCAATACAACTTTGTAACGATGTTCAGTAATTTTAATTGTTTTATCAACTTTAATATAAGCCTCAATTCTAATAAATAGCAAGTTATTTAGGTAAATACATTACATAAGGTTGTATTGGGGCAAATTTGTGAGCTGTCACAGGACTCATCCTACATTTTCCGAACTGTAAAAAGGGTTAATAGCGTGAATGGAAAGCAGAGAGGAGGAGGGATGTTATTGTTTGGAAGATTCTTTATTTAAAAATTTGTCCAATGTTATGTGAATTTGATGTTTTACGGAGTTTGTAAAATTATGTTTAATGAACGAGAGCCAGTGCAAAATTGTGACTCTGACTCTATCGACGGACCGCGTAGTATGGTCCAAATTCCGGGCAAACGTATGAATGCCTAGTCAAATTATATTAAAAAAAGTTGGACGAATGCTGAGTTGTACAAGTAAAGCGGTAGATGAATGGCGGGGTTCCAGTGTATTTGTGAAAAACAAAAGATAGTATGTAACTGGTAGAAATTTTCTACCATACAAAATAAAATATATGTACAGTACGAGTATTACCTTCTTATTTGCAGTTTCAGTTCCCCGTACTCAACACCAGTTGTAAAATATTAAACAATAAACTCCAATGTTTCGTCAGAAGGTAAATAGTAGCTTAATGCAACGTCATTCACCTCACTTGATCTATCACTACTATCACAAAACTAAATGACAGAGTATTGTAAATCAGAGACATCTCCCAGTCTACTAAGATATCTGTCTACAAAGTCATTGTCCTTCCCACACTTTTCTATGGGTCTGAGACTTGGATTGCCTATAGAAGGCACAGTAGGAGTCTGGAAATGTTCCACTAGCGTTTCCTTCATCACATCGTTTGGATCCATTAGAATGATCATGTTACAAATGTCTTGATCTTGCAACGTTCCAACTGTAAACCTGTAGAAGATATGGTTGAAGAGGCAAAATTAAGGTGGACCAGACATGTGATATTATAGGCTCCCAAAATGCATCTTCTATGAGGAAGTAATGAGCAAGCGAAGAATTGGTGGGCAGAGCATCGGCTATAAGGACAATCTGTGAGAGTCGCTGACTTTATGCAAGGTGCCTAATGACTGGGAGCAGGTGGCTCAAGATTATGGAAAGTGGAGAGCTATTTATTTTTGAGATGATGGCGCCTCAACAGCTAGATGTATGAGAAACAGTCAGTAACTTCGTTAGCATTAACAAGCAGTTCAGCAGGATCCACATGTCTGTGACGCCTGTGGAAGAGAGCGCGCGTCTAGAATACGGCTGTTCTCTCACAGAAGATAGCATAATTGACATGAAAGAGGAGCTTCAGATTGATTTTGGAATGGCGAGGAAATCCTCGACTACGAGACTAAGCAACGATGACAACGGCCATCACAAAAAGAAGAAGGGAGTACAATAAAATATTTGAGAGAGAGAGAGACCAATTCACATTCTAACATTTATTACAATACATTGTTATAATTGTTCTATTTTATTATTATTTTTAATTTCTTATTGTACCTAATTTATAAGTTTCAGGAATCCACCTTGGGGGGTGAGGGTCTGGGAATAAATCTCCCACAGATAAGGTAATGGTTTAATATATTTAATATTTTTATTACGCTGTATTAAATATAATCCGGCAGGTTTATTTCCAAATTGGCAATCTCGTTCAAATAACCATTCCTTATATTTTTTAATAAACTGAAATATAGTTTTTTTATTATATCATCGAGGTTTGTTTTGTTTATTTTTCTTCTTTATTTTTGCATAGTGTACTCAGTCCCATAGCTACGCAGATACAACAGGTGCAAAGGTACAGGGCCCGGGATGAAATGGACACTGAATTGGAACTGAATAAAAAACTATCAAATATAGTAATATTGCTACTCTACTATGCACAATGATTATTTAATCTTTGTATAATTGTGATTAGATATAATATCATTAAAAAAATTAATCAAAATGTTGTTGTAAATGAATTACTTAACTACAATTAAATCCAGGAAATATGGAGCTTATATAGAAATGAAACCGCTGTGATATTATATGGAGACAACAGTGCTGAGGCTAGTGTTAGTCAGGAAGTGAGACAGGGATGCTCGATGTCACCGACATTGTTCAATTGTTATATACAACAGGCTATCGACGAGATGAGGAAGGACATGAGAGATTGGCCCGGCGTGAGGATCCAGAGGAGAAAGATTTGAACGAGGCCTTAAGAAAGATGGAAAATGTTTTGTCATCCAATTACAATATGAAATAAACAAAGGCAAAACAAAATGTATGGTTGCTGGAAGAGAGGAGGTGACCGCGAGTGTTGTTCTGGGTGGCGTCAGTGTTGAGCAAGTGAGAAAATTTATTTACTTGAGCAGCAGAGTATCTCAAGATGGCCGATCAAAGGCAGAAATAATAAGTAGGGTCCAACAGGCAAGAGTTGCTTTCAACAAGAAATCCAAGATATTTGAATCTCCTAACATTGATATCAATGTTAGGATGAATTTAGTGAAAACTCTTGTCTGGAGTGTGCTGCTGTATGGCCGCAAAACGTGGACCATCAGCCAGAGCGAGTTCAGGCGTCTGGCTGCCTTTGAGATGTGGTGCTACAGGCGCATGGCCAGAGTTCATTGGTCAGATCACATCCGAAACGACGAGGTATTGAGCGAGGTTGGAGAAACAAGGCAACTCCTAAATAGAGTTGCCCGACAATGATCCAGTTGGATAGGCCATAACATCAGGCACCCAGGCCTGCTCCTTACCATCGTCGAGGGAATGATTGAGGGCAATAACCATAGAGGTCGCCCTAGATATAGCTACATGGACCGGGTGATCCAGGATGTGCGCTGTGGCAGCTACCAGGAGATGAAGAGACTGGCGGATGACAGAGATGAGTGGAGGGATCGAGTGCTTGGTACAGACCAATCCTAGGATTGTAACCCAGAAAAAAAATCCAGGAAAGTGCAATTAAAACAGTTATTTTTATTTATAAATACAAACTAATGATCTTGGATTATAAATATGTTGCATACATAAAAAAATGTTTATAAACAATTGTTATATCATATTTGTTTTATAACTATTTAAAAAAATATATTAAGCAGCCCTTAAATAAAACCTCGCACAGAACACATGAAAAGCTAGTTACGGCACTGTGCATACTCAGTATCAATAAAAGGAGTATTTTTTCTAATTCATTCTTTGTAACATAACAGTGGTTTCAAACTGGTGACATAAAGGCAGGCTTGTCATAATCCCGATGCTCGGCAAGGGGTGTAAGTAGGCAGTCCAAAAGTACTTCCCGTTTCATTACAAACCAACTTTATTGTATTTAGCTGCATTTTATATTGTTTTTATTCAAAATATTCGAGTTGTTATTAATTGATAATAAAGAATCACATGCAGTTTTACAAATGATTAAATGAAAGATCTATACTCAAGAAAATGTAGCATGGTTCTTGTGACGTTTGAAATGTCATTTCTCAATGGAATAAATTAGTTTTTTTTTACAAATCGAATAGTTTTTTTATAAATGGAGAAATTTATTGTTTTTCTCTAAACTGATGTTTTAATTCCTAATTTTGATTACACTGACTTTCTAATGTATTGTATGATTTGTATATATCTTTCAATAGGCCAAGATCCACTTTGAATTAATACTAATTACGAACATTTAATTTTATGTATAAAAAAATCAAAAATCCAATTATCGTATACCTCCATTCCTAGCCAATGCCGACTAACATAGTGACTTTTGACGAACGTCGCCAAATATTATTTGATTTTAACAAACTGACATATTTTTGCTAATTTGTAACAAGATGTATTAATTTGTTATTATTGTTAGTTTTATGTGATGTATTTACCAAAATAACTTGCTATTTATTAGAATCGAGGCTTATATTAAAGTTGATAAAATTATTAAAATTACTGAACGTCGTTACAAGGTTGTATTGGGGCAAATTTGTGAAACATCCAGGGACCATGCTACATTTTCTATAGTATAGTGTCACAATAAAAACCCAGCTAAATATTTGTTTATGATAGAGGTATATTTTCAAAGAATACAATTGACTGTGTCGCTTGCTACTCAGAAACCAAGCATTAAAAGAAGTTGATTGACTTTTATCTTTTACAAGTTTTTATCTTTTATGTATTTACGTGCAGATAATTGGAAATTTCAGACATTTTAAAGCCCCCGACAGCTATTGAAACCCTGAATAATCTAAAATCCCAGACATACGTATTGCAAGCCCACCTATAGGCAGCATCAAAATATATTTTACTTTTATTACAATATATTTCAAACAACATGCAGATAATTTTATCTGTATAATTATATTAATGTAATAAATTTTTTGAGGATTCTTAATGCCAAAGTCAAACATTGTTAAACTTTATTGTTCTGCTGTCAAAATCATAGCCTATATTGGTGACTAAATAACATACAGCAATACCCTACCAAACTGTGCACTTGTGTTCTGGATTCATTTTTGACCCAAGTGGACAGTTAAAGTCTTGAGAAAACTGCGGCATGTTGGACATAGGCCCGAGTACTCTGAATCTTCCTGGAGAATGTACTCCTAAGGTGATTTGTCTCTTGAGAGCTTCTGGTCGTTGTACAGAGCACCAGATGTTAGCTGCACTCAACCAGAATAACTGAAAAGTAATGTTACATTTATTCTAAAACTTTCAAACAAATCGTTAAAGAAAGATCACTGTACGTTATTCCCTAGTAGAATGATTCTTGACTATATTTTTGACTATACTTCAAGGTTGAACACTAAGAACTGCCACATGAACACTTTCTTGAATAAATATTCTTGATGTATTGATTTTCTGAGATATAACTCTTCTTATGTATGACTTAAACAAGAGTAAATTCATAATAGAAAAAAAATATGATTCGAGTCTTGTTTATGCTTCCCTGATGATTAGGTGAAAACCTTCAAACTGGTAGAATTATACCATTATATAAAGTGGAATCAACAGTGTTTGACCAAACAAATTACCATGTCTTTAAACCTCCACAGTGTTAATACCTTAACTTTAAACAATATATGAAAAAAAAATATATAGGTATTTTCTCATAGCATTAAAACAATTCAAATTTATACTATTCTATGTTTAAGTAAAGTTCCAAAGAATTATTCACTTTGTTTAAGCAACTAAGCTTTTTAAACATTTTTCTTTATTGAATCATGGAGGATAACATTTTTCTATTCAAAATTATATCATTAAAAGTTTATAATAACTTACCTGTTTAGAAGTATATGTAAGACCAGGAAGGATCGGCTCTGCTCCATGTGTCTTCACCCAATTCAAATAAGCAAAGTAAACCTCTTTGAGTCCTCCGTTGTCTGCTATGTTCTCTCCTTGAGTATTTATTCCATTCAACTAAAAAACACATTATAATTAACAATTATACTATTTATTCTGTTCAACTAAAAAAACATTTTAATGAACTAGAATACTTAATTCATTATACAAAAAAATTACATTTTATTGAATAAGAACATTTATTTCATTCAAATAAAAAAAAACAAACATTATTATAACAACTAGAGTATTTATTTCATTAAAAAAATCTTATTTTATTGCCTTTTTGTGGCGAGACATTTGGCACAATATTAACTCTTATATTGAAAATATATTCCTAAATGCAATGCATATGTTTTAAAAAAATCATACTTATTAATGATTTAACAAAGTTGTAAAAAGGAGATTTACCTTTACATATTTAGAACCTGATTGATTCTGTATCATTGCATATTTTGAACTTCATTCTGTTCATAAATAGAATTTATTGTCTATGGCAGTTATTTAACTACAAATTTGATAAAAATTATACTTTTTAAACAGTTTAAATTTTTTATGAATAATAAGCATTAAAAAAAAACATACATTAATTTCAACTTCATTAACAGTGTAATTTGAATATTGGTCAATAATGCATTGAGCCTTTTCCAAATATCTTTTCTTCGTGTTTTCTGCCCACCAGTTTAAAAGGTTTCCTTCTTTGTCAAATTGGCTGCCCTGAAATGAAATGAAGAAGTAAATTTCACCATGATAATACATATTTAGGATTTTTGATTTACAAAAATATAAATCCTGTTGAAAAAACTACCACCGTTCTTGTTACTGCTGTAATGATAACCGAGAGTACTGTATTTATAAATAAGATATCTGCATGTTGAGGAGGGGAAATATGTATCTTGTGGTAGAAAAGGGTAGCACTCTTTCTTTCAGAAACCAAAAGAGTTATCTAGAAGAGGTGAGGGTATTGAGAAGTCGAAAGATGAACAATATATTGTGAAAGATATGTCTCGCACTCTATATTCTCTGACAATGGCATGATAGTATGCATATAAGTACCTGATCATCAAATCCATGGGTAACTTCATGTGCAATGATGAAGCCAATCGCTCCGTAGTTCATGTATCTCGGTCTACGTGATGAAAAGAAGTCACCTTGCAGTACCCCAGCTGGGAATTCTGAAACCATAAAATAAAAAATCATACACCTTTCTTTATGAACACTATACTACACCTAAAGCTGAATATATAACTATCACATATCAGAAGATTTACAAAGGTTTCTTTGTAGTTTACCTTCTCTTAGTAAGTTTTTTGCGGTTTTCTCGCCAAATAAGTTTTTCTGAACATATTTAGATGTGGGAAAGTAATGATAATCTAATGGCTGCAGCCACTACTTTCCTCTATCCATACACTTAACTTATATATATTTATTTTGTAAGATTTTTTAATCTGTCAATAATGGTGGGTTCAAGTCCCAAGTTAGAGCGCTGTTGAAGAGAGTTTGCTCTCTGAAAAGCGCTACATAAATTGCCCATTTATTAATATCTGTACCCTAGAGCAGTCGTCCCCAACCTTTTTGTCGCCGCGGACCGGTCAACGTTTCATAATTTTACCGCGGCCCACTGAGGGGGGGGGGGGGGGGACATTGAATGTAGTTTTTTTTTAAATTTAATAACAATATATTTGTACAATAAATATACAATAATAAAATTTACAGCTGTGGCACATAAGTTATAGTGACAAATAATAGTAGAGAAAACACAAGGTTTGTGGGAAAAATTAAGAAAAAATATATAATATGTAACAATGAAGGATTATTAAGTTTCAGATAATTTTTTAATTTTCTTTTGGATTCATGGGTATTTTCAATATTTTTTAGGTTCAACGGCAGGTTGAAAGTATTTTTTTCCAAGATAGAGAAAATAATTTATTTTGAGAATGCTTAGGGTTAAATATCGGGATTTTAATGTTATTCTGATATCTTGCAGATATATTAACTTGAAAGTTATTTATCTATTTTCTTTAAAAGTTTTGATGTTGAAGTTTTATGTGTTTTGATTTAATATTTTTAATTGAATCGTGTTTATTTTGGCTCTGCCAGACCAGACTCCCGGTACATTATTATTTAGATACATATTGAAATGGAAGAGCCACGTCCCGTACAGCTTGTACCTATAAGGAAGCTTCCAACAGTTAAGTACGAGTATATATCCCAATTTTCACTTTTTTAAGTATTGATAAGATCTCAAATCTCGATCGATAGACGTCTCGACTCGATCTTCGACAGAGGACGACTTTTGACATCTTATGTATATATTAAGTATATAAAATATATAGTATTTGCTTTGTTTAAGTTACGGCAAGACCGCCTTCGGAATCAAGGACGACTCCGCATGCGGCATGCATATGGTAGTGTGGTGTTGTTTTATTTCGAAGGTATTGTCGGAAGGTCGGGGGTAACTTAGCGTGAAGGGGTTTTCAACGGAATAATTATTTTAAGCTATAATTAAGTTTTATTGGGTATGTTCGATTTTTCAAAAGTAATTTTGATTTTTAAGCAGGCCCTTGCGCGGCCCAGTACCATTTGGTCCACGGCCCGGTACCGGGCCGCGGCCCATGGGTTGGGGACCACTGCCCTAGAGGATAAACCACGGGAGTCACATTTTACCCTAGAGGATAAACGACGTTGCAGCATACAAATCATGTATGACGCATATGACGTTTATCCTCTAGGGTACAGAGTGGTTTCTATGGTTTATCCCCTAAGGTACAGATATTACTATGTTAATAGTCAATGTTGTATAGTGGATAGTAAAAAGATGGCATGGAAGTCTATAAATGCTTCTTTCTTAACCCTTCCCTTACGGTGATAAAAATAATACGCGTGCTCCGGTGTTGGGTAGTGAGTACGCAATAAAAAATTAGCGATTTTAAATCGGAAAAATAAGAACATTCATAGATAATCCCCTTAATTAATTATAATTGAAGTTAAAAATTATAATAATTGAGATTTATTTGCTGAAAACATTAAAAAACCATCTGGCAACGCTCACGGAACGGGCGTACGTCTAACCTATTTGCAAGCTTAGAAGCTACTAGTGGCGCGGAACGTCAGTCGCATACCCCGGCGCTTACGCTTAATACTTGCGACGTTGAGACAATTCAGCTCCTCGCAATTCAGTCTAGTATGCAAGAGTGAGTTGCGAATATAGTGTCGCGCTTCCCGCATACTATTCACCTATCGTCAAGACGAGGCACTCGCAGCGTTTAAATGCGAATTTGTTTTCGATCTTTACAAAACACCTCGATGTAGTCGATAAGTCCTGATTATTATTAATATTATTTTTTAAATCAATGCGTAAATATATTATGGAGGAATACCTAAAATCTTAACCTTGTATTTATTATATTTATAGAGATATTGATGGTTATTAGAAGCAACGTGTAGAAGATACCCAACACAGGGAAGGAAAGGTTAAAGCAGTGCCAGATCATTCAAGGTTTTGAGCACTGTAAAACATATTTATCATAGCAGATATAAACACGTTCCAAGCAAAATGTTGCACCCTAAAAAATTCCACATGGCCGCATTCACGTTACTGTTGGCCCTAAGTGAAAGACAGATTGGAACCCGTTTGTTGTCATTATACTGGTATTTTTGATTCAGCACAAATATGTTGAGAAATAATTACGTATGCTATTTTCAATGGACGAGTAGAAAGCGTTGACCACAGCAGGCTGTCCATGCGAACTCCACTCAGTCCTGTTGACGATATCCTTCAGCCTCTTGATGCTATAGTCAACAGTGAACTTGGTGAAGTTCAACACTGATCTCAGATACATTGATGGGGAGAGTTCCAGCTAGAAAAAGACAATTTTTCATCTTATTCTTGAGTTTTGTGTACCTATATAGCATCATCTATCCGCTTCAGCCCTCCATAATAGTCAACTTTAAATTCAATATCATGTGGTCGGCAGGTGTTAAAAGAGGAAATACAATAAGATCTAATTACAACAATTTCATTGTATCTCGATACAATGAAATCCTAGTACAATATACGAGTATAATCCTAATATCAGGCTGTTTAAAATATTGCTTCTCAACCTTTTTAGCCATGTGATACCCCCAAAAGATAAAAAAATAAAATTAATACTTGCGACTCTCCTGCAAAAACTAAATATATTTTCAATGGTTTTGGCTTTTATTTTGTGAAATCCCATATTAGAATATTAAACAATAAATTACTTAGTTATTTCACTATAGTTCGGAAATTCTAGGATGAGTCCTGTGACAGCTCACAAATTTGTCTCAATACAACCTTGTAACGATGTTCAGTAATTTTAATTATTTTGTTAACTTTAATATAAGCCTCAATTCTAATAAATAGCAAGTTATTTAGGAAAATACATTACATAAGTTTGTATTGGGGCAAATTTGTGAGCTGTCACAGGACTCATCCTAGAATTTCCGAACTATAGTTATAGGTTCTACAAATTGACTTTTTTTTTCTTTTTTGAAAAAATAAACTAATCAATGGGATTGATGTGTTTGTTTTTAATTGAATTTGTCTTTACAGGGATCTACATTAGAAATACACAAAAACAAATTATTTTCAAGCAACAACGGAAATTCTTTTTAGATTTCAATACAAGCATAGACAAAATGACCTTTTTATAGTATAATATAGTAATTTATTAGAATTGAGGCTTATATTATATGTTGATAAAATAATTAAAATTACTGAACATCGTTACAAGGTTGTATTGGGGCAAATTTGTGAGCTGTCACAGGACTCATCCTAGAATTTCCGAACTATAAAATACTATTGTGGACTACCATCCTATCTATTCAATTTGAGTATGTATATGTTTTAGTACCCCTTCGACTTGGTTTCCTATCGCTACAAGCCATTCGATTTGTTCCATGAGCTTCCGATTATTCTCGTTATTATATTGTATGTATTACTATTTGGTTGTATATTTTGTTCGCGGTTGTAACTTTAGTTTTTTTTTTATTACTCATTTTTTTTATACAGTATAAACTTGCAGGTTTATTGCCACCCAATAAAATGGGGGCTAGTATAATAAAATGACAGGATGGGAATCCCTATAAAATATATGGACAATATATAAAAGAAGAAGAAGAAAAACTAATTTCCGCAGACTATTCAGATATCATATAGAAAACTTTTTCTCTCACCCCTTCATAGAACTCTGTAATCTTAGTATTGTCCATCAGCTCTTGTGGGTAAGCGATATGCGAAGCCATCTTGTCAGCTTTTTCTACAGCAGCTGCCCTGGTCTCTTGGTCCATCCAGTCCACTTCTTCCAAATTTCTTCTGAATTCATTCCTGAAATCATAATAATTACTTAAAGTTGTTGTCAACCGAAATCTTTTAAAGCATTGTTTTAATATATTCACTGCCGACCATGATGTATTCCACAGTGTAAAGCATACACTAGAAGTCACCCATGAGATATAACATAGTGAGGTTATAGTAATTTTGTCGGTTGCCATGATCTTATGGTTAGCATGCATGAAAAGTAAGCAGGCATTCCAGGTTCAATTCGTGGTGGATTCACTTCCAGACTGGTTTTACGCTTAGACAATTTCACATCTTAATTTAAGAATCCAGATCCTCTTTGTACCGACATCGGAGTGTTTTAATATCCTTTAGTTAGGAAGCACTCTTGAGGTGATGGTTAAGAAAGAGCGATTTACCAAATTATTGAAGAAGATAAAAACTTGTATAAGCGACATTGGATTGTTTCAATATCCTTTATTCCTTAAATAAGTTGAGTTAGTTAGGAAACACTCTTGAGGTGATGGTTAAGAAAGAGCGATTTAGCAAATTATTGAAGAAGATAAAAACTTGTGTAAGTGACATTGGATTGTTTCAATATCCTTTATTCCTTAAATAAGTTGAGTTAGTTAGGAAGCACTCTTGAGGTGATGGTTAAGAAAGAGTGATTCACCAAATTATTGAAGAAGATAAAAACTTGTATAAGCGACATCGGAGTGTTTCAATATCCTTTATTCCTTAAATAAGTTGAGTTAGTTAGGAAGCACTCTTGAGGTGATGGTTAAGAAAGAGCGGTTTACCAAATTATTGAAGAAGATAAAAACTTGTATAAGCGACATCGGAGTGTTTCAATATCCTTTATTCCTTAAATAAGTTGAGTTAGTTAGGAAGCAGTCTTGAGGTGATGGTTAAGAAAGAGCGATTTACCAAATTATTGAAGAAGATAAAAACTTGTATAAGCGACATCGGAGCGTTTCAATATCTTTCATTCCTTAAATAAGTTGAGTTAGTTAGGAAGCACTCTTGAGGTGATGGTTAAGAAAGAGCGATTCACCAAATTATTGAAGAAGATAAAAACTTGTATAAGCCAGTATATCCTTGGGGTAGCTTTGATTATAGCTTGTGATATACAACTCCTGATGAAATTTGATAGCTGTATTTTTTCCTACTACTGCATATGATTTTGAACATACAAACTCATCATGTGTATTATAGTTTTTTGTTAGTTTTAAATTTTTTAATGAAAGGAATGCATTAGTTGGTTATCGTTAACAAAATAAATTATACGTGGAGTATTTTTATTTACACTATCTAACGGAAATGAAAACTCTACGTGCTATTGCTAGGAAGACTTTGCGTGATCGCGTAACGAACACCACAATCCAAGAGGTCTGTGAGGTCCAAGATGTGGTCAGATAGGGACGACAGCGTCAACGATACTGGTACCAACATGTACAGAGAATGAATTCCACAAGAATTCCATACACAGATCTGCATGGGGTGCCGGATGGACAGCGTCCACCAGGGAGACCCCCAAAACAATGGAGAGATAGCTCAGGATCACAGGAGGACAATCCTGTAGTAACAGACTCTTGAGTCTACGTAAAGTTGAAGAAGAAGAAGAAGACTATCTATATGTAAAACAAGCCACAAATACAGGCACTAGAACATTTTGATCATGGGAGCATTTTGCAACTATTAGGTTGACAGTGAATGTATTTAAGTATAATATTTACAATGTTAGCTTAAAAAAAATATATATAGGAGTATATACACATATCTCTATTTAACTTAAAAAGAATAGATGCATTTGAAATATGTTGCTGGAGAAGAATGCTAATGCCTCCATTCACGAAGAAGTGAGAGTCACCGAGAAATTGTTCACAATATGCCTATGAAAGTTTCTCCGATTTAATGGACACATTGTCCATGGTCAAGGAGACAGTTTGGATAGGTTTGTGATCACTGCATGCAAGGAGGGACGATGCATAAGAGGAACAGTCCTGATATGTTGGAATGATTAAGTGAGGGACGCAACAGGACTACCCTTAACAACTGCTGAGTGCTAAGTTGGATGGAGAGGAAACGTCAAGGGCTGGCATGGGAATTACGAGTTATTGTCAAATGTATAAACAAATTTAATAACTTAAATATCAATGCTATTAAAACCTTGAGTTTACCTTATTTCTTTTACCATCTCCAATGCCATCTCCTTCGAAGTCTCGTCAAAATGCTTCCTCACGTACATTGCACCAACTGCTATTCCTAAACTGACAATAACAAATATATATTGTTAGATATATGTTTTTGATTACACTAAGGATTTAATTATACAGTAACGTAAAAAAAAACATAAAAATAAATATTTATTTCAATTCCTTTTTGACGAAAACAGATAATAATCAGTGAAATAAATAAATGAAGAAGTACTAACAAAATAAATATGTACATAGTACAAATGCGAGTGGAAGGCGTGGTAGAGAAAGACCAAGAGAAATACGGTTGGATTGAGTGAATAATAATTTGATGGAAGGAAATGAAAAAGTAAGAGAAATGATAAGAGCTGTATGAGAAAGTATATAAATGTGGAAGAGGTGAAAAATGTGTGTTGAAATAGGAAATTATGTCTTTTCTGCCTGCCCCAAAGGAAAATGATATAGCAAAAAACTAATGTTTTATGAAAAATTTGCAGAACCCCTGAAAACTTTCCACAGAACCTTGGAGTTCCGTGGAACTCAGTTTGAATACCACTAAAGTATGCATTCAATTGATGATAAAATGACATTGAACTCACCTGCCACTGACTGTCGACACGCACTCCTTCCATCTTGGCTCATGAGCTGTAATGCCAGCCATCACTCCACTGTACACCAGCTGTCTTTGTCTTAACTTATCATTCGTGAAGGAGATGGAATCCTTTATAGTGCGCCACATAGCGTAGTTGGCTTGAACCCGCTTGGGCACATTATTCATGATTTTCTGAAATAAAGTATAAAACCATAAAGCCTAACCCTGCAGTACATTAAACTTAAGGTTGTCCCTCTATAACATCATAGTTTAACATCAATCAAGTGATGCCTTCTATGGCTTAGGTGCTAAGATGTTTCTCTTCCACCCAGGGGTGTTGGGTTTAAGCAAGAGACGTGGAATAGATGGATTTGAAGTGTGGTGCTGGAGAAGGATGTTATGAATTCCATGGACAGCAAGGCAAACTAATGCCTCCATTCTTGAAGAACTGAGAATCACCAATAGATTGTCGACAATATGCTTTCCACGAGTTCTCCGATTTTTTGGGCATATTGCTTGTGGCCAACGAGACAGTTTGGAGAAGTTTGTGGTTACTGAAGGCATGGAAGGATGACACACAAGAGGAAAAATCTCAATTCGTTGGACTGACCAAGTGAGATATGCATTAATTACGGTAAGCAAATATCTGCTGCACATCCTCATATTATGGAAATTTGACTAGTGTATATATCATAGTATAAATAGGCCAAAGCCCGTACGGTTGTCGTTCGAAACAGATTGAAATTATACTGAACGAACCGGTGTAAAAGGGGACAATGCCAATTTATTTTGAATTGTAATTCATTAAATAATTAATTTGTTTCCTATTATATTAAACCTTATAATTACTTGTGTTTACTACTTCGAAACAGATTGAAATTATACTGAACGAACCGGTGTAAAACGGGAACGATGCTAATTTATTTTGAATTGTAATTCATTAAATAATTCATTTATTTCCTATTATATTGAACCTTATAATTACTTGTGTTTATTTATCTTATGCTCTTTTTTTGAATGCAGACAATTATATGTGGCTTTTTCAAGATGTCGGAAGCGCGAAAACATTACAGTCAATATATCTGAATCAAGTCTTCAAGGAAAACTTTATCAACGATTTAAATTGAATAGTAAAGTTTATATGTATACACAAAACATCGTGTATAAAGAGATTTTTGAGAATTAAATAATTCATCAATCAAGATGTGCCTTTTTTATTTTAAACTTTAAATATTAATGAACCCAAAAAACTTTAAGCTGATCTTGCTCTATTCGGTATTTCAAAAATGTATAATTTGTTTTACTTCGGTGAATATTTCACGGGCTGCAAGTAGTGTTACATTAATTATCCAAATTTAATAGTAGAATGCTAAAAATATTGTACGTACAAGAAATTTCTCCATGTACGCTGGAACATAAATAACAACAACATCTTCCAACTCCAAGCTTGTGTAGGGAGACAGTAGCTCATTTATTAGTGATAACCATGGAACGCTAAAACAATTAAAATCATTTAAACAAATATTGTATTATATTTATGTTTTAGAAATTTGCAACAATAAATAATAAAGTAGACTAAAAGCATAGTTTTTTTAATTTTCTAAGCTCTGACAATTATAATTTTAATCTCGACAAAGATTTCACGTAAATGTTAACACAAAAACTTTAATATTACCTGGGATATTTGACAGTTAATTCTTGAATCGTAAAGGCATTGTATAGGGCATTCGCATCTCGTCTTTCTTCCTGAGGTAAAGAAATCTGCAATATAATAAAGATATTGAATTAATTCATCATTCTATTCAATGTTTTCAGAGAGTGAAATCACGTTAAAGAATCTTCCATTTAATAATGTTAGGAGGGAAGGATGAAAAACTCGAGTCTCAAAAAAATAGATACTAACTGATTTCATTATATTATTGTTATCAATAATTTGAACCTTTCTTGCATGTATCTCTCCGTCATCCTGTCCATCATGTTTGACGATGTCGACAGCCGTCGATGACCCTTCTAATGGCCCCTTTCCATCTGAATCTGCCCAGGTCGATCGGAGAGCATCCGATATTGAAGATCTCATCACAGTCTTGATCAGGGTACTCCATCTAGTTGGGGTCTTCTTCAAAATCTCGTTCCTTTGACGCTTCTGACGACCACAAGTTTCCTTAGGCTATTTGGCTCTCTTCTCATGATGTGGCAGAAATATTGCAAGACATAATGACGAGAGGCGATCCTTTATTTTGAGATCGGGTAAAATGGACACATCTGTCCATGGTATCAGGAGCACTCTGTGCCAACACTACATTTCAAAGGCATCGATCCGTCGTATTTCCGATTCTCCCAAGGTCCAAGTTTCAACACCATACAAAAATATTTATAAGACCAGTGTTTGGACGAGTCTTTCACTCCCAAGGTCTTTCCATATTTTCACAAGACGTCCCATAGCATTTTTGGCCATTCCGATTCTTCCTCGAACTTCCACCATGCAGCCTCCAGTATCGCTCAGGTTAGAATCTACGTATACAAATTCAAGCACTTTTGCATGTATACACCCTTATAGTCTGTTTGACAAGAACGTGTACGGCGAAACCCGAAAAACTATTTGGGATAAGGCATTAAAAAAAATACACACATACAACATGATATAAACCGTGATTTTATTATTAATAAGTTGTCCAGTCGCCTCCACTAGTAATAATTGGCCGGCATCTCCGAGGCATACTTTCTACTAAATTTATAGCATAATCTAGGGGCAAAGACTTCCATATAAGTCGAATCTGTCGAAATAACTTGTTTTTCGGAGAGTAGTGGTTTCTTCACCATGCTTCGAAATTTCCCTCCATGAGCTACTAAACGTCTTCTTATAGTATCATATGACACAATTAGACCCTTTTCATGCAAAACCGTCTGTCCGCTACGCAATGATAGACGAGGATTCTTCTCAAACACCCGTAAAATTACTCTGTCCTCCTTTTTTGTCGCTTTCTGTGCAGTGCCACGTTCTGGTAGGTCATCGATGTTTTTTACTTCGGAATAGCGTTTCACCCACTTAATTACAAATGTCTTCGACTTTCTCATATATCTATCAGGCTTCGTATGACATTTTCGGTCCTTTCGGATGTGTACACAGAAACATAGCTTCATAACGTGATGTGTACGCGGCACTTATGGTAAAATAACATATGTTCTTAAGTAAGCAAGGTCAAACAACAACTGAGTTTTTATATACAAAGCAACTTCGGGGAAGGGTCCTGCTACCTGCTCGCTTTTGAATTTACTCTCTTACGGTTTTCAGGGAAAAAAAATCCATATACGCTCTTGTCAAACAGACTGCATTTAAAGCGGTTGAACCCAGTTTCACCGGGTTGTGTGACCAGATGGGATATTCTCCATTTCGACACGTCCATCTATTATCAAGTTAGATCCTAGCTTAATAGAACATACTGATAATAATATTTTGATCAGTTTAATCCCATACTGCCGACACTTTCAAGAGGGACAACATAAGATCCCATCCAGCACAATTTATTCTAGATGATTTGAATCTTCTTTATTGTTTTCATGAGCGTGATGTCACATAGTGACAAAGAAGAAACTGCCCAAAGAGACTCCTTCTCCGGTGGTGTGACACAAAGAATAGTAGTGCCGAGGACCGACATCACGGAAGAAGGAAAATTACTCACATTACAATAAGTATACTTATAATGCGACTTAAGGCCTGGTGTTCATATAGCCTAGCAAGTTGCTAGTACTTTCGCATAAAACTTCATATTGGGCAGAACTACCATTATACTCCACATGATCAGAGCAGCCAATTGGTCGAAAGATTTACGAACGTAAGACTAAATCAAGATTCCTTCGTTAGCATTTTAATTTTTAAATGAAAAAAAGTATATATAAAATCCAAGCAACTCACTAGACAGACAAAAAATCTAGCTTTACTTACATTAGCCAATCGAGTTTCAAACTCTAGTGATTGACTGAACTCATTTTCAGCAAATTCCCTGTCGGCTCCCAACAGCACCGCTATATCCACCATATAGTCGAAGTACGCTGACACCAACTTGTCCTCTTTGCCGTTCATCAAGTACTCTCTGTTCAAGCCCAACCCTGGTTGATCTACCTGAAAGAAAATCAGACTAATTATGATCATTATTTTCCACTTGGTAATCAATCCGCAGTTTGGTTATTAAATGATTATCCCCTATTTGGTGATCAAATTATTAAACCCTGCTTGACGATTAAATGATTATCCCCCATTTGGCCAACATATATAACTTCTTTTTTGTATAATTATCCCTCGTTTGGCAATCAAATGATTATTCCCTGTTTAGTGATAATCAAATTATTATCTCCCGTTTGGTGATCAAATGACTATCCCCTGTTTAGCAATAAAATAATTATCCACTATTTGTTGTCGTTCTCCTTACATATGGAAATATATTGGTTTTCACCTATGGATATACCACATTCAGGTGAGGTTAAGTTTTGGGCTGTTGGAATAGTATTGCAGCCCCTTACACCCATCTTTTTTACAATATTTTTTTATATAAAGGCAAAATTAGCCTGCTAGATTTACAAATTTAATCAATGAATAATAAATATCAAACTAAGCTTTACAAATTTAATCAATGAATAATAAATATCAAACTAAGCTTTACAAATTTTATCAATGAATAATAAATATCAAACTAAGCTTTACAAATTTAATCAATGAATAATAAATATCAAACTAAGATTTACAAATTTTATCAATGAATACTAATATTTTGATTAGATAGAAAAACTTACAGTAATCATTCTCAATGTTGAATTCTTAATATCAGGCGAGATGCTCAACTCCATGAAGTACCTGACAGCGTACCCAGCCCTGAAAAACTTGACCATAGAGTCAATCCAGTGGAAGTCTTCCTCATTCCAGTTCTTTCCAGCTAGCACGGGCCACTGCCCCAGTTCATCAATCAGCTTCAGTATTGGTGCTGTGCCATCCTTTTCTATTTGAGCTAAAAAACAAGAAATATTCATTTAATTTAAAAGTATGTTAGCAATTATAATACTTGATAATAATTAACTATTTAAACGATAGGAGAATATTTATACGTAAGAGGTGCATGGCTGCGTGGTAATGCACTGGACTTCTGTGCGGAAGGTCGTCGGCTCGAACCCCGAACTGTGATACTCCCCTCGAACACACAGGCACTTTTTCCACCTACGAAGGTATAAGTTCGAGGGTATAAGGATACTTAAGACTTCGGTCACATCTATTCGATAAAAAAAAACTCTGATACTGCATGTACAGCACCAGTACAAAGACTGTAGAATAAATGGATGGTTGCCGCTCAATCCTCGGAGATTCTGGCGTGACTTCAATGAGTCTCGGTGAAGAGCTGGATGAAGAGACGACATTCCTCTTTGGCCCATAGAAGTCTGTAGAAATAAAAACACAGTTTGACAGTTCAGAAAATGAGAATATATTTATCGTCCCTTATGTCTAGTCCATCGCACATCGCAAGCTGCTTATGCTATCATTCTGCGCTAGTTCAACGCTTACCACGTGTCTTTTCAGTGCTGGGACTGTCGAAACATTTATAGTGATTATGTGAAGACTATACAAACGGATGCTTTATTACAATGTTTACTGCAATTTTCAAACAATTTTACAAGTTATAATTTACAAATACACCTGGACCTTGTATAACACGGTTATATGATTCCACAAAAACGTCGTGTAATACAAATCCGTGTTATACGAGGTTTGAAGTTCATACAAAAATTGTCTTTGCGTTCCAAAAAATATCGAAGTTCGTTAATATTCTTTATTTTTTTACTAAACATTATTTGGTGGTACATTAGAAGTACCAGTGGAAATATGGACTAGTGGTACATAAGTTGTGCCACCACCCCAGGAGTTCCTTGACCAACCGAGGAAGTGGAAATATGTTCATTTAGCATTTGTATGTATAATTTTTCCAACACATTAAAATAATGAGAAACTTCACTTTTTATTTTTTGTGCATCCTGAGTAAAAATAAGTGAAGGTTACCTGTGCCTGTAAGGGTTAAGAGAAAATGTGAGACCTTGGGGAAACCTCCCCTTCAAAATGTGTTATGTATGAAATTATTTTCTCTATTTGGCAATCAAATGATTGTACCTATTTGGTGATTAAACTATAATACCCCGTTTGGTGATCAAATGATTATCCCTTGTTTGTTGACTAAATTATAATACCCCGTTTGGTAATCAAATGATAATACCCCATTTGGTAATCAAATGATTATACCCCGTTTGGTGATTAAATTACTATCCCCTTTTTGATAATCAAATGATTATCTCCTGTTTGGTTATCAAATGTACTCTTTATAACAAAGTTGAAAATTTTTGAGGCCAATGGCAGCTATCTCTCTTACTTCTCCCATTCCTAAGAAATGCTCTGATCACTTATATGTGCATTAATGACTTATGTTTTAACCTACAAAATATGTTTATTACAAAAGAATTTTTTACTGGAAACAAATGCATATCGTTTTTAGGTTGAACATAAAGTATTATCACCCCATAAATTTTGCACGATGCTAATGTTTGTTACGTTACATTTTATCACAGAGAAATATATTAATTTTTAGTAAAATTATTTTTAATGGGACTCTAGTCTGGGAAAGCAGATAAAGTGATCTTTAACTTTACAAATATCCCAGACATGTCATAAATGTGGACTTAGAATGTTCGCTTAAGTCAACAATTCACAATTTATACGGACAGGCTATCCCTCCTGATCGAGTATTATTATCATAAATTCTGTGGATAGAAAATGCTTGTATGGTACGTGTGTTGGTTTATTGTCTGCAAGCTGATAAATAGTCCTCTTTGATCAAATCTAAAGTTCCGGTGACAGGGGGATTAAGCTTCCACGTCGATCAACAGGTTTAATCTGTTGTAGTCTTTTGTTAGGCAGAGTTGCCAGCGGGTGTGCTTTTGTAGGTTAATACTCCTACTAAGAGAAGTGGGTGCTTCAGGTATATCATACCTTTTGTTATTTTTTAATCTACAGGAATCTTAAAATATGTTGAGGAAAATAGAATATTTGTAATCGATGTAAAAATACATGCATTTAAAACATTATCATTCGATAATATGGTCACCTTACTACGTTGTCACAAATAACGGCAGTTTTTACGATTTATAAACTGTGGAAAAGATGAAAAAGAGGCAAATATGAGACAGGGTGTGAGACAAGGCTGCTCTCTCTCTCCAGTGCTTTTTAATGAGTATATCCAATGAGCGATAGACGAAGTAAGAGAAGAAATGAACCATAGAAGAGGTGTCAGAATTCAGGGCCAAAAAATGGATGTGATAAGATTTGCAGACGACATTGCTCTGATCGCCGATAGCGAAGAAGAACAAAAGGAGACCTTGGAAACTAGGAAGAATGTCCTAAATACCAAGTTCAACATGAAAATAAACAAGGACAAAACAAAAGTGATAACCGTAGGCAGAGACGAACACCAAATGAACATAACATACTAATGTCAGGAGCTGCACTTAAGAACGCAAAAGAGTTTGTCTATCTTGGAAGCAAGATCAAATGGGATGGCCGTACAAAAAAAGAGGTTGAAAATCGCATCCACCAAACAAAACTCACCTTTAATAAGAAATCAAAGATTTTCGAACCCAATAAAGCTCCGCAAGCAATTGGTCAAAAAAAATGTGTGGAGTGATGTATGGTTGCGAGACATGGTGCATATGCGAAAGGGATCGAAAAATATTGGAGGCCTTCGAGATGTGGACCTAGAGACGAATCCTAAGGATTTCCTGGAGAGACCGCATTACAAATGACGAGGTTCTCAGCAGAATCTAAGAAACCAGGCACCTGTCAAACACCATATCGGAAAGGCGTGCAGAATGGATGGGTCATATACTGCGACATGAAAATCTCCTGCACAATATACTGGAGGGAATGATTGAGGGATCGATTGGCAGAGGGCGTCCTCGCCGAGAGTATCTGGAGCTAATATGTCACGATATGGACTGCACCTCCTATACAGAGCTCAAGAGGATCGCTGAAGACCGAGCGGAGTAGAGGAGGAGATGCAGAGCTTTGCTGCTAACCAATCCCCAGGATTGAAACTGAAGAAGAATAAACTGTAACTGCACATCCCAATAACTGAATTTGATTAATGTTGCAAGTGATGAGTCTTACAACATTGTTAGATAAAAGAAAAACATTTGACTTTGCAACATTCTTTTAAATTGATAGCTTGTATTTAAATAGTCCGGAAATAACTAATTTTATCATGTAACACATTCCTTCTAAGCCTGGTAAAATATTTTGTTTCAAAGTGAAGTGGCTGCAACTAATTATATGCACCAATATAGCATAACAAGACTGCACAGATTGGTTAGTCAATATGGGCATTGTATGGAAAATGTGACTTTGACAACTTGCAGGTTGAAAGTGAAGAAGCTGTTCTTGTCGGGACGAATTGAATAAATTATATAGATTTACTTTGTTGTGTTGTTCGTCTTATACTAGTTTTTATCTCTTGATAATACTGCTTACATGTCAATGTTAAATTTTATTTGTTGTAATTCTTTTAATATTTTGTATCAAAAAGGTCATTTGACTGTTGAAATGGAATAAAACAAATATAAAATAGCAACTTACTTATATTCATACAAGATTTGTAAAAATCTCTCGCAAGTTTAAATGGCTTCGGTTCATCATCAGCAGGTGTTCCTTCCAGTAGATTCCTTATCTGAAGCTGTAGCTCATCGTTGATAACAGAGAATGTGTTAACGGACACTTTGTCATCTGGTATCTTGGTTGTTCTCAAGAATTTGCCGCAGGCAAACTCATAAAAGTCCTCGCATGGGTCAACTTCAGGGTTCATGTGCGAAATCAAATTTGAGGCTGAAACATTAAATTCTTAACAATTTTTTGGGATTTTTAGTATAACCTATTGACATCTGTGTGCAGTCAATAAAAGTTTTTGTATATACTCGTATATGATAATTGTTTAAAAAATGAATCATGATAAAACAGTTTTTTTTTTATTGAAAACAAAACTTGTGTACCTTTTACTAGGTTCTTTGAAAGAGTAGCTGTAAAGTAGTACCGCTACTACTTTTCAATTAATTTATTGAGTAGCATGCTACTGTAGATTAAAAAGTACCTGTAATAGTGTTACGTTTTGCAAAATATCTTAAACAACAGTACTTTTAATGGATGCTTTAATAATCTGAGGTAAAACAATTTGTAAAAACTAGGTTTTGCTATAAACACATTAAATTAAATAGAAACTATGAAATGTGTAGGAATATATCATAACGGTGTATCCCTTTCAAGGTAGGCAGAGAGGAGAGATACCCAAATTTTCTTATTCATTAATCTAGCTTTTATCTCACCTGCATTTACAAAACTCGTTACATATTTTCTTCTATTTCTTATACTTATCCCTTTTCTACAATTTTTGCATCACTCTTCGGTCAATCTCTTCCTGCTCTTTATTAATTTTAGACATATTTATTTGTTTTCTAAGTCTTTCAACTCACAAACCATTTTACATTGGAACGAACACATTAAAAAAAGTCCGCTTACATTCAAGCATCAATAAATGTCATTCTGAAGAATTACGTTAACCAGTTCGGATATTTTATTAAACCGATCAAACCTTCGTTTGTATCGACATTACAATTATTGATGATCTCACACAAAAGCAAATTTGTTTTGTTTTCATTAAATGAATAAACAAGAATTTGTTTCCATTTCCCTGTCGGGATAGACAGAAACGACACACCACTAGACTTTCCTAGCTTGACACACATATTTTGTCTCTTCTATATTCATATAACTTCTCATACAACTAAGATTTCTCAGACTTTTTATATTTCCTTCTTTCTTTCAGAGGTGCATGGCCGCGTGGTGACGTACTAGACTTCCGTGCGGAACATCGTTGGTTCGAACCCCGTGCTATGCTACTCCCCTCAAACGACACAGACACTTTTTCCGCCTAGTGTATGAGGGTTTAAGGATACCTATGACTTCGATCATATCTATTCTTTATAAAAACATCATTTATTTTATCCAACTATACTTTCCTTAGTCTTTCTCTCACATTTGCACTCAATTTCTTCATTCATTCAACCTAAACGTCCAAACCATTTAAGAGTGCTCTTCTTCATCTTACTCAACACATCAGCCTCAAGTTCACATTTATCCCTAATTATTCTATTCCATATTCTGTCATACATTGCCCTTTGATTTATTCCTCTTTGTGCATGCATTTATTCTGCTCCTTTCATTCTTTTTCACATCAAAGTTTCATTCCCATACATCAAGTAAGTACTAAAATACTGTTGTGAATGACCAACTTAGCAGACTTTGCTATCATTCTGTGATAGTACAGAATAATGGAACATGACATTGAGACTCACCTGCAATCACACATCCTGGTGTTAAACAAACTTCTTGCCTGTCTCCTGAAAAAAGGTTTATGTTAATTTTACCTCCAAATAATTTATTTTGGGTACTAAATGTTAAGTAAATAGCACACAGAGGGCCGGGCCATTCACTTTTAATCTTAGCATTGTTATGGCAACAATATTTTAATGATTTATCAAGAAATCTCTTAGTCGCGAAATTGAGAGAGTGGTAGAATTGGTATTCAGTATTTATTGAGTCACAGTCATGAATTTCAGCTCAGTTCTCTTCCAAGTTGTCATGATAGCAAACATTAAGTCTTTTCTCAGAATATTGACAAAAGTCACATATTCGTTGTGTTGAAGAAGCACTCGTTGCTTCCTCTTCAGTCTCTTGCTGTTGTTACACTTGTCGAAAATCATGTTTTAGTTGAGCTTCCACAGTGCAATACTCATTAGCTTATTCTTCACTCTCTTGCTGTTGTATGTGTTGAAAATGCATTTGCTAAGCATATGTGATACTGACTACCAGGAAAGCTTTCTTCAGCAATCTAATGGAGCGTAGGAGAGTGGGGAGACCAAAGCTGAGGTGATTGGATGGTGACAGAGAATTGCCGCACACTGCAAATAACCAATTGAAGAAGGAATGCTACTGAAAGAGATAAGGTACAAATCATTTTGATGTCAGCCAAGGCTTATCTTGGTTTGTAAGGCTGATGACATTGAATTTTGTAACATATTTAATACCTACCTAAATCAGAACTAAGAACTACAGCTAAGATGACGACCAGGCAGAGAACGAGGATCAAGGATAGAGCTGCCAGAAGTGTCAGGGTTCTTTCCAGTTTCGTTCTTCTGGACCACCATCTTGGCTGTCTGAAATCACAATTTAAAAATGTAATTACAATTTTTGGTCATCTCAAAGACTTGAACGTAAAGAAAAGAATATATGAAGGCTGCGTTATGTTAAATAATACACGAGGGAAAATTAATAATGGGAGCTGAAATTTATGATGATCTGCTGAAATTTAAAACGCTGACAATGATGATTTTTTAAGCTGCTTTAAAAAAATCATTTTGGTTTCACCATAAATAAATAATATCATAGATTTATTGATAGCATTAAATAAATAATATCATAGATTTATTGATAGTATGTAAATATATATCCTGAAATTACACATAACATATATGTTCAGGCAATGAAAGAGAAAATACATTTAGAGAGAAGCTACCAAATGGTCTGAGAACTCAAAGCATAACATCTTCCCAATCGAGAGAAGCTAGCAAATGGTCTGAGAACTCATATCATAACATCTTCCCAATCGAGAGAAGCTACCAAATGGTCTGAGAACTCATATCATAACATCTTCCCAATCGAGAGAAGCTACCAAATGGTCTGAGAACTCATATCATAACATCTTCCCAATCGAGAGAAGCTACCAAATGGTCTGAGAACTCATATCATAACATCTTCCCAATCGAGAGAAGCTACCAAATGGTCTGAGAACTCATATCATAACATCTTCCCAATCGAGAGAAGCTACCAAATGGTCTGAGAACTCATATCATAACATCTTCCCAATCGAGAGAAGCTACCAAATGGTCTGAGAACTCATATCATAACATCTTCCCAATCGAGAGAAGCTACCAAATGGTCTGAGAACTCATATCATAACATCTTCCCAATCGAGAGAAGCTACCAAATGGTCTGAGAACTCATATCATAACATCTTCCCAATCGAGAGAAGCTACCAAATGGTCTGAGAACTCATATCATAACATCTTCCCAATCCAGAGAAACTACCAAATGGTCTGAGAACTCATATCATAACATCTTCCCAATCGAGATGCAACCCCACTAATAGCAGCGAGGACGTCATATGTGTTTCAGCCCACACCCTTGTACATGTAAATTGTAAAAAAAAAGTGAAATGGCTATTTATCATAAGCAGTCAATACAATTATAAATACAATAAATATGTACAAAAATTGTTAAAAATATAAACGTTCAATCTTTGATTTACTCCGAACGTAAAGAGTCCAAATTTTGACAAAACAGAGAAACAAACTTTACTTGAGAAAATGTAGGATGGTCCCCGTCACATTTGAAATGTAATGTCTCAAAGAGATGGGGTAAAATCGTTTTTTTTTTGCAAATCGAATAGTTTTTTTATAAATCGAAAAATAGTTTTTCTCTAAACTGACGTTTTAATTCGTAATTTTCGTTATATCGACTTTCTAATGTATTGTATGATTTGTATATATTTTTAAACAGGCCAAGATCCACTATGAATTAATACTAATTACGAACATTTAATTTTATGTATAAAAAAATCGAAAATCCAATTATCGTATACCCCATCCCTAGTCAATGCAGACTAACGTAGTGACTTTTGACAAACGTCACCAAATATTATTTGATTTTAACAAACTGCCACATTTTTGCTAATTTGTAACAAGATGTATTAATTTGTCATTATTGTTAGTTTTATGTAATGTATTTACCTAAATAACTTTCTATTTATTAGAATCGAGGCTTATATTAAAGTTAATAAAGTAATTAAAATTAATGAACGTCGTATCAAGGTTGTATTGGGGCAAATTTATGTGCTGTCACAGGGACCATGCTACAATTTCTCAAGTATAGAAGACATTTTTTTTGCTGACAGTTCATTATAGCAGTAATTACAGCTAAAATTTGTTTAACTATTTGAGTCTTTATTAGAATGTAAGTTAGCCTATAGTTTGTAAGAATAGAAATTCTATCAAAGATTATTTTTGTAAAGACCGAAAGTAGATTGACATTAATAACTTACTTGATAATTGTGTCATTTCCACTGTTTGCCATTCGTGTGAATCACTAAACGTTGATGAAGTGTTCCTATCACCCTGAAAATAAAAAAGATAAATTCTATTAAAATAGACGCAATCAATAAAAATATCAAATGGAGATAACCGGGTCTTTTTGCTCGACATATTTCAATAAGGCAGTTCATACCCTGAGTCCCAATTTAGATTCATAGTTCTGGTATGTATTGTGGAATCAGATCAATGAACCCATCTAACTCACAATCATATTAGTCCTGGAAAGGAATACTTCAAATTCATAAAATTGTTTCACTTTCGAACTGTACTCTTATGAAGTATCACACAGAAAAGCTTTCTTGATGAGGGAGTAGTTCAGTTCGATCCCATCCCCTCCCATGCTGTTATGGAGGACAAAATAAGTTCCCATCCAGCGAGATCATAATACACGATCGAAATTTTCGTTATTTTTTTTGTGCGCAACATCATATAGTGACGAAGAAGAACTGCCCAAAGGGACTCCTACTCCGGCGACGACATGCCTAAGTGTGAAAAAAATAGCAGTGATGTCTGACTTAAGGTTCGACGTCACGGGAGTGAATACACATATACTTATAAAATGGCTTAAGACCAGGAATTCAAACAATCTAGAAATTTGCTAGTACTTTCACAGAAAATTTCGAACGCAACAAAACTATTCTTTAAGGTCACTAGATCGGAGTAGACAATTGCTCCAAAGATGAACCTGGGGATGTAAGGCTGAGTGGAGTTTCCTTTGAAAATTATTGACTGGATTATCATTTCAATACCACAGAATGTGATCTGCGGATTGATCCAGGTGACCGCAAAAATTGTAACATGGCAGAGGGACAAGATTGAAGCCAAAGTGTGTGCCATTAAAGCTCCCATGACCAGATAGAAATTGAGCAGTCAAATAGTTTGGTATACACACGGAAAGCAGATGCGCGCCCTGATTAATAAGAGAATAACCACATCATATAAAACAGGGGTGTCAATAACGTCGATCGTCAATAAAATTTCAATATATTTATCCAAAGTTACAATTTAGTGGTGCGGTGGTCTAACCCAGCGGTCTTCAACCTTCGGCAGCTTTTGGAACTCTTCTAGCTAATGATATTCTTTAAGGAACCTGTATTTTGGAAAATGCTTTAGGAAGTCATAAAAATCACGTTTGTTTATGTTTGATTATTTATATTTACATAGTTTACTGTGCAAATTTCTTATGTTTGAAAGTGGCACTTAGAATCGAGCAACCGTTAAAAACTTCTACGGAACCTAAGGGTTCCACTGAACCCAGATTGAAGAACGAGAGTTTAACTTAATGTGAGTTATTGAATCTACATGCCTTGTGTAACATTGCCGATAAATGGTGGTCCCGCTGGATGGAGTGTGATGTAAAAACACGCATCTTGTGGGCGATCCGACAGTAGAATTGTCTGGGTTTTCCCTACTCCGGAAGACGTGATGCACTTTAAATAGGATCATAACATATGTGGAGTTGGCCGTATTGCATATGATATGTATGGTAAGTAGGGCCTAGCAGTCTACATTCTATGATAACGGGGATATCCAGTCCATGGAACACATCGTGCATAGTTGCCTGTTTTCTGGAGGCGTGCAGAAGCTACATAACCTAACACCAGACGTTGTGACTGGTTGAAGAAGACATAGTGCGTGTGAGGGCCAAACGCAGAAGAAAAATGAAGTCTCCATTATATATTTCGAATCTGGGTCTAAGAGAAGAGGAGTAGAACTTTGAGGTCAATTTTGTACTCATGGAAAGTGTTATGATACGGTATTTGCTATTGTTGGTTCTGTGACGTAGAAAGGTTTGCCTCTAAATGTTAGAAATATGGGTGGCGTGTGTTGCTTTAGAAAACACTTAAAGACAACTCTTTCTTGAAGGTCTCATAAGAATGTATGAATATATATGAACACTACACACATACTCTACACTACACCTAAAGCTGAATGTATTACTAACACATATCGGAAGATCTATAAAGGTTTATTTTGTAGTTCGTCTTATCCAGGTAATTTTTTTGTGGTTATCTCACTAAATATATTTTTACCATATACAGATGCGGGGAATTACCTAATCTAATGACCGCAGCCACCACCTTCCTGTCATAACACTCATCTTACATACATATATTTTTTAACATTTTTAATCTGTCAATAACAATGTGTTCGATACTCGATTTAGAGCGCTCTTGAGGAGAGCCTGCTCTCTAAACAGTGTTATGTAAATTATCCTTTTATTATTATTATTATTATTACGAAAAACGTGAATCTCCCCCTCTCGCTACGCCACTGAGTGGGCTGGTTTTCTTTTGCACTTAGAAGCCACCTCACGCCGATCTTGGTTTTTCCGACCTCAAGGGAAAATGTTTGCAAAATGCATATAGAATAATCAATTCCTCGTATATAGTACATATTAAAATATTATATTACTCACAATCTTCCTTAGATGTTCCAATGTTATTTACCTAACGGGAAATCCTATAGTTTCAATAATTAATATTGATAACGTGACGTGTCCTTTGAGAAGCAAAGAATATTTAAGTTGCAAATTACATTTCAATAAGCTTATTTAAATTCTTAAGATGCCTCGAGTGTCCACCGTTTCCAATAAAAACCGGGGGAAAATAATAAATCACCTTTTTAATTTTTGTTACTCATATTTTAGTAGGGTAACCATAAATTATTTGTACAGTTTACATCAATATATCCGCATTGACGAAGTTGATATAATGTTGAAGAGCGGGCTTTAGTACTAAATAACATTTGTATCGGACGTATGCGTCACCCTTAATATATGTAAATTCTTGTTGAATTTTGTATATTTTGAGATCTGTATGTGTATAGATTCTTGTCTGTAAATTTGATGTTGTTTGATATATTTTATGATAAATTTATGTTCGTTTGGGTACGTGCGTTGTCGCGATCGCAATGGAAATGTGGACTTATGGACGGGTGTCGTGACTAGATCGCTGACCGATCGGTTTAAGCATTGCGCAAAACTCCCGAAAGTTGTTGTATTTCGCGGGGTGTGAACGCTTGCGATGAGCGACTGATCGTTCATAAGAAGGGTCATTTTCATTGTTAAATTTCCTTCCCCGATTCCTGAAAAGAACCAAAAATTTCAACCTGAATATCATAACAGTCAGACTTTATCCGATAAAGGAGTAAGGCGTCTTACCATTGAACCGAGACTCCGAATAAGTTATCCATCACTTGGTTCATTGTTAAATTATATTCTCAGTACACTCTACCTCCTGTGTTTTACTTGAGACCTGCTACAACCTGCCATAAGAGGAATCTGTTCACCATCGCTAATTTCTCATCGATCTACGCCTTTTGAAATTGGCCTGAATTCTCCGAGCATTGAGCAGCAACCATCGCACCTATTTACAGTTCTTTGTACCCCGGTGCCGTACACATTAGTTCATGCAATAGAACGGTTGGCCAACCTTTAAATTTGGACACTTTCATTGAACGTTTAAACGATAATGTAAGTTTGATACGTGAATATATAGTACAATGTTTGTTTTTGCTTGGAAAATAGTTTTAGAAGTGGAAAAATTTCCTAAAGCGTAAAATTTAAATTTGTTCTAATTTAACAGGGAAAAAATTAATAAATCAACCCAAACATGACTTTCGTATATCCAGACCTTATTTATGAAAAACACTTACATTTGGAATGTTTTACATATAATACAATAAAGTAGAATACTTGTCATATTTCTTTATTATTCATATAAATATTTTTTAACTGAATAAATATCTGATTATTATAAATTGTTAATTTGAAAAGGGTGAACACGAGCGCAAGCTCCTGGGCCTGGAAATCAATAGGTCAAAAACTAAACTTATGATAATAGACCGCAGTAACAAACTACCACCAAATAATTTGAATATAGAAGTGGTTGCTGACTTTATTTACTTAGCCTCCAGTATTGCAAACAATAGAGGATGCGAGACTGGTGTGATAAGAAGAATTGGAATGGCAAAAAATGTGAAGTCGAAACTGGAAAAGATATGGAAGAGTATAACTATCACCATCACCATCACCATACGTATCTCTTCTTCACAATATTCACGTATGTTGCGGTCACTTAGACTCTGAGAGCAGGCGAGAGACGTGGAATAGATGCATTGATGATTGAAATGTGGTGCTGGAGAAGGATGTTATAAATTTCATGGACATTAAGATGAACTAACGTCTCCATTCTCGAAGAGCTGAGAATCACTGACAGATTGTTGACTATATGCCTTCGACGAGTCCCCCGATTCCTTGGATCCTCCGATTGCTCGTGGCCAATGAGACTCGTTCATCGTGTTTTTTGACGTGAGCATATTTTTAAATAGCTCATAAAACCTTAATGAATTTCTGGGTCAAAACATGGTTATTTTTCTTATCATTCGTATTTGTGTCTAAGGGATGTTTCTTTGGAGAGAATTGGAACTTTGAGGTCGATTTCTTCTTCATCTCATAAATTGGTTGTTCCAAATAAATCCAATATTATGATAGAGCTTTTGCTGTCGCTGGTTCTGTGACGTGAAATGGTCTGCCTCCTAGTGTCAGAGGTATGGGTGGTGTATGCAGCTTTAGGAAGCACTTAAAGAAAATCCTTTTTGGGAGGTTTTATCAAAATTCAAGTAGGTTCGAATCATGGGTAAAAGCACCCTTCAGGAGAGTTCGCTCTATAAACGACTCTATGAAAATTGTCCTTTTATTATTATTATCACTTTTCATTATTTATTTATTGAAAGATATAAAACACTTGAGTGTTTTTATAAATCATAACAACATTAACAAAACAAAAGTAAAAAATATCAACGATTTCACAAAATCAACACAATAAAGAACATCACAAAATCAACACAATGCAGAATATATACGATGCATGGAATCAGCAATGTGTAGTAAACTGAAAGAAAAAGCACACAAACACAACAAATCAAATACAATCAAGGAACATATAAAATTAATCAAATTACCAAAAAAACAATAAAGATAAAATATAAAAGGATAAATAATCTTCGAGTCAAGTCTAAAGATTGAAGAAATGCCGGAGAAGGATCCTCCTGAACTCAACAACATCTACATAAAAAATATCTACCAAACCAGACATGAAGTTACCCAATTGTTGCATTGTTACGATCGCTGAAAAAAGACTTGCAACTGCGTTAGTAAATTGCTATTGACATTGTAAAAGATTTCGTGTGTTGCTAACAGGAGTGTGGAAAACAATTTGACTCGTGTACTAAACTACACCTAAAGCCGAATATATATATTATTATCCGATATCGGAAGATCTAGTTCGTCTTCCCTTGGTAAGTTTAATGTAGTTGCATTACCAAAAGTACCTAATGTAATGGCCGCTGCCACTACCTGTCTATTCTTACACTCAACTTATACTCGTTTAAGTTTTATTGTGTAATATTTTTAATCTGTCAATAATAGTTGGTTTGAGTCTTGGAGCGCCCTTGAGGTGAGTTTGCTCTCTAAAAGGCGCTCTACAAATTATTGTTATTATTTAGGCAATATACCGGGACTATCAACGATATTGTTATACGAGTATATACCGGGACAATCAACTTAGTGTTATCTTCTGAGTGGTTAATACATTTTTTAGTGGTTAATAGGTCTCTTATTTGCTCTTTTTTCTATTTTTTTTTTCTCTTTTCGCTGGTGGTGAATCGGGGATTGTGCGTGCGTGTTTGTGCGTTATCTTCTCATTCATTCTTATATTACTGCTTTAACTATTTCAATGTATTGTGTCGTGGTTCTTTTATGCGTGAACATCATTTCCTATTTGTCATTTTACTTTTATAAAGTTTGGACTCCTTTGAGGATTTTCTTTTTTTCGTTCTTGCTGACAGTTAGGTGGTATATGTGGGTTTAATTTTTATTTTGTTTTCAGCCATACATTTTGTTTTTTTTTATCTAGATATACGGGGGTGTGGGCTGAAAGCCTCCCGATGTCCTTGCGGACGGGCTCGCCCTGCATTAGTGGGGTGTATCTCAGCCGGGGGAATGTTTGTGGGATGAGCCCGAACATTTTAATGTCTTCTCTCTTCAATGTATTTTTCTGCCATCTATTTATTTTCTGTGTTTTTTTTTTCTTATTCTACATGTGCAAGAGTGTGGGCTGAAAAACATCTGGTGTCCCCGTGGCTGGGCTCGCCCTATATTGGTGGGGTGTATCTTGGCCGGGGGGATGGTATTAGATGAGCCCAGAACTTTTGATAGCTTCTGTCTTTAATGTATTCTCTGCAATTTATGTGTTCTTGAAGTATATTTATAGTAAATGTGTTATGTACATACTATGTTATTATCAATAAACCTATATTTATTTATTTATATTGTAAATAATCTTATAAAGAATGCTTCTATATTCTAAATTTAAGGGTAAGTTCAGTGAAGGATATCAAAGCGAGTTGGCATCTCTCTTACTCTGTGGTTCATTTCAATAAGCATTCATGGTGACCGGATAAGTCAGCATGTGTGGAAAATGATCGAACATTTCCTGATTTCTCAACCTGTTTGAGATCTCGTACAATGGAACCGGCTTATTCTACGTGATGTTATATTCTGCGCTTGAATTATGATGCTTTGTTCCAAAAAAAATATATTTTTGATAGGTTCATTTTTATTGGTTGATTGCATAAAGATATTGGATATTAGTTTGAGGTATCGATCGTTGATGAAATAAATATGTATAAAGTGTGTGATTTGCAATTTACGATAATGTATATTTACAAAAATGTGCACATTATTTTTTTGAAAAATGTACATATTACTTACAAAAAATGTACATATTTTTACATTTAATATAATATTTATATTATACAAGAGCGCGCTTTAAAAAAAATGTATTAGGTCCTTACATATGAAATTGGCGTTTTGTTTGGGAGGAACATAAAGTTGATTTTTTTTTAATATAATTTATTTATTTAATCAAAGTATGTACCATTGCTATCTATGCACTTTTGCCATCTCATAGGTAGTTCATCGATCCCTTTACTAAAAAAACCATTCGGACGGGAATCAATAAAATCTTTGAAGTCGGTTTGGACTGCCCCATCGGAGTTGAATTTTTTCCCTTGCAAGAAGTTATCCAAATTTCGAGAAAAATTGTAATCTGTTGGGGCAAGGTCCGGAGAGTACGGTGGATGTCTTAGACATTCCAATTGAAGCTCTTCTAATTTGGTAGCCGTCTGTTGTGCAGTGTGTGGTCTAGCGTTATCATGAAGCAGCAGTGGCCTAGAGCGATTAACCAGCCTCGGTTGTTTAGCAGCTAGCTTTTCCATCATGGTTTGCAGTTGCTGACAATAGACATCTGCCGTAATCGTCTGGCCAGATTTAAGAAAGCTGTAGTGAACGACACCAGCACTAGTCCACCAAACGCTCACAAGTAACTTTTTTGGAGTCAATTTTCGCTTGGGGCATGGTTTGGCTGGTTCGGCAGGGTTCAGCCATTGCGATGAGCGCTTCCGATTATCATACAGGATCCACTTTTCATCACAGGTAATGATTCGATTCAAAATCCCTTCATTATTGTGCCGGTTGAGTAATGCAACGCAGCAGTCAACGCGCGTTTGTTGATTTGCTTCACTCAATTCGTGAGGTACCCACCTTTCAAGCTTTTTCACCTTCCCAATTTGCTTCAAGTGGATTAAAACAATTTTATCACTAACACCGCAG
This sequence comes from Odontocerum albicorne, assembly GCA_949825065.1. Classification (NCBI taxonomy): domain Eukaryota; kingdom Metazoa; phylum Arthropoda; class Insecta; order Trichoptera; family Odontoceridae; genus Odontocerum; species Odontocerum albicorne. The sequence continues at coordinate 27,948,893 of OX463856.1, forward strand.
CCTGCAGCTAACTCGGACGTGGTTTGCGATGGATCCGCTTCCACAATAGCCTTCAATTCTTCATTATTAACTTTGGTCTCCGACCGTCCACGGGGCTTGTTCCGCAGGTCGAAATTTCCAGAACGAAAACGTTGGAACCAAAAACGCACTGTGTTTTCTTTTGCGGCACCGTCGCCATACACATCATTAATCCTTCGAGCCGTTTCTGCAGCACTGGTGCCACGGTGGAACTCGTACTCGTAAATAACGCGATATTTCAAGTTTTCCATTTTGTAAACTGATTTTTTTAAACTGATTTGTAAACTGATTTGTAAACTGTTTTGTAAACTTTTCGAAACACAAATACTTGAGTAAATAGCTGTATAAATTTGAATTTGGAATTCCTAACCAAAGAGAAGATATTTGAGATCAAAGTTGCCAGTACGGCAAAACGCCAATTTAATATGTAAGGACCTAATATTATTTACCAAAATGTATATTTACAGAAAAAAATCATTTTATTTTTCCAAAAATGTACATATTATTTAGAAAAATGTACACATTATTTAAGAAAAAAGTACATACTATTTTTTTCAAAAATGAACATGTTATTTTTCTAAAGTGAACATATTATTTTTTTCGAAACGTACATTTTATTGAGAAAAATGTATGTGATATTTTTCAAAAAAATGTACATAATATTAAGAAAGAATAACATATTATTTACTTAAATGTAACATACATATGTATTTAACATAATATTTATATTAAATATGCGTGTGCTTTAAAAAAATGTACGTATAATTTACTAAAACGTATATATACAAAAACGTTCATATTATTTTTCCAAAAGTGTATATATTATTTTTCCAAAAATGTACATATTATTTTTACAACTGTGTATACTTTTTTTCCAAAAATGTACACATTATATTTCTAAAAATGTATATATTATTTATAAAAATAAATACATTATTTAGTATACTAGGTAAGTCCAGAAAGTAAGTGTACTGAATTTTTGTAGGTTACAATTTTTTTTATTTAAACAAAAAAATTACGTGGTTACCGTAGTACATATGTAAGCTATTTTTCGACATAGTCGCCATTCCTCTCAATGCAGGTGGTGAAGCGGGGTATCAACTTTTTGATGCCTTCCTCGAAGTAGTTTCCCGCCAACCCCTCCGTCCACTTCTCCACCTCCTCCTTTACATCCTCGTCGGTTGAAAACCTTTTTCCACCCATGTGCAGCTTCAGGGAGGTAAAGAGATAGTAATCTGAAGGTGCTAGGTCAAGGGAATGCGCGGGATGGTTCAGGACATCCCATTTAAACGAGGCGAGCAGTTCCTTCGTGGCGTTGGCCGTGTGTGGTCTGGCATTGTCGTGCAGCAGGCAGACTCCCTTTGTCAGCATGCCTCTCCTCTTGTTCTGAATCACCCTCCGCAATTTTTTTAGGGTCTCACAGTATCTTGCAGATTTGATGGTCTCCCCTTGAGGCATATATTCAATTAAAATTATGCCTTGACAGTCCCAAAACAATTTCGTCAATTTCGTCAGTCACAATTGAAGGTCTTCCGCTCCTCTGATCATCATGCACAGACGTACGACCGTTTTTAAACTCGCGACACCACTTGTACACACTCGTACGATTCATAGCTTTATCACCATATGCAGTTTTCACCTCATTATAAACCTCAACCGGAGGTTTTCCCTTCCAAACGAGATAACGGATGACGCCGCGTATTTCGCAATTGGCGAGATTGGATTTACATTTTTCACGAAACTTGTTGTCGCGTCGACACTTCTCAACGTACTGACCTCGAACCGGTCTCGTTGCGGAGGGGAAGGGCCAGGCTACACGGAAGTGTAGCCAACATGTCGAAAATAAAATCCATCCGGTCGTGAGAGCCTCAGTACACTTACTTTCTGGATACGCCTCGTACTAACACATATGTACATATTATTTTTTTTTAAATGTACATATTATTTAGAAAAATGTACGTTACCAAACTCAGAGATACATGGGCATGTAGAACGAATGAATGAAGAAACAATAAATATACAGTACAAAAGTGAGTGGAATCGTGGTAGAGGTAGACCAAAGAAAGTTTGTTTGGATCAATTGAAATATATTTTGAAATAAGGTAATGTAAAAAAGTTAGATAAATTGTTGTGTGATGTTGGAAAGGCGAAATAAAATGAAATTCTGGCGCTCTCTCATCTCTGCTTACCCTGACAGGGAAACGGCGTGATTGTAAATATCTATGTATAAGGTGCCTTTTATTAAAAAATACAGCACAATTGAGGGGTATATAGTTTATAAGTAGAACAAGCTAGCAAAGTCTCTTACTTTGTTTCGCGGGTTGTCCCTTTTGAATGGGATCTCGAATATTGGCATATTCAACATATCAGAAAATGATTTTAAATAAAGCATGTTGAGTTATCTTTACACTTACTTGTAAAGATAGCTCAACGTGCTTTATTTGCCATGTGGAAATCACTTCTAAACAACCTTAAAGCAAACAAAAATAGATATTAAATGAAAACTAAACTTGAATGCATTTTTTAATATTTGTTTCAACGGGAATCGAACTCGCAACCCTCGAGCTAGAAGACAGGTGTTTTACTAATTAGGTCACAGAGGTAGTTTCTTATTAATGGGAGTTAATTATTACTAAAATACTTGTATTTATTTTACAGTTCTATACAGTATTTATTTCTGTTTGAGCTTTCTATGGAATTGAGTTTTGCCTGTATTATGTAAGCTCAATAAAATAATAACAAACGAGCTTTACGAATCATTTTTATTATCATTAATTTAAATTTATTTCGCGAGTCGAAGAAATTTAACCTTAAGTTTAGTGCTCATTAGTTGCAAACTCAACTATTTCAGCCACACATGCGACGCCATTCATACAATTTAATTAGACCGCGAGTTATGCCGAATTATTATATAGCGTGACACGCAGATTTTATGACAGACAAGAACGAATTAATAATATGATATATTTTGATGAAAAACGAAAGATTAAAATGAGTTAAGAAAATTCGTTATTTTATGAAGTATGCTCTTTGACTACGGAAATATTGAAAAATGTATTAAATTACGAGTTCGTCTTCCCTTGGTAATAGTAAACCAAGTCAATGGGGCACTAAAAGGCATAATAAACTCAAACGAAGCGATATCAAGATGAGCACTTAACAATAAATTACTTTGTTATTCCACTAACTAAATTATCCCCGCTACACGTGTTTCTACCTCTTATCCCGAGGATCTCTACAGGCGGAAAGATCGTAGTAGCGGGGATTTTTCAACTCAATTAAATTCAAATAATAATTTTATATAGCGCCGTCTAGAGAACAAACTCTCTTCAAGGGCGCTATAACTCGGGACTCGAATCTACTATCATTAAACAAATCAGGTCTGGCAGCTTTATCAGCACCCGTTCAATCTTGTAAACACTTCCTTTGTGTACAGCATAACCTTGTGGGATTATTGCCATGTGGCGATCTCCCACAACTAGCTAGAAATGTGTTTATGAGGTCTTAATTGAAAACCAGTCTGAAAAACTTTTTTCTTTTTTTATAATCTGGGACTCAACGGAAGTCGAACTCGCGACCTCCGAGTAGGAAGGCAGGCGTTTAACCAACTAGACCAAGGAGGTCGTCAAATGGACGTAAAATGAATGTTATTGTAATCAAAGTAATTTATTATTAAATATTCTAAAATGGAGTTCCATAAAGCTGAAGCCGAAACCTTTGATAAATAATATCAAGATGCTTTACAGCAGCGTATTAGAAGTACAACATTTATACATGGGAGTGAAACGTGGACGTGGAAAATATATGAAAGGTTCGAGTAAGTGCAGTGGAAATGCGTGTGCTAAGGACAATATGTAGTGTGTCTATGTATGATTGAAAAGAAATGAAATTTGTAAGGAAAATTGTGAGCTTAAAACTGATGTGTTACGTAGGGCAATAAATATCACGCTGAAGCGGTTTGGACATGTTGAACGTACGGGTAGCAAAATATTAACTAAATAAATTGACAATGTAAACATAAGTAGGAATCGTAGTGGAAGACGATTGAGAAACGTATGGATGGAGCAAGTGAATGAAATTTTGAAGGAAGGAAATGTAAGTAGTAAGAGAAACATAAGGAACCGCAACCACTATCTTCATATCCTTACATTTAATTAGTTATTTTTTTAATATTTTTAATCTGTCAATAATATTGGGTTCGTACGCCGAGTTAGAGATACATTGATGGACAGTCTACTGTGTAAACGGTACCATATAAATTGTCCTTGATGGAGAGTCTACTGTGTAAACGGTACCATATAAATTGTCCTGGATGGAGAGTCTACTGTGTAAACGGTACCATATAAATTGTCCTTTTATTATTAAATGTGCGAGAAGATGCATGGATGTGCCGGAGGCTAGGAAAACGTATAGTGATAGGAAAATTTTACATTCTGTCTCCTATGCCTACTCCAATAGGCTAATGGCGTGATGCTGTGAATATATGTATGTAAAGTTATATATTATTTATAGTTAAGGCATTAACATTGTGGAGGTTTAAAGACATTGTGATTTGTTTTTATCAAACACTGTTTACTCCAGCCATAACCCTATCGATTTCAAGACTTTCACTTCATCATCAGGGTAGTATTGTTTGCGCTCCCCTGATGATGAGGTGAAAGTCTCGAAACCGGTAAGGTTATACCGTTATAAAAAGTCGAATAAATAGTGTCTGATAAAAACAAATAACAATGTATGTAAAACATTAACAGAAAAGTTGAGATACTCGTACATGCTAAAAAAACCTTTTTAAATCCTCCATTGTAGGATTGTTTACGTGTTACGATTTGACCTAGTTTTTAAAAAATATTTATAAACGAAATACTACAGTCGGAAAGGATTATTTATACCAGGGGTTCTCAATCTGGCCACAAGCAGCTTGGCATAATTAGTATTTATTAAAAATATTTTGAAACCAGACTAACTGCATTCTACAAGTCTCAAATTGGATGTCAAGAAATAAATTAAAATTAAATCCAATTAAAACGGATTTTTTCTGGATGGTTTCACCGCGTTGACAATACGTTCTTGATGAGGGTGCTTTATCAGTGATGGGTGCTAGTATCTTTCCAAAATATAGAGTAAAATTTCTTGGTATCTCTCTTGATAGTAAGCTCTCCTTCTTGGTATCTCTCTTGATAGTAAGCTGTCCTTCGTATCTCTCTTGATAGTAAGCTCTCCTTCTTGGTATCTCTCTTGATAATAAGCTCTCATTCGATAGATAAATTGGTTATACAGTTTCTTCAGGTTTCTACAGTTTTGGAAAGTTAAAATTTATACATCGATGTCTTCCAATAAAGGAAATAAAAACTCTTATTAATTTATTTGTTATGTCGCGTCTGAATTATTATAATATAATTATTTATTCTGGTTTGCCTGGTTCACAAAAAGGAGGTACTGAGAATATATCCACAGTGTCACTCACTTGGTTCAATGTCTCTATATCACGCGTGACTAAGTTTTTAGCAATGATATTCGATTTGTAAGTTGGTATGTACATATATAACAAAAAGCAATACTTTGTATGTTGGTATATATAACAAAGAGGAATACTTTGTATATTGGTATGTATAACAATGAGCAATACTTTGTATGTTGGTATGTATAACAAAGAGCAATACTTTGTATGTTGGCATGTATAACAAATAGCAATACTCTTTGTATGTTGGTATGTAAATTGGTATGCATAACAAAGAGCAGTACTCTTTGTACAATATGTTGTTATGTAAGTTGGTATAACAAACAGCAATACTCTTCGTATGTTGGTATGTATAACAAAGAGCAATACTCTTTGTATGTTGGTACGTAAGTTGGTATGTATAACAAAGATCAATACTTTGTATGATGGTATGTAAGTTGCTATATATAACAAAGAGCAATACTTTGTATGTTGGTATGTACGTTGGTATGTATGACAAAGAGCAATACTTTGTATGTTGGTATGTAAGTTGGAATGTATAGCAAATAGCAATATTTTGTATGTTGGTATGTATAACAAAGAGCAATGCTTTGTATGTTGGTATGTAAGTTGGTATGTATAGCAAAGAGCAATACCTATTTTGTATGTTCGCGGGACAGTAAATTCTACCTTGAAGAACGTCCAATAGAAAATTGCAATGTATTGTTGCCTTCTTGTTCCGAGGCTTCTATAATTGCACGCCGTGAGAAGTTTGACATGGTGCGCATATTTTGGATAATTACCTTTTGTTCTGCACAGTGTTGTGGAGTCGGCAAAAAGTTTAACTCCAACTCCAGAATAATACGAGTACATACTCGTACATTGCTAACCATATGTTACACTTAATAACGTGGCGTAACTAATAAATGTAGGTTGTTTGGAAATACTTTTAATGGAGATTCCTCATCGTAAATACACGCTATTTGCACTAAATATAGTTCATAACTTTATATTTGTACTAGATATAGTTCATAATTTTATTATGTAACTGATGTAAGCGATAAGTTTAAAAAAATGTTAATAATGAAGTTGGGGTCGATTTTAGAACAGCATCTTCCGACTCCGAATCCCGACTCCGACTTTACATCCCTCGTTTTATATCATAGATATTTGAGGATTTTTTAGAATTTCTTTTATATAATTCTTATATTTGAGCTGACGAAGAGCCCAAACTGCTGATTTCTATATTTCAATGGACACACTTTTATATACCTCAACTAAATTATTCCTAAATTTTTATAGATAACTAGCGTTTTACTTTTTACTATCGTATTAATTTACACCTTGATTAACAAAAAAATCAGTAAATAATTTGGTAAAATGAAAATTTAAAACTGTATACGCACACGAAGAAACGTTGAAATATTGACAATTTAAAATCTGGAAATTGAAATAAGAAAAACACAATTAAAAGTAAATCGACGTAATATACTATACACTGACACGTCAACTTCAAATGGCTTGTAAACAAAGAATGAATTGACAGATCGAAATTAAATTTTGAGTACGTTCTTATGAAAGATGAAATATTAAAATGGCGTAGAAATTTTGGTTTTTCTATTGCTCCATAGATGTCGCTTTCAAAACTTTTTGACTAACCTAACCTGGTGAACATATTACCATATGGCAATCTCTCACAAACAACCATAAAGGTGTTTAAACAAGTTTTATGTGAAAATCAGACTGGAACTCCTTTTTTTTAATCCGTGTACCGAGGGGAATCGAATCTGCAGCCCCTCAGGCTGAAAGACAAGTGTTTTATCAACTAGGTCACGGAGGTCGTCAATTGTTTACGAGTACGTATACCCGGCATTATTTAAACACAACGGGAAAGGTTTCATTATTATTATTATCGATGCAGGGAATTTACTACGAGTATATCCTTGTTCATAGCGGCCTTGAGCAATTTCAAAATTGGCAACATGATTGCCAACATCCGATAATTATTCGGGCTTATATGGAATGTTTTTTAATGTGCTAAACCTGCGGTTAAGTGATAATCCTGCCACATTATTTCAAACTCGTTTTCAAATGATCTAAATTTGACCAAAGACCACAGACATTTTTATAATTGACATTTTCTATTCGTACGACAAACCTTCGACATATTCGAATTGTTTTAAACAACTTTACAGGAGAGTTTTTGTAAGAATATTTTACTGACTATTGACTACCTTTATGATAGCGCGAATCGAATCCGGAACAATCGAATCGCACTACATGCATCTTACCAACTAGACTACAAAGGTATCACAATACATCACAAAACATCCACTTTGTTTTATATAAGCCAATAGTGGTCAACGAACGACGATTAATGGTAATATTAAATGTGTTACATACTCGTACATACCATCACGTCGTTTCCCTGGCACGGTAGGCAGAGATAACAAAGTGCCAGAATTTCATTCACTTTTTCATACAACTTGTACGTTTTTTCTGACATTCAACTTTTTTTCTTTCAAAATATAATTCACTTGATCTAATCATATTTTAATTGGTCTTCCTCGACCATGTTTTCCATTCACATTTTCACCTCTGTTTATAAATTTTTTCTTAGTCTTTCTTTATGCATTCGTTCCACATGGTCAAACCATCTCAGAGTGCTCTTTTTCATCTTACTCAACACATCAGCCTTAAGTTCACATTCATCCTTTATCCCTTCGTTCGTATTCTATCATACATTGTTATTCCATGTATTCTTATCAATACACGCATATCTACAGCATTTATTTGACTCCTCTCAGTCTTTTTCCACGTCCACGTTTGAATTTCACATTCATCCCTTATCTCTTAGTTACGTCCATTGAATTTATTATGCGATATAAAAGCGTTGAGAACCACTGGAGTACACGTTTGCGAGTTTCGGGACCATTAATCATAGTAATTATCATTTTAAAGGTCACGGCCGAAATAAGGAGTGCCTACTGAAAAATGCCATTCTTCAAAATGTTAGGTTCCCTGCTTATTTGCACAGTACGTGAGAAAATTGTGACCAAAAAGAATAAAATTGGATAAAAATAGGTCTGAGAAACATGTGCTTTGAATATGACACATACAGATAACGATTTATGCGTGTATTTGTCTTTGTAAAGTCGGAATTAAATTAAGATAAAAAATATCATTTAAAAATACTTTAAACGGAAAGAAGATTCGTAAGGCGCAGTTTTGTATTGTATAATAACGTCATATTACGGTGGATATATTTTTCAATTTATAAAAAAGTCTGTTAATTGTAACATCGACAATATTTTCTTTTCAATAGAGGGTTTTTTATTGAATTAAGAAATATACATTAAAAACATTTGCCAAAGGCCTATATAAAAAAATTATATTGTAACTTAAGAAATAATTTAATTTGTATACTATATTATTTAATTTTAAATTTTTTTAATATTTAATATCTTAGAAATACTTAGCACCTACATACTAACTTAAAACTAGATAACAATTCTTACAACCAATTATTTTAATACTAATACCACCTACAAGTCCACTCGTTCAGGCTACTTGTATTCCATCACATTCACTCAGACCTTGGTCTTCCCTACTAATACTGTAGGCGGACTAGTCAGACAAGAGATGATGCTTCAGAAGCCTGTGTTTATAACGGAAATATAGGCCAGACTTCTTGTAAGCCCCCAGGACAACGATTAGAGGATAGATGTGATCCTGTTGGCTTTTATAGAGCTTAACGGCCCAAGTAGAGGATGTGGTGTTGGAGGGTTTCTTCACGCTGTTCAGCGGGAAGTTGGGAAAGGTTTGTTCAGGGATGGGTGCTGAAAGATATCTTGAATGCCTTGTTTTGCACTTGTTGAAGCTTTAGGTGATCCGTGTTACTCACACTACCCCAAATGGGTGCAGCATAGGTCAAGATGGAATAGATAAGTGTTTTATAAAGGAGGAGCTTATTTTTAGGTGAAAGGATGTTGTGTCGGTTGAATATCGAACTGAAAGCCCCGATGCCCTTTTGATCCTTCTGTCTGATAGTATTCATAGACATTATTTGTCAATATTTTAATCATGGTAGCTCTAAAGGGGATTCCCACAGATTTTATTTGTTTTTACTTTTAGTGTAACATTGTACTCGTACATTGATATTTTCATGCATTATACGAGGCATATCCAGAAACTAAGTGTACTGATTTTTTGTAGGTTACAATTTTTTTTATTTAAACAAAAAAATTACGTGGTTACCGTAGTACATATGTAAGCTATTTTTCGACATAGTCGCCATTCCTCTCAATGCAGGTGGTGAAGCGGGGTATCAACTTTTTGATGCCTTCCTCGAAGTAGTTTCCCGCCAACCCCTCCGTCCACTTCTCCACCTCCTCCTTTACCTCCTCGTCGGTTGAAAACCTTTTTCCACCCATGTGCAGCTTCAGGAAGGTAAAGAGATAGTAATCTGAAGGTGCTAGGTCAGGGGAATGCGCGGGATGGTTCAGGACATCCCATTTAAACGAGGCGAGCAGTTCAGTCTGGCATTGTCATGCGACAGGCAGACTCCCTTTGTCAGCATGCCTCTCCTCTTGTTCTGAATCGCCCTCCGCAATTTTTTTAGGGTCTCACAGTATCTTGCAGAGTTGATGGTCTCCCCTTGAGGCATATATTCAATTAAAATTATGCCTTGACAGTCCCAAAACACGGATGCCATGATTTTCTTGGCTGAAATTGTGGTTTTGAACTTTTTGGCGGAGGGTGAAGAGGTGTGACGCCACTGTTGAGACTGCCTTTTGGTTTCAGGCGTGTAGTGTGCAACCCAAGTTTCATCACCAGTAACGATGGAGCAGAGAAATTCATCTCCATGGAGTTTGCAGCGCCTCAAAAACTCTTGCCCGGCCTCCACTCGATTCAACTTGGCGGGAGATGGGGTTGACATTTTTCACGAAACGTGTTGTCGCGTCGACACTTCTCAACGTACTGACCTCAAACCGGTCTCGTTGCGGAGAGGAAGAGTTAGGCTACACGAAAGTGTAGCCAACATGTCGAAAATAAAATCCATCCGGTCGTGAGAGCCTCAGTACACTTACTTTCTGGATACGCCTCGTATTTTGAAAGGTTTACTACAGCTGTCCCAAAAATATATATACACATTTTGAATGATTTTAAATTCAGTATTTATTAAAGTATATCTAAGATTAAAACTCTATATTAAAGAAAACTTTCTTATGATTTTTTTTTATTCCAAGTGATCAAATTGATGGCCGTTATGGTCCATGCACTACTTTCAATTCATTTACTATTGCTGGTTTTGTGCCATAAACTTTATCTTTGAGGGGTACACATAAAAAAGCGTGAGGTCTGAGGACCACAGGGAGTATTCAATGCTACCTCTACGTTTAGTTAATCTTTTCGGTAAATTTTCATCAATACTATATAGTATAGGCCCTCACATCACGATGCCAGTGGGGAAGTGCACCATCTTGTTAGAAATAAAAATCCTCGTCATCCCTTAACTCCTCACGAATGCATGGTATAACAAATGTCTTCTAACAAGTTAAGTAAACGGTACAGTGTAAAAGAAGATATTTTATTTATTTATTTTACATATGACAAGAAATATACATAATTTGCGAAAAAACAACAGGAAATTTAATTTGGACACATAATTTAAATGGATCTGGGTTTGTTGTCTTTCATTTGTTTGTTTCTGTATCTCACTGAGGACCGGGTGAATAGTTATACCTTCAGAGATGTTCTAAAGCGTTATCTTCTGGGTGGTTAATGGGTTTCTCAGTGGTTAATGGGTCTCTTGTTTGCTTTTCTTTTCTTATTTTCTTTCTTTTCGCTGGTGTTGAATCGAGGATTGTGCATACGTGTTTGTGCGTTATTTCCTCATTAATTATTTTAAAACTGCTTATCTATTTCAATGTATTACTGCCTAACTATTTCAATGTTGTCTCAACTATCTTACTTCCCATTTGTCATTATGTAAAATTTGGACTCCTTTGAGGCTTTTCTTTTCTTTTTTTTTCTCGTTCTTGCTGACAGTTAACCTGAGGTGGTATATGTGGGTTTACTTTTTATTTTGTTTTCTGCCATACTTTTTTGTTTTTTTTTTCTATTTATTCTTTAATCTACGAGTACTCGTAGATATGCGGGGGTGTGGGATGGAAGTCCCCTGATGCCCTTGCGGTCGGGCTCGCCCTACATTGGTGGGGTGTATCTCGGCCGAGGATATGTTTGTGGGATGAGTTCGGACCTTTTAGTGTCTTCTCTCTTGAATGTATTTTTTTGTCATCTATTTATTTTCTGTGTTTATTTTTTTTATATATTCTTGTTCTACGTGTTCAAGGGTGTGGGCTGAAAAACATCTGGTGTCCCCGTGGCTTGGTTCGCCCTATATTGGTGGGGTGTATCTTGGCCGAGGGGATGCTATTAGATGAGCCCAGACCTTTTGATAGCTTCTGTATTTAATGTATTATCTGCAATTTATGTGTTTTAGAAGTGTTATTTAAATATAATCTGTACATACTATGTTGCTATCAATAAACCTATTATTTATTATTTATTTATTTATATAGGATGAACAAATAAATCGATACTTATTTCCGATTTTTTATAATATAAAACCCCGTTGCACATTCTCATCAACCTGACAAACAGTGACACTCAATTACATATGTATACATCACGCGAATCAAATCCCTCACACTTCATATTGATAAGTTATCTTATGTTTTCTAGTTGTTATTTATTTATTTAACACTTCATTGTAAAAATAATCTGGCAGGCTTATTGCCAGGTGGTAATCACTTCTAACCAACCAGACAAAAGTAAATGAATTATGTTGAATTATCGCTAAAAATATTCAAATGATTATTCATCGTTATGAAATTTATGAACAATATATGTGTACATATTCGTAGTAAAAGTAAAAGTGAGTTATCATCATCAAAGGAGAAGGAAAGGATGGTGGAGAGGAAAGAAAAATCAGGAATGGGATACGTTATATTACTGAATAGAAATTAAGGGTCTTTTCAGTAATTTCTTAAAGCATACCAAGGACGGAGCGAGTCTAAAATTGGTTTGTAACTGGTTTCAGAGTCTCACTGGATGGAAAGTAAACAACGGCGTAAAAAAAACAAAAGTGGTGAACTGGGAAGGTCAATAAACAATCTCTGTTTGAGTGTAGCGCAAGTCCGTAATCGGAAAGATGATGAAAATTTTCGGCGAGATAAGAGGGGGTGGTGGGAAATTTAAGGATTTTACACAATAGATAAAATGTGGGAATTTTGCGTCTATTATTCTCACGGTCAACCGTTTGATTTGTCAATAAATAAGTAAACAATTAATTGAAAAAAATAGGTAATTCCATGTCTGGTTTGGAAGATATTTTTTATTTTTGATCTGTCAATAATAGCGTCCTCGGGGAGAGTCTGCCCTCTAAATGGTGCTATATAAATTATCATTTTATTTTTATTAAACGTTATCTTTTGTTTCGGTGGGCGTGGAAGAGGCAGATCGAGAAAACGTGGCTGGACCAAATGGACCAGATTTTGAAAAAAAGTAAAGTGAGAAGTATGAATAATAGAAGATTCTGTATGACGAGATGCATGAATGTGGAGAAAGCGAAAGTTGTGTGCATGGAAATAAAATATTGGAGATCTGTTTTTTCTGCCTACCTCGCAAGGGGCACAGCGTGATAATATGTAAGTTGGTATGTTCCTTTGATTTAATAATTGTTACTGTTAAGGTTTATTTGGTCAATAAACAAATAAAATGCGTGATTTTAAGCATATAACAAATTCTTTATTAAGTTGATAAGGGTTTAATAAGCCGAAACCTTCGTCCTGATGACTAAATAAAAATAATAAAACTATTTTTTTTTTCTAATTTGTTTAATTAAACATTGTTTATTCCACTTTATATAACGGTATAACCCTACCGGTTTCAAGGTTTCCACCTCATCATCAAGGTAGCATAATCAAGACTGATGAGGGGAAAGCCTTGACACACGTAGGGTTATACCGTTATATAAAGTGGAATAAACAAAGCTTGACTAAAAAAAAAACAAAATTAATGACCATTGACTAATAACACTGGTTATTGAACTGGTCAGTGTTTATGCCATAACTATAAATAATAAATATATGTTTTGTTAATAATACACAGTATATACATACTAATAATTCTTAAACTAAGGTTTAAGAAATAGTCAACAGTATCAAGGAACAAAATAAAATATGGAAATGATACGAGAAGATAAAATCAAATACTATAGGTCTATTGACCCTTCAAATTTGCAAGTGCAATGAAGCATCGTATTTTTTTGCTCTGTCAGTAATCGGTTTACCCTCATTGTTTGATGACTAAGGGGAAATATTTTGCGAGTATTTGCTTACGAGATGCTGTCGACCCGGGATATCGAAATTCGATATATAATAAGATTTACCGATAAACTTTGAAACGTATATTTTTTGATCATCAAACAATATAAAAAAAACGGTTGTATTTTCGTCCACGTGTAACATAAGATGTTGCCATAGTAACGGTTTAAAAGTTATTATTTAATTTATGTCATAGTGCGATTTTTTACTTATTATTTGACAGTTGTTAACACTTGCCTTACTGTGCTAAAAAATTCCGCCAGCCACGGTGCTGGACACTAAGCATCCAGTGAAAAATGTGTGTTTTAAATTATAATTATGCAAAGTCTGCTAAGTTATTTTTGTAATTAGCTATAAAAATCATTTTAGTATGTATTAAAACGTCGAATAATCAAATAAAATATAAGTCCTGGTCACTCGCTATCCATCACAGGGTGGCAAGTGTTAAATATTATTTAACAGCTGTTAGATATTATTTGGCAGCTGTTAAATATTATTTGACAGCTGTCAAATATAAGTAAACAAATGGACATCAATATTATTAGACAGCTGTCACTACATAAGATGGTTATAAGACATGAAATAACATTGACAAATAATGTATTTATAAAAAGATGAAACTTTATTGTTAAACTTAATATTAAAACGAGAAAGAAGTTTATTATGAACAATAATGCTTGATCTGTGTTACATTTATAATATTTTATACAAATTTATTAGATTCACATACACGTATCCTTCTTATTCACTTTATACTGTTGCTATGTAAATAAATAAATTTGGTTGTAAATACTTTACGTAAAGTTTTCTGCCAATAAGGTATAATATAAAATTCTGTTCTGAGTGAGTTTCATTGAAATTCTATTATACATTAATTAAGATTTTCAGTTTCATTCCGGAAACGGATTAATTTAATTAATAATTTTGTTAAAAATAACCTTAAAATGTATGTTTTCGATTGTTTCTGCAAGAAAAATGATCGTTTTAAGGACGAGTATCCCAGACTTATTATTATGGATAAAAAGAATACGGTGGCTGCAGCTAAAAGCTGCATATGCTAAAAGAAAGAGGCGATCGCGTCAATTACAACAACCAACTGAGACTAGAGAAGCAACAACACGACTGAATAAAATATATTTATTTGACTAAAAAATTGACCTACGATTAATATTAAAAAAATAATTGCTTCGGTCATTAATAATGACCGTATTCGTGCTAAGTAAGCGGGCGCCCCAGGTTTTATTCCTACCGGATTCAATTCTGAACTGGTTTTACACCGTTTTAGACCGTTTTACACCTGAATTTACGTTTTTCTGCAACTTATGTGCTGTTATATCGCTATTAAAAAAATAACACTGAAATAGCGCTGTACAAAACTACCTAAAATATGCTGTGGCAGGTTAAACCTGCCGATCGTCTTGGAACATTGATCGCCTTGTAATCAGAATTTTGGGTTTGATCTGTTAAGAGTGTGTGCTTTCTGAAGTGTAACAGTTTGCACACCATAAAAACAATACTCGCACAGTCATCTTCCACCCGTAGGATGGCTGATAATTATATTCGATCACGAGGGATATCCTATCGTATCCTGGAATAAACCTGCCAAGGCAGCTTATTGCCAAATAAATACATATATTTTATCCACAAACGTAGCTCTTGCATCACCTATATCCATACATGTTGTCATACATGGTCTTCTGTTTGTCATACTGCTCCTATTCCCCTTACTTAAATATCCCATTCTCGCTTTCGTTGTATAAAGTATAACCTGAAGGGTTTATTACCATGTAGCAATATCTTGCAATCAATCAAAAATATATTAAACAGTCCTTAAAGGAAAACCAGACTAATACTCTTTAAAAAAATGTTTACCAATGGGACTCTTACGAATGTGCGAAAGTCATGTTTCTGAAATTTTAAAAGGCGTCTCATAAACATCACAATATTAATTTTGGTATAAGATCAGAAAGTAAGCAATTCATTATTTTTTTTAAAATTTACATAACAAGTATTTTTTTTAATGCAAGACAAAGTAAAAAACAGGTGATTTGTTGACATTCAATACATATAGATCTGAGTTTGTTGTTTTTTACTTGTCGTGTCCTCAGTAAACTAAGCTTTTGCCTGTATCTTACTGAGGCTATAAAAATCAAGACGTCAAAAATGAATACCAAATAGTTTTTTTCACCAGATCATCGGCACATGTAGTGCTGCCTCTAATATTCGGATAAATATCAAGATTGTTACAATGAAAAAATATGCAACGTGGAATTTGATTTGTTAAGGAAATCTCGAAGCATATTTAGGTGAGTCTAAATTTGTTGCTGATATGACACCATTTGGACCTAAGAATTGCTCTCGAAACCAAATAGGTGGTTAGTACACCTAAGGAAAGCATCTAGTATGAGGAAGAAACGATCGATTACAATCAGTAAAATGCATTCATTCATATGGTACACACAATAACTGGCGTTAGACATAGTGAAGAGTGTGGCAGGGAGACATCATTGTCTTAAATCCAATTAATCACGTCTTCGGGCTTTAGCACCACTGGAATAGGCACAGAGCTCCCAGTTCTTCATCGCACGTTTTGGTAATAGTATACCACGTGAAGCTGCAATAACACTCACCCATGTATCATATAGCGTTTGCGAGTATTGTTATCCGACAAACTATTTTACTTGACTCAAAACTTTTATTTAGGGTACCATCGGAAATCGAGCCCGAAGCCTCTGGATGGAAGTCAAGCGTCTTATTAACTAGGTCACGGATGTCGTCTAGTAAGTGGCCGAAATGACATTATTTAGATTGAATAATTACTAACGTAACAAATTAGGCGGATTAGTGCGCCTGAGGAACAAATCGGATAAGAAGTGTAACATGTGTAGCAATGATTAATTACAAGTATAAACGGTGGAATAAAAACGTTATATTGGGTAGATTTTTTAGTAAAAACCTTTATGATAATTCAAAGTCAAATTGTCATAAGCTGTTTTTAAATTTAAGGAAGTATTTTTTCAAGTTGATGTCTTAATAAAAATTTAAGAGACAAGACGGAAGGACGACTTGAAGAAGCCGCTTGAAATTGTATATTACATTAATTATCTTAACGAGCTGTTACCATCATGTGACACTGGCCTTCCTCAGTGGCGTAACAAATAACAGTTTATTGAATATTCAGATTATCAAAAAAAATTGTGTTATTTGGACAATACTCTGATAAGTTAAATATTATATTACACATAGCCGATTGTTAAATCCGATAACTTAAATAAATAAAAGAACACGAAATTAAACAAATTTGCATCAAATGAACATTTATGTTTTATATATGATACTGTTTCAAATTTTTTAATAAGCAATCCATCCATACTAGGGTGATTTGTGCCACATCAAAGCTAAAAAATATATTATTATATTGTAATTTGTTTTATCAAAAACTGTTTATTCCACTTTTTGTAACGGTATAACCCTACCGGTTTCAAGGTTTTCACCTCATCACCAGGGGAGCACAAACAGGACTCCACAATGTTAATGTCTTAACTATAAATAATAAATTATTAGGTAGTAAATATAATAAATAAAATAAGATTTTAGACAAGCTTCAACAGAAGAATAGACATGACCGAAGTCATAGGTATCCTTATACCCACGAACACTAGCGGAAAAAGTACCTGTGTCGTTCGAGTAGCATAGCGCGGGGTTCAAACCGACGACCTTCCGCACGGAAGTCTCACCGCGTTACCGAGCGCCCATGCACCTCACACGATTAAAATTAAAAAATTTGCGAATCAATCTTTAAATGAAAAAGTTCTTCAAAGAAAGAAGAAACGCAACATTCATCGAACGCGATAAAAATATAGTACTGAGTAAAACAATCTATCATATAAAGAACAACCGGAAAACAGATGATCTATAGTTTCATAATCCAAACCACACTAGCAGCCGAGATCCTTCACAATACCCATTCTGTAAAGGTGACTAGACACCACGCAGTACACCATCCGCAAACGACACATGACAGACACTTCCATCTTATTTACCATATTCTTATTATATTAAACTATGGTTTCAAAGGGATAGATTGTTGGTTTGATTTATACCTGTGGCGGTCACCCACTCGAATACTGTGGGCATTCATACATACGGTCAATGACCGATGAAATGACCTTCGCATTCCTCGATAAATCTAAATAGACGAGTCCGAAGTTCAGCCGCCGGCCATTCAACCCATAGCCGAGCGTACCGCATTTCATACTAGAGAGAGAACGCACCACGGCTGTCTCGCCAGTTCCATATGCGAATGATACCTACATACAACAATTAATCGTTTTGCATTCACAGAAACGAGACGTAGGCATATCGCGAGCGCATTCTCGCGCACATTCTAAAAAGATATAAATACCTACGTTACTAATAAAATTGGACAGACTCTCTTTCCGCATTGCGATCTAACGTGTTTTATTATTTATCAACAAATCATCATCATCATCTCTTCCCTTAAGGACATATCCCTAAATACCTAACATACATCCCTTATATATACCAGTCGTATCCTAATCCAACACCCATCGGTGCCAAGTATCATGTTTTATTTAATTTAAAATATCAGTTGCTGGCTGTGAAAACTCAGATAGGGGACAACCGGTAGAACATGCTTTCTTTGCCAAGGAATCAACACATTTATTACCAGTGATACCAGTATGTTATGTGAAGGAATCCAATATGTTATGTAAAGGACAAGTGGAAAACAGATGATCTATAGTTTCATAATCCAAACTACACTCGCAGCCGGGATCCTCCACAATACTCATTCTGTAAAGACTAACCACCATGCAGAGGCTCATCCACAAACGACACATGACTAACACTTCCATCTTCCCATCATTCTCCTTTTATTAAACCATGGCTTCAAAAGGATATACTCCCTTGATCAAAGAGTTTTAGGACCGGCCACCGTGTGGCGCTATCAGTCACCCGATTAGAATTCTTTTTATTTGTTAGGTTACCACATCTATCATTGACACTTCCCTCCAAATTTCATTGTCATAGCTTGACATTTGTAAAAGTTACGCTGTACTGAATACATCTACCTTTGTGCTTGTTTTCGATTTTTTACAAGTTTGAAAATGACATCAACTGTGCATCAACGAGTTTGCATTAAATTTTGTGTGAAAAACGGATTTAACGGTCCGCAGACCTTGGAAATGTTGGAGAAGTGTTTTTCGGTGTCACGAACGCTTCAGAAGTGGTCGTGAGTCGATCGAGGATGACGAACGCAGTGGCAGTCGAAAACCGATGAAAACATCGATAAAATCAAAGAAATGCTGGCCGAAAACCGCAAATTGACCATCAGAGAGCTGGCAGAGGACTTTAACATCGCTTATGGATCCGCTCAAGACATTTTGGTTAGTGATTTGGGCCTCAGACGTGTCGCTGCAAAATTGGTGCCAAAAGACCTCAATTTCACGTAAAAAAAGGACCGCGTTGAAATCGCGAAAGACATGATTTCCATGAGTTTTTGACCAAAAACAACACGAACACTATCCAGCAGCCTTCGAATTCACCTGATCTGGCTCCCTGCGACTTTTTCCTGTTCAACCGACTTAAAAAACTGCTTCGCGGAACGCATTACAGCACCCGAGAGGATGTCATGAAAAAATCGAAGACGGCTCTGATGGACATACCGAAAATTGATACCAGCGGTGTTTCGAGGATTGGATCAAGCGCTGGCGTAAGTGCGTTGCAGTCGATGGGGAGTACTTTGAAGGGGGACATATCGATTTTGATGAATAAACTTGTATTTTCGATTTTATGAATAAAGTCCTAAAACTTTTTGATAAAGGTAGTATTGTTGGATTAATTTATATCTAGAGTCCTTACTTACACCCATTGAAGCCAAGTATCGTGTTTAATTTTATTAAAAAAATCAGTTACTGACTGAAAAATCAGATAGGGGAGAATCGGATATTTCATTTTTTAAATTTGAAAGTTAGAATCAATTTTTTCTCCTTGTGTATAACTTGTAATCTTTATTTTAAGCCCTTTATCCCCTTAAGTCTTAATTTTATAATAATAATTATTATTGTTTCATTCTAGTTAATATGTAGAATGATGTAATGTAACACAACCCATAATTTAACAAAAAAATTATAATAATATACAATAAAAAAAATATATAAAATTCAACTTTGATTATCATAAAAAAAAATAATTGGTGATATATCGATTTCCTCCATTTTTTGTCAGAATTGGCAACAAAAAAACGGTCCCTAAAAAACTCTTTAATTTCCCCCTTAAATGAATTTACGTTACGCCAGTGTCCAGGGCCTGTCATCTTCCCGACTCAGCCGCCTGGCGATGGCACTTACCAAACAGCTCACTTAGATCTTCTCACACTGTCATGTTTGATTAATGTGTCATTAAAATTAATGTTCATTATGTTATCACAAGGGCGTCACAACAATTCGGCTCAATTATTAAAACGTTTTTTTTTTAAATTTTAAATAAAAATTATTGTCACTGTAATAATTCTCTTAACTATCCCACCGCTTCCTCTTATTTCGCTGAAAATACGAGTATATCTCACTAATCGCGATCGACTGGCACTCTGCTCAAGTGAAGATCGCCTGTTGACTTTTACAGTCTACATCCCTTTTGAATTTTTACATCGTCTTTTAATACACATGCATTCAGATTCTGGTACAAGTTTCCAACAAACATAAGATTCACGCCCTCATTGACTAAAAACAGCGATAGAAAAAATAATATCATTATTTTCAATGACGAAACGTTCTTTTGGGTTTATGTTATATATTTCTTAATTAGCAGAGACAATTTTTTTTGTTTTTGTATATTTGTTTTTATTCACCGATTATTTAATGTTTTCTTTTATTCATGTACAGGTTTCAACATTTAATGAGCGCTACGCTCAAGCAGAGATTACCTTTGCCTGTCCGTTTTTTTAAACTTTTAATGACCTTGAATTGAAACTCTGGAACCAGTTACTAACTATAAAGACTCGGCATGTCACTGGTAAAACTGAAACGCCTGGTTGCTATGCAAATACACTAACCAATAAGGTTAATACCGCCTCCTGTTCCAGCTTTATTATAAATTGACTAATTGTAGCAGAGTTTCGTTAAGAAACTTCTTGTGGACTTGTTTTGTTTTTATTTTCAATATTTTTAACTTCCTCATACATTAAGAATTGATAAAATAATCGTAAACTTGAGACAACATGTATATAGAAGAGCGTGGCCGGTATATAATCATTCACCTTCCCAGTCCACCGCTTTTCTTTTTTTATATCGCATTTTACTGTCAATGCAGTGAGACTCTGGCACCAGTTACAAACCAAAGTTAGACTCGCTCCGTCCTTGGCATGCTTTAAGAAGCGACTATTAATTTCTAGTCAGTAATATAACGTGTTTTATTCCTGATTTTTCTTTCCTCTTCACCATTCCTCCCTTTTCCTTTGATTGACCATAGCTCAATTTTACTTTTACTACGAGTTTGTATATTGCTCATAATGATGAATAATCATTTGAACATTGTTTGCGACCATATAAATTGCTTGGAAGAGATTGCATATAGTTGGAAGAGATTGCCGCCTAGCAATAAACCCGTCAGATTATTTTGACAATGAAGTGTCAATAAATAAGTAAATAAACAAGTACATATTCGGCCCCATCAATCGCGCTTTCGAGTTTAGAACTACTGGAGTAGGCACGGAACTTGCCGTTTGTCATAACACGCATTAGTAATGCTACTACATGTGAAGAGACAATAACACACCCACACATCTAGTGCACGCGAGTATTATTACACAAACAAACACTACCAAACTGGGATCATCGGGAATTGAATCCCAAAGCACTGGGAAAAAGTCAAATGTCTTACCAGCCAGATCATACGTCATCATAAACCAACTTGAAATTGACTTTGACAACCTCCATGGCTTAGTTGGTAAGACGCTTGTCTCCTAACCCGGAGGTTGCGGGTATTCCCGTTGATATCCAGATTTAAAAAAAAAACAATAAAGGTTTTCATTTAAGGCTTGTTCAAAATCTTTCTAGTTGGTTGAAATATATTGCTACATATTGGCAATATGCTCACCAGGTTGTACTTTATCATATACAATGAAAGTATAATACAATATAATCATCAATCAATACAATATCAGTGAGTCCCTGTGTTGAAAAAAAAAGGTTTAAATAATGTATAAAATTGAACCCGATAGTTGAGAAGCGCTATTTAACTTCCTATGTTTTTGCAAGGATGTGTTAATGGGGTTACAGGAATGCTCCCACGCCCTCCCAAGGACCACTTTACCTCAGTCTGGAGGAATGAGGTCACAGTGCAATAAGACGCAAGTGAATACGCTTAACTATTATATGTAAATTAACTGTATTTTGAGAACTTACGTAACTCTAAGATGTTCCTTATTATAATCTATTGTGTTCATATTTCATGTTTAAATGCAGAATGAGATCGTGTAGTGTGCTGTGTAGATGGGCTGAATTACCAGTTTACTTATTCAAATACAAGGTTGAACCGATAAATAACAGAAGGAATTTATCCTCTGTAACAAACATATTTAGGATTTTTCCTGTTAACCGTGCAAGTCGATACTCCGTTGTATTTAATTATATTTTGTTCGTTCGTTGCTGGTCCTCGTAGTCGAGGCTCTTCTCGCCATTCCAACGTCAATTCAGTTGGAAAAGGAAGCTGTGTCGTGGAGTCCTTATTTCTTTATTGTTTTCTTCTCTTTTAAGTGAGTAAGCCGTTGCACATCATCAAACTCACCGGTCACACCGCTGTACTGGATAATCGGAGCACACTGGCATGTTTTTTTTTGGAAGAATAATATCTATTCTTCCAAGACTGAAATCATAGGTATCCTTATATCTCCGAATACTAGGCGGAAAAAATGCCTGTGTTATTCGAGGGGAGTAGCACAGGGCGGGGTTCGAACTAGCGACCTTCCGTACAGAAGTCCAGTTGTATCACAACGGGAATTATATCACAACTGAATTATACTACGCGTTGGTTGTTTACTCTACAATTTGGTGGGTTATGTGTTTCTTCCAACCAACCAGAAAAATGCTAAATAGGCTTTTGAAAACCAAATCAGAATCCTTTTAAAAAATATTGGGTTTCAATGCATTGTGAATCGAACAAGGAAAATAAACTCAGTTGAAGGCTCACAAATTTCTCTCCTTCTTCCTCTATATTTCCTTTCTTATTATCTTCTCCCTTTTGCAATTTATCTTCCTTTCCTTTCATTTCCTCTAACTCTCTCCTTATCCCTCCTCCAATATTTCTCCCTACTTTTCCTCTGCCTCTCACTTCCCCTCTCCATTCCCTCTAGCTCTTTTTCTATATCTCATTATCCCTCTCCTCTTCCCTCTATCTCTCTTACTTTCTTCCTCTTCTTATCTCCGATCTAACAAATAATTCAGATGCATTTTTAAAAAGCAAATTCCCTTCAAAACTATTTTTTTTAGAACAATTGAAATGGGTCTACCTATATTACATGTCCATACTGATTACTCATCGTATGTAGTCTAACTATTGATGGATGGTAGGAAAAGCTGAGTAATAGATGACTGCAATAGAACAACTGATATAGTCTCGTTTGCCTGGAAGGTGTTGATTTTCATAATAAAATCTTATGTTTTAAGTCAGAGTTAAGAGGGATATCGAATGGCGTGTAGCGTTCGGAAACAGAGTCAATGGGGCACTAAAACATATATGGTACACTCAAACCGGCCAATATCAAAACCTGCTAAGATGGTAGTCCATAATAGTAATTTAGTGCCAACTTTGATGTATAGGAGGGAAACGTGAATGTGGAAAAATACTGACAGGGGCCGAATATATGCAGTAGAGACGCGTGCATTGAGAAGAATACAAGAAGTGACAATGTATGAGAGAATACGGAATGAAGTGATAAGGAATGAATGTGAACTTAATGCTGATATGTTCAATATGATGAATAATAGTACGTTTCTATGGTTTGGAAATGTAGAACGAATTAATGAAAAAATACTAACAAAACAGATTTACAGTGCAAATGTGAGTGGAAATCGTATGAGAGGAAGACCAAAGAATGTTTGTTTGGACCAAGTTAATGATATTCTGAAAGAATGAAAAGAAGAAAATCAGAAAATTCGTAGAGATTGTATGAGAAGGTGTATGGATGTGGAAGAGGCTAAGGATGTGTATCGAGTAAGGAAAGTATGTCGTTCAGTTCTGTCTGCCAGCCCCGACAGGGAAATAGCGCGTTGGTATCTATATACTCGTATGTCATTTAAGATTATTTAATATTTGCAAAATAGTGGCAACTATTATACAACTTGTGTTAACTATACAACTAACTGTATAATTAGTCACCATGATAAGACTTCTTAAGTTACTTAATTACTTATACCCTATATAATAGTTTACTTTAAAATAATAGTTAGGTATGTAATAAACATTAAAAACTTAAAGTTAATTAAAAAAGTGGCAGCCTGACAGAAATATTAAATTATAATATTTAACAATAATTTACTTTGTTATAATTACTATAAACACGTGTCGCATTGATTAATGCGACACGTGTTTCTATCTCATGTCTCGAGGATCTCTTAAGGCGGAATGATCCCAGTTTGTTACAAGAGCAATGTTTAGGTCTAACTGGTAGATGTTTAAACGAATTTTTTATGTGTTCTTTTGACCAGAAGATTTTATAAAACTTTAGGTGGTTTTTGTATTCGTTGATTACTTATAAGTTACCGGAGAT
Organism: Odontocerum albicorne; assembly: GCA_949825065.1. Classification (NCBI taxonomy): domain Eukaryota; kingdom Metazoa; phylum Arthropoda; class Insecta; order Trichoptera; family Odontoceridae; genus Odontocerum; species Odontocerum albicorne. The sequence continues at coordinate 27,973,527 of OX463856.1, forward strand.
TGTGAAAATTGTCACCCTTATGTAATTCTTTCCATTGGGTCAATATACCACACACAGTTCCATTGAAATATGACACTAATTGTTCCTAAGCATTGCTTTTGTAACAAAGCGGAATTATTTCATCTAAAGAAAGCCACGAGATAGGAGGTAGAAATACGTATCGCGTTAACGCAATTACTGGAAAAATACATAGTTTCACATTATTAATCTGAAATTGTGACATATATTTTCCTTATTTTTCCCTTGAAATCCACAGTGCTTTATGAACATTCCACGGTTCATACGTACTATTGTCATTTTTTTTAAACTTCAGTAAGGGTTTGTTTTATATTGTGATGAGTTTGGAGTTCCACAAAATTAAATCCGAAACTTTAAAAAATGAGATGAACTTTTAGCAGCCACTGATCATGGATATGCAAAGCAGACCCTTAAATTAATAGAGCTATTAGCTCGTTATTAAATTTCCAGGTGGGAGTAATTAATTAAAGCAATTAACAGGAGATTAAGGAAGACGGGCCAGTGTGCAATGCCATCTTTAACAACAGTCACTTTGACAGGAGTCAAGGTGGCAAGGTCTTTTGATTAATGTACGAGTACAATATACCTACGATCAAAGATTGCAGAGAAAAAGAAAAAAAGATTAGTCGATCATGTAGAAACTGAAATTGGACGTTACGACTGGTTCAGTTTTTCGCTTCCGTTTAGAGAACAAACACACCTCAAGGGCGCTTTAACTCTGAACTAGAACCCACTGTTACTGTCAGATCAAAAGTATTAAATAAGAGAGTAAGGATAAGAATGTAGTCATTAAATAAGGTTATTCCCCGAATCTGCATTTATTCAGAAACACATATTTAGTAAGAAAACCGCAGAAAACTTAACCAAGGGCAGATGAACTACAAAGAAACCTTTGTAGATCTTTCGATATCTGACATTAACACATTCGGCTTTAGGTGTAGTGTCGTGTATGTATGTAGTGTTTATATACCATTATACATTTTGATAAGACCTCCTAAAAAGGGTTATTTTCAAGTGTTTCCTAAAGCTGCATACGTCACCCATATCTCTAAAAAAATAAGAGTTAGACTATTCACGTCACATGATCGGCAACAGTAAAAGCTGTAATATAATACCGAGCTTTATTGGATCGATTTGGAGCAATTAATTTATTAGATAAAGAAGAATCGATCTCAAAGTTCTACTCCTAAAGACAAAAATTTGAAAAATATAATTTGTACCCAAGAGTTTCTAAAGACAGGACTTTTAAAATTATCTATCTCGGTTTCCCACCAATTTCTTCTAATTAGGAATCTCTCTTAATCTCTTCATTTAAATAGTTATTTACGTTAATTTAAATTGTAAATTGGGATAAATTATTAAAGACTTTTTACAATTATTCTTAACATTCCTAAATCCGTTTCCTTATCACAATACTTCTTTATATTTGTAGTCTATTTCTTGATTTGTTATAGTCAATAGCAGTAATTTTTTTTTATTTAATAAAGTAATCTAGAGTAACATTTGCCATAGGCTATACCTTCTCGTATATACGAATTTGTATCTTAAGGACTAATACAATTTATACTCGTATAATATATTATAACTTTGAACTAACGATTTTTTTATTTCATTAATTTTTATTTTTAATAATCTTAATATTTCATTTCTTAGAAAGACGAGTAGCTAACATCTACACATACGTACTGACTTATAACTAGATAACAATTCTAAAAACAATTTTTTTTCTTTTTTTTCTTTTTATACACAGGTACGTGTCCATTTTCATATTGTTTGATGAATACTCGTATACTTGACATTTTGAAATGTATTTTTTTTATGCAAAACCATTAAACTCAGATTTATGGTTGCACCAGGTATTTGTAACATAGTTTAGTTGGTAGAAATGAACTCTCTTTTTACAAACCGAGATCTGAGAAGTAGAACTTTGAGGTTAATTTCGTCCTCGTCTTATAAATTGGTTATTCTGAGTCGAACCAATAGGGCAAAGTATTATGATAGAACTTTTGTTGTTCCTAGTCCTGAGGTATTCTTACGAGGGTCATCCAGAAACTAAAGTTAAAAGGGCTCCTGAGGCTGGGGGAAATTTTTTGTTTCAAAGTTAGTATACCTGGTGTTTAGGGGGGATCCTAACGGTCAGCTGGTTTGGTCCCGCGTATTTGTCGGCCATTTTGTTTAGTCACAGTAAATTATTCCGATGGAGAGGTCGTCGTGCGCTCCCGCCAACTCTCGTCCGTGTGAGACCCGCGCGGTCATCAGTTTTTTGACTTTGCAGAACAATATCGCCGCGAATATCCATCGGAAACTCGTGGAAGTTTATGGTAGTGATATGATGAGTCGACAACATGTCAAGAAGTGGGTAAGGTTGTTCAGACAAGGCCGTAATGATACTCACGACGAGGCAAGACAGTGATTTCTGACGAATTTGTACAAAAAATTGAAGAACAAGTGCGAAATGACCACCGTGTGACGCTTGACGACCTTAACGAAGAATTTCCTGACATTTCTCGAAGTGTCCTTGGTAATATTGTGTCGGAAAAACTTGGTTACAAGAAGTTGTGCGCGAGATGGGTGCCCAGAATGCTCACACCGGAGCACCGTTAAAATCGCGTGATCGCCACGCGTGAATTTTTGGATCGTTTTGCACAGGAAGGAGAAGCTTTTCTGGACTCGATCGTGACGGGGGATGAGACGTGGGTGTGTCACTACACTCAAATAATTTTTCAACGATCAGGAGGTCAAGGCGGCGGAGGTCTATGACACTGGCATACAAAAGCTGGTGCTCCGACTACAGAAATGTCTCGATCTCGACGGCGATTACGTTGAAAAATAGTTTAATATATTTGTGAAGTATCAATTTCAATTAAATACAAGCATTTTTCGATACTACATAAATGTTGTAACCTTACTTTCTGGATGACTCTAATTATTGTAAGAATAATACTACAACTAATTATTGTAAGAATAATACTCGTTTCGGCTACTTATTTCTCGTCATTTTCAAGTGTTTAACGTGTTATTGCATCACTCATAATATTATTGTGTAAAATTGAATAAATTAAGGATTTTTATTTTTTTGCTTACGTTACTTTTGTCGAGTAATGTTTTAATTGGATAAATCGTTGTCTTCCTCAAAGTATTTAAAATATATGAGTTACATTGTGCAGCTTTAGAAATTACTTGAAAACAACCCTTTTTTAGAGGTTTATCAAAATTAATGATTGAACAATGGAGACATGTGACTCGTCACGGAGAACCCTAATAAATAAGATAATGCGATGATGCAATATAGATATGACGAAATCACTGATTGTTCAGTGAAATAAATAAAATGACTATTTATTTTATTAGTTATTGCATTACCACTGTGCAGGTTTAAATATATTATCATTTGTTTAGTGAAACACTATTTATTTCCCTTTATATAACGTTATAACCTCATCGGTTTTAAGGTTTTCACCTTATCAGGGGAGCATAAACAATACTCAAAGACTTTGAGTCTTGTTTGTGTTTCCCTGATGATGACGTGAAGAAAACCTTGAAACCGTTAGGATTATACCGATATATAAAGTGAAATAAACAGTGTTTGACTAAAACTAAGACTCAAAGTATGGTCTGTACTTCCTTGATGATGAGGTGAAAACCTTGAAACCGGTAGGGTTATACCGTCATAGAAAGTGGAATTAACAATGTTTGACTAAACAAACAATTAACATGTCCATTAACTTAACGCTGGTTATTGGATTTTTTTAATGGTTACGGATGAGATCATGTACAGCCGTTTAAAAGCATTTAAATCCATGCACGGTCTTGAATAATAATTACTTTTCAAGAAGCAATGAATATAATATGTTATATGCATGCAGTAGTCTCACATTACATTAATTAAAGTTGCCTACTCTGCAACAAATACGAAATCATAGATACTTGATTGAATGCTATAAGATCCTGAGCAGTCGTCATTGGTAAGATGCCTGTATTCAGACCCAGGAGTTGCGAATTCAACTCCCGTTGATACCCATTTCATAAAGGATTTGTGTCTGATTTTCCCGTAAGGCCTCTTTAACACCTTTCTAGTTGGTTGGAAGAGATTGACACGTGGCAATAAGACAGTATACGAAAGAGTAATACAATACAATATAAATTATCTCAGTGTTGTTCTTCATCTTACTCAACACATCAGCCTTAATTTCACATTTATCCACAATAGCTTAATTACGTCTTCTAGCATACTACGAGTAGAATACATTGTCACTTTATGTGTTCTTCTAGAAGTCACTTTATGTATTCTTCTCAATGCTCGCCTTTCTACAGCATGTACCCTATTTCGTCAAATACATGTATACATTCATCCCTATTATATCAGATGCATGTATACATTCATCCCTATTATGTTACATACTCGTACATGTATACATTCATCCCTATTCTGTCCCATACATGTATACATTCATTCCTATTCTATCACATACATGTATACATTCATCCCTATTCTATCACATACATGTATACATTCATCCCTATTCTGTTACATATGTTACATGTATACATTCATCCCTATTATGTCACGTAAATGCATACATTCATCCCTATTGTCACTTACATGTATACCATATATTCATCCCTATTCTGTCACTTACATGTATACATTCATCTCTATTATGTCACATACATGTATACATTCATCCCTATTCTGTCACATACATCTATACATTCCCCCCTATTCTGTCACATACATACTTACATTCATCCCTATTCTGTCACATACATGTATACATTCATCCCTATTCTATCACATACATGTATACATTCATCCCTATTCTGTCACATACATGTATACATTCAACCCTATTCTGTCACTTACATGTATGATATACATTCCTTCCTATTCTGTCCCATACATGTATACCATACATTCATCCCTACTCTATCACATACATGTACACATTCATCCCTATTCTGTCACATACATGTATACATTCATCCCTATTCTATCACATACATGTATACATTCATCCCTATTCTGTTACATATGTTACATGTATACATTCATCCCTATTATGTCACGTAAATGCATACATTCATCCCTATTGTCACTTACATGTATACCATATATTCATCCCTATTCTGTCACTTACATGTATACATTCATCTCTATTATGTCACATACATGTATACATTCATCCCTATTCTGTCACATACATGTATACATTCAACCCTATTATGTCACTTACATGTATGATATACATTCCTTCCTATTCTGTCACATACATGTATACCATACATTCATCCCTACTCTATCACATACATGTACACATTCATCCCTATTCTGTCACATACATGTATACATTCAACCCTATTATGTCACTTACATGTATGATATACATTCCTTCCTATTCTGTCACATACATGTATACCATACATACATCCCTACTCTATCACATACATGTACACATTCATCCCTATTCTGTCACATACTATCACCCCATGTATTATTTACCGTGCACGCATTTCTACAGCATTAATCAAGATTATCACATGTCAATAAGCCTTCCAGGTTGTATTATTACCCCTCCAAGCTTTTTACATGCATACATCAAGGAAATTTTAACTTGAAAAAAACATGGTCAATGTTTTTATTTCAAACATTAAAAAATCTGTAGAACATCATAATATGACTCAGAATCTGTTAACACTATATCTGATCATGTATTGACTTTTTCGTTGATTGTTTGACCTGAGGTGCATGGTTGCGTGGTAACGGACTTGACTTGTGGACCGTGTGGAAGGTTGTCGGAAAACCCCGCGCTGTGCTACTTCCCTCGAATGACACAGACATTTTTTTGCCTAGTATTCGGGGGTATAAGAATACATTTGACTTCAGTCATACATATGATACATATTCATTCAAAAAAAGGAAAAAAGAGAAAATATGCCGATGCACTACGATCGTCTCACTTCAGTGTGCCATCTGATCCAGTACAGCGGTGTGGTTGGTGAGTATGCTGGTGTGCAGCAACACACTCACTGAAAAAAAAAATTAACGGCTCAGCTTCGCTTCCAACTCACTTGACGTTGAAATAGCGAGGGGATTCTCGACAATGAGGTCCAGCAACGACGACAGACTTTTTTCACTATTGGCCTAAATATTCCACGACGAACCTATGTTCGTGATGGAATATTTAGAGCGATTCGGATGCAATAAAATGCCTCCATTCAAGTTAGTACATAGCCCGGCACTTCACATCCTTCGAAATCGTGGCCGAACCAGCTACGAGGTGATCTATGGCTATTATCCCCGTGGCTGAGCTCGCCCTATATTGGTGGGGTGTATCTTGGCCGGGGGATGTTATTAGATAAGCCCAGACCTTTTGATAGCTTCTGTTTTTTTAATGTATTCTCTTTTTAATGTGTTCTTGAAATGTGTCTAAATGTATTATGTACATACTATGTTGCTATCAATAAACCTGTATTTATTTATTTATTATAAAAGTTTATTTCAAGTACTAATTACCAAGAATTTTGTAACAAAAAAAAAATGGAAAAATTCACCTATAATAGTTCTTTTATAACTATCGTGTAATGCGCATGCTACAAATTATTCATGGCACGATTGTATTATTTTCTAATACAATTCTGTAATAGTTCACTTTTAAAACGTGGAAATCCCGTATATATTATATATTTATTTTAAATTCATGAAAATTGAGCTGTTTTTCTATCAATCAAGAACACAATAGTGAAGCAGATACGGATATTGCAAATTCATGCAAATTATTACGTTTTATTTGCACATTTTTTTTCATATTCAAATCGATTACTATGAATTTTTTTCTTTGATCATAATCATCTTGCAAAATTTAAATATTTTTATTGGTTTCATCCATAAGAACAGTTTGCTAAATAAGGCGCATAATGAGGTCAGGTCATTGATCTTTTTATATACTTTAAATAATATACCTAACTTTTTTTTAATCTTCTGTGTTTTCTAGAAAGTTCGTAGTTCAAGACACTGTACAAGAAGTCGATTTTTTGTCTAAAATAACATGAATATTTTTTTAACAAAATATGTGTTTTAAAAAAGGCCTTACCGTGGACCGATTCGAAACTCTGGTAAGAAGTAATTCTTTAAGGAATCACAAAGATGTTAACGAATTTATCTACCTAGACACTCTCATTTAGAAGAATTGAAGATATGAAGACAAATTGAAATGGCAAAATGAGTTCTGACAAGGCTGACGAAGGTGTCAATCAACTGATTTATACCCAGAACCCAAATCCGTTTAGTGAATTTTCCATAGCACTATATGGAATGGAAACAGATGGTAAGAAGGAGGAAAGAAAATATGGATGCCTTCGATCTATACCCAGAAATCAAATCCGTTTAGTGAATTCTCCAAAGCACTATATGGAATGGAAACATAGATGACGAGAAGGAGGAAAGATAATATGGATGCCTTCGATCTATACCCAGAACCCAAATTCGTTTAGGGAATTCTCCATAGTACTGTATGGAATGGAAATATGGATGGCGAGAAGGAGGAAAACTAATATGGATGCCTTCGATCTATACCCAGAACCCAAATTCGTTTAGGGAATTCTCCATAGTACTGTATGGAATGGAAACATAGATGATGAGAAGGAGGAAAGATAATATGGATGCCTTCGATCTATACCCAGAACCCAAATTCGTTTAGGGAATTCTCCATAGTACTGTATGGAATGGAAATATGGATGGCGAGAAGGAGGAAAACTAATATGGATGCCTTCGATCTATACCCAGAACCCAAATTCGTTTAGGGAATTCTCCATAGTACTGTATGGAATGGAAACATAGATGATGAGAAGGAGGAAAGATAATATGGATGCCTTCGATCTATACCCAGAACCCAAATTCGTTTAGGGAATTCTCCATAGTACTGTATGGAATGGAAATATGGATGGCGAGAAGGAGGAAAACTAATATGGATGCCTTCGATCTATACCCAGAACCCAAATTCGTTTAGGGAATTCTCCATAGTACTGTATGGAATGGAAACATAGATGATGAGAAGGAGGAAAGATAATATGGATGCCTTCGATCTATACCCAGAACCCAAATTCGTTTAGGGAATTCTCCATAGTACTGTATGGAATGGAAATATGGATGGCGAGAAGGAGGAAAACTAATATGGATGCCTTCGATCTATACCCAGAACCCAAATTCGTTTAGGGAATTCTCCATAGTACTGTATGGAATGGAAATATGGATGGCGAGAAGGAGGAAAACTAATATGGATGCCTTCGATCTATACCCAGAACCCAAATTCGTTTAGGGAATTCTCCATAGTACTGTATGGAATGGAAACATAGATGATGAGAAGGAGGAAAGATAATATGGATGCCTTCGATCTATACCCAGAACCCAAATTCGTTTAGGGAATTCTCCATAGTACTGTATGGAATGGAAACATAGATGATAAGAAGGAGGAAAGATAATATGGATACCTTCGATCTATATCCAGAACCCAAATTCGTTTAGTGAATGATCCATAGCACTGTATGGAATGGAAATATAGATCGAGAAGGAGGAAAACTAATATGGATGCCTTCAATCTATACCCAGAAATCAAATCCGTTTAGTGAATTCTCCATAGCACTATATGGAATGGAAACATAGATGGCGAGAAGGAGGAAAGATAATATGGATGCCTTCGATCTATACCTAGAACCCAAATTTGTTTAGGGAATTCTCCATAGTACTGTATGGAATGGAAACATAGATGATGAGAAGGAGGAAAGATAATATGGATGCCTTCGATCTATACCCAGAACCCAAATTCGTTTAGGGAATTCTCCATAGTACTGTATGAAATGGAAACATGGATGGTGGGAAAGAAGGAAATAAATATATATAGTATGGTAGATGGCTTCGAGATGTATTGGAGATGGCTGATGTGTATCTCGTGGACCGCAAGGTACAACAAAGTCACTTATCATTCAAGAATTAACGATTATCGACTTTCGACAACATACAGAAAAGGGTCCTTTGAACTTGTTACCATAAAGATTAACGTCTTGAGAAGCTTGTGATCACAGATACATTTTAGGGAATAATATTAAGAGAAAGGACTCCTACAAGATGTACTGGACTCACTTAATACAGGTGTTAGGGATCAAGGATCCTCTTTAAACGCTACATTCAACATGCCCCAGGACCGGGAAGGATGGAGAAAAATGGTGCACCAATTTATAGACCTAACGTAAAACAAATGTTTGGACAAATAAAGGTATACATATTTTAAGGGACTATAAATAAGGTGCTGGAGCGATCTAAGAAGGGCAGCAACTAGTTTTACTCTCTATGAGACAGGGCACCTGGTCAAGGATAGAAAATCATGGAGGAGAGTGGTGTACACTGTCAATGAGAATCCTGACCCTCATACACGAGGAATACATCATCATTAACAAGGTGATTTTACACGTTCATTACATGAACAAAGCACTTAATGATAATAATAATGAAAGGACATTATATATAACGTTCTTTAGATATCACTCTCATCAGCAGCGCTCTAACTCGGGATTCGAACCCAATTTTATTGGCAGATTGAAAATATTACTAAACAAAAAAAAGTTGAGTGTAAGGATAGGACGGCGATGCTGTGGCCATTGGTTATGAACTTCCACACATCTGCATATGTTTAGAAAAAGGTATTTGGTAAGAAAACCGCAGAAGACTTACCAAGAGAATACGAACTACAAAGAAACCGCTGTAGATCTTTCAATATGTGATAGTGATGCATTCGGCTTTAGGTGTGTGTTCAGATATAATCATAAATTTTGATAAGAACTATAAGAAAAGGGATGTTTGCAAGTGCTTCCTAAAGCTGCACACGCCACTCATATATTTTACACTTTGAGGCAGGCAAAGATCGATCCAGTTGAAATATTATTCGTGAAAATGCAATAATAATATAACTGACGCAAAAACAAAATTAATACGTTAAAATGACGAAAATATACGGTTATCGACTAAAAGCAATCAATAAATGACAATAAACAAAATGCAATATTGTGCACAGCTTCAGGAACATCCAAATAGTAAAAAATCTAAAATGTTAGTATATCACAATTTACAATTGAAATGAATAGAAAAATACAAGGAAACTCCGATAAGTTTCTTTTAAATATTTTATCCTCCTCAAGACTCGTTCTATTTTCATGTTCAACAGGAAAAATGTATGATCGGAAACATGCATTTATTTTACTTGTTAAGTGAATAATTATAGTATAGCATATTGCAGATTCAATACACATGTTACCTGTATCAAGGTGATCCGCTGTCAATGATTCATTGTCTGCATGTAAATTACGAACGTCATTCAAAAATGTCAGAATTCTCATGGAAGTCGGCAATTTATTATTTCAAATGAGTTGAATATGTAACAATCGTTAACAGAGCTAGGACAAATGTATGGCAAAAAGGGCACTGGTCCCAGGCGTGATATCTGAAGGAAGTCAAAATCGGGTGACAGCATAAAATCATTGTAAATCATGTCCCGATTACAAATCTCCGTAAAAAAATTGTATTAATGAAGATCTTTTCGTAAATGATCGACTCGATTTTCATCTCAGTGTCACAAATTACCATTTTATAAGTTATTCGTCGTGCTCGAAAATGATTGTTTTAATAGATCAAACCCAAAGTTCCGATGGTAATGAGATTAAGCTTCAATGATGATCGGCAGGTGTTATTTGCTACAGCCTTTCATTACACAGAGTTTTAAATAGCGCTATTTTTAATTATTTAATTTACGACACAGCAGTATATTTTACATAGATGTAGTTACAGCAGATGTAACACATAGAATAAGTGTGGGATGGATGAAGTTTAGATCAATGACGGGAGTTCTATGTGATCCGAAAATGCCAGTAAAGTTAAAAGGAAAAGTATACCAAACGTTTGTCAGACCCGTACTCCTCTATGGTTCCGAATGCTGGACGATGTATAACTCTTACTCGAGGCAACTAGAAACTGCTGAAATGCGCATGCTAAGATGGTCAGCTGGTGTGTCCCTAAGAGACCAAATAAGAAGCTCACGCATTCGTGGAAGCCTGGGTGTTACAGACATCAACAGCAAGATGGAGGAGAGGCGATTGAGATGGTATGGGCACGTTGGACGCAGATCACCCGATCCCATTGTGAACCAGGCAATCTCCATTGATCTTCCTCGAATAATAACCAGAGGAAGGCCAAAGAATTCATGGGTGGTGCAAAAAGATAACCTGATGCAGAGGCACGGCCTGGGGGACGTAGTCCGGGACAGAAGAGCATACAACCAGAGGACGAGGAGAGCTGACCCCAACAGTCTTCGCAGACAATGAGTTGGGATGGAGCCAAGGAGAAGAAAGAGTATATTTTACAAACAAACACAATACAAGTTAATATAAATACTTATAATTATTGACAAAATTACAAAACTTTATCTTAAACTAACATCTCGATACAAAAAAATAATAGTAATCATTGTAAAGTTATTGTTTAATGTAATTTTATATTTATATTTAAATTCAATCTTCTCGTATGTGTGTAATATATAAGGTGTTAACATAAATTGTGTCCGTTTTTTTTTCAATTTAAAAATGAGCACCACAAGTAAAACAAAATGCTAAATGTTCTACGTCGTTCGAAAGAAAATTTTCTGCTCTACAAGATATTGTGTATAGACGAAAGTGAGCATTTTCGATACCTCCTTCTGTTCGCGTTCAATCGAAAGAATAAAGCTGCCAAAGCTGCTCGCGATATTTGCGAAGTGTACGGTGAAGATGCTATGAATTATAGGACAGCTCGTCGATGGTTTTTGCGTTTCAAAGACGGTAATTTCGACCTGAAAGACATGGAGCGTTCCGGACGACCAGTGGACTTCGATGAGGACCGTTTAAACCATATTATTCATGAAGATCCCCTTCAAACCACCGTAGAATTGGCTGAGCAGATGAATTGTATTCACATGACTGTATACCACCATCTTAAATCAATGTCTTGTAACTGTAATGTCTTAAATCAATGACTGTATACCGTCATCTTGACACAATGTCTTGTAGAGCAGACAATTTTCTTTCGAACGACATAACATTTACCATTTTGTTTTTTTTTTTGGTGCTCATTTTTAAATTGGATAAAAACGGACACAACTTATGTTAACACCCAATATATTACAACATATTATTAAATTTAGCCAAGTAGACTTACGTAACTGTGGAACACATATTTTATAGTGGTCAAGAACTTAGATTTGTTATTAGTGGAACAACGCTTACATAGAACAAGAAGAATTGAATTTATCGAAAATTTTAATGGATAGATGTTAAAATTTAAAAAACACTTGGGCTCACTTGTATTGTAGTTTCACATGTTGATGTAGAATTTCTCAACTCCAGAGGCAAAGTATTGTCCTTATATGTTATATTTATAATAAGTTATGTACATTGATAAATTGGAAGCGAAGCTGTGACGTTGATTTTTTTAACTGAGTATGCTGTTGCACGCTAGCAAATTCACCAATCACACCGCTGTGCTGGATCCGACGGCACACCGAAGTGAGACTATCGGATACACCGGCAGGTTTTTTTTCTTTTTTTGAAAGAATATATATGACCAAAGGTATCTTTATACCCCCGAATGCTAGGCGGAAAAAATGCCTGTGTTATTCGAGGGGAGTAGTACGGGGAAGTAGTGGGCAAGTGAAGGGTTGGTGGGCAGAGAAAGTGCAATAAAGACAGTCTGCGAGAGTCGCTGACTTTATGCGGGGCGCCTGAGGACTGGGAGCAGGTGGTTCAGGGCCGTGGAGGATGGAGAGCCATCTGTTCTGAGGGCGTCTGCAAGAGAAACAGCCAGCATTCTGCGAGCATGCGTCAGCATTGCCAGGTGACTGAGAAGGATCCACATGTCTGTGACAACTGCTGGAGGATGTGCGCATCTATGATTGTACTGTTTTACACAGAAGATTACATGATCGACGTGGAAGAACAGTTCAAGATTGACGTTGGAGTGGCGAGGGGATTCTCGACTACGAGACGCAGCAACGATGACGAACTGGAAATATGTTTATCTTCCAGCCCGGGGGTTTAATTACCTTGTTACAAATGTTATAATATATAATAGTTATTTGCGTGGATCGGATATTACATAAAATGTCATTTTTAAAATCCTTGAATATTATTCTATGACATGAATATCATGTCAATTTGGTGTAATTTTACTTTCATGAATAGTTCCGGTCCATACTAATTGCGTCGATTGTGCCAATGAAAAATATATCATTTTGACATTACATATCGTATGTTTGAGATGCATTGAGTTTTACAATTGGCCTGTGAAAACAGTTATCTTTACAAATCCATTATAGTATGAAGGCCAATACTTGAAATTTGACTTCAATTTAATTTGGTTCCCTTCAGCAAACACGAATATGTGATTGAACATATTGAACAGCGGATATAACAATGCTTTCAGTCACATTTTTTACGTGTATTTTATTACGTAGCACTTCATTGCAAAGACAATCTTTCGGGTTTATTACCAGGCGGCAATCTCTTCGAACCAACCAGACAAAAGTACATAAAGTAAGTTACGTGGTCGTAAAAAACATTCAAATGACTACCGATCCTCACGAAATTCATGAAACTATACGTGAGCATACGCCCATAAACCAAAAACGAATAATCACCAAAACATTTATTTTCATATGAAATGAGATATCATCAATCAAAGGAAAAGGAAGGGATGGTGGAATAAATGAAATGAGATATCATCAATCAAAGGAAAAGGAAGGGATGGTGGAATAAATGAAATGAGATATCATCAATCAAAGGAAAAGGAAGGGATGGTGGAATAAACGAAACACGTTATATTATTGACAATAAATCTAAAATTTTTTCAGTCATTTCTCAAAGCATACAATCTCAAAGTTCATGATCGGAAACACGCAGAAAATTTTCGGCGAGATAAGAGGGAGTGACGGGACAGTTAAGGATATTATACAATATAGATAATATGTGAATTTGGCTTCTATTTCTCACGTTCAACCATTAATCGAGCCTTCATATTTAAAACCATTTGATTAGGCACGATCTTTGCGGTTTGGTATCGCACGTGTTGGCAATACAACCACGCACGTGAACAGCAACAGAACATGTCTAGCGCGTGTTAGTATTGATACAGGCCACGTCAATTATTTTACAAGACTGTGACGTTTTTTGTCAGGTATTATCGGCAGTCAAAGCCGTAACTCCCGATTGGAAGGCAAGCGTCTATGTTACCAACGTAAATTATTATCAAAGTAAGGACCCAATAAGTTGCCATGCCTTGAAGTTATGAATTTTAATTTACAGCTATTTTTAATATTACTTATTTATTTTATGACGTTTAACATACATATACAGGTTAAACCCAATTGCATACAAAGCTTAACTCCACCTTAAACCGAATTTGTTACTATCACATGTCGGAAGATCTATAAAGGTTTATCTTTTATTGGTAAGATTTCTGCGGCTTTCTTACCAAATATGTTTTCCTAAACACATGCAGATGCAGGGAAGTTCCTGATCTAATGACCGCAGACATCCCCTTCCTATTCTTACACTCAATTTATTTTTGTAATATTTTTAATCTGTTAATAGGGTTCAAATTTTGTTTATCTGTCATCATAAATTTTTTTCATCCCCTTATTAATTACATTCCTTATTTGACATTAATCCTTCACTCCTTGATTTATATTGAATAACATATTTTAAGACTGAATTAAATAAAAAATGAATAAAAGAGATTGTGGGATAGTCGATAAAGTACAATAAGGGTTGATTCATGTGGTACATACTCGTAATTAGGTCTTAAAAATAATGAATATAATGAGACTTTTTGACAAAGGGATTAAATAATAATTAACGATCGGTAAAAAGTATCACGATACTGGCAAAAGCCTATTTTACTGGTGTCACAACAAGTACTCGTAACAAACTCAAACCTACTTTACTGGTGTCACGACAAGTAACCAACTCAAACCTACTTTACTGGTGTCACGACAAGTAATAAACTCAAACAAATCTATATAATTTGAGACTGTTCACTTAAAATCACTCGTTTTTTGTATGTTACATCTTGTTTTATATACAATGTATACATATTATACAATTGATCGTTATCATGTAAAGAAATAAAATAAAAATATATGTTTTATAAAATTTCCACCCCCATGGCGCTGTCCGAGGATTAAACCGAAACCTCCATGGAGGCTATAAAGTTAAAAAGTTAAGTAAATATAGCGCAGGGCAGTGATCATAAACTTTTTCGTTTCACGGCAGCCTTTTGTATAATATATAAAGATTTTTCACGACAAGCTAAAAAAACTAACCAGTGTGATGGGTGAGCCTGTTGCTAACCACACAGTTTATCTAATAAAATCAAACTAGACCCAGCTACCCTCATTTCCTATTCCAATTATTAAGATGGGTGAGCCTGTTATTCCCCACATAGTTTCTCTAATCTTGGATTGTACCCGGAAAAAAGGGTCCTAGCCAGGTAAAAGACTTTTTCTGGTCTAGCCTCTGTGCTAGACCAGAAAAAGCCTGGTAAAAGATTCAGACGCGTTCAAGTGTTGTTGCCTCTTTACGTAGGGTAGTAATGCTAACACGTACGATTAGGAACAATGAATTCTTAATATTTTCCAATCGTTCTAAACCCCGAAGACTCGATTAATTGGGCTGAAGATAGTGTTGTTGCTGGGTTACGCTCTTTAATATAATATGACCAACGACAATTAGGATGTGTCAAAAGGCACTATACTAATAAATGGATTCCAATGTTTGTAATTAATCACTGCTACACGTGTTTCTACTTTCCACTCGATGCGTCCCTTAGGCGCACTTACAGCTTATTTTACGACGAAAGTAATTCTAAGTTCTTAATGGTGTCATATTGACATGTTGTCAATGTTGTTTCCCGATCACGTTCAATTCTGATAAGGTGAAATATAGCACCATACAAATGACTGAATTTAAAAAGAGTGACTTGCGATGTATGAGTTACGAGTAAATGTTTCTTCCTATAACTTAAACCACGTATCAGCGCATTGAATTATGATAGATTACCTGCAATTATTAAAAAATTTATACATTGCCGGAAAATTAGTCGTAGCGTCCCCGAGCACCGAGGCTCACACTTTGAAAACCTTTGGCGTAGTGGAACCTACCCTGTTAGATAAGTTAATTATTCGGAGATAAATGTAGTATTACGCTTCTGCATCAGAGAAATTTTAATTAGTATAATATAACGTGAAAATTAAAATTGTAATGACATAATTTTGGGAGCCACGTGGCGTACGCACCAAGCGTGTAAAATAAGAGAGTATTTCATAACAACTTGATTGTTTATTCCACTTATTGTATTATATTAATCCCCGCTACACGTGTTTCTACCTCCTATTCCGAGGTTTTCTTTAAGCTAAATGATCCCGATTTGTTATGAAATCAGTATTTATTATTACACATCAGACTGATGTCACGTTTGTTTACAGTGGACCACCCACAAAAAAGTGAGTGTAGTAAGTATATTTACAAAAATATTTCAATTTGATACAAATATTTAGTAGAATCCGACAAAATTAGTGCAGAGGAATTTTTTTACGATACATGAAACCTTCAAAGAATACAAAAGGTCTATGTAATTTTACTTCATATCCCGATGCTTTCTTCAGGCAGAATTATCCCAGTTTGTTACGAGAGTAGTGCTTAGGTTAGTCTGGTGTCTTGTTATATCGGAACTCTGTGAGGTCTATTGACCCAAAGGAAAGTTAAATTAAGAAGGGTGAAATCTTTTGCATTTTTTGTTAGTTATATCGCTTGAAGAGGGCCTCGGGATTGATGGAAGAAAACCGTATAGTGAGGATTCATGTAATTAATGGAATAACAAAGTAATTTTGTTAAATATTCTAGCATGGAGATCCAAACAGTTCAAGCCGAAACCATTCATAAAGTAAAAAGTTTATAAAAAATATTTTTTAAATGATAGGACGCATGTATAAAAATCGATCTGTTTTTTTTATTTCTAACTAGCCGTCGAACCTGGTTTCTCTAAGTAAATGTCAGTGTACGTGTATGTCATGGTAGGTGAATTTCGCAATATATGTTGCGAAATGTGAATTATTGCCCAGTAAATATCGGGATAGGTGAATTTTGCAGTGTATGTCGAGATAGGTAATGTCGAGAATTTCCCTGTGAATGTCGGGAAAGGTGAATTTCTCAGTGTATGATATGTTGGGGTAGGTGATTTTTTTCTCTATGTCCAAGTAATAACAACAAGGTAATCGAGCAAGTGATGTATTTTGAGTAATTTGGAGAGAATATTAATGATAGTCACAACTACTTGTATAAAAAAAAACAAAAAAAAAAGTGCATAAAGCCTCTGCAATATTTGGATGCCATAGTGTATGGAAAAATAAGTACATGGAAACAGAATGGAAAGTAACGACCTATAAAACGTGTGTTAGACCTGTAATGACATATGTTGTTGAGAACAGAACCGACACCACTCGAACGAAGGCACTTTTAGAAGGGTCTTAACAATGAAGCTGCGAAAGTTATTAGATGAGCAGATCAAAGAAGAAAGATATCATTTGACATTTTGTATATCTCTCTGATAAAAGATGAAGTTATATTTCCACCTGGTAGCCCTTCTTCGTCTCACGCTTGCCGGCCTTCTGACGAAAGTTGATTATGATTTCATGATTAAAAACATGGAGCACAATTTGTGTAATGAGAGTGGCGGATGCCGGAACTCCGAGTTGACTTTTTAATTAATCCGGCATTACCGGGAGCGGATAAGCGGAGTTGACCTGTACCTAATCAGTGTTCCACTCGTTATACTAGTCATACATCTACTGAGACGTTTATAAAATTCAATAAGGATTCAACCAAAAAACAGTTTATTTTGCTTCTTTTAAATGTCGAATGATTGCTTTAATCTAATATAAACTGCTTAAAATGCATTGTGCATGCAGTTATTCACTTTCATATGAACATTACACGCATAAACTATACTTCACCTTAAGCCGAATGTATTACTGTTACATATCGGAAGATCTACAAAGGTTTCTTTGTAGTTCGTCTTTTTGCTGGGACGTTTGGATGATAGAAAGCAGTTATCCACTCATTTAAAGTACTTTTGAATATTTAATTTTTTGGAACATGTAAACTAATATTTGTAATTGAAAATTTCAACATATCTGGAGTACGTCTGTATTGTGAATGAAAATATATATTTTTAAATTTATTTATAAAGGGTCTTTCAAGTTGAGCGGTTTTTTTAAATTCTTGAATAAAACACACAATTTGCTTTGATTTCAAATTTTTTTTTATTAGTTATTGAAGTATAATGTATGACATTTAAACATAAAAAACAACATTCGCCAAATGTCCATCTCTTGCATCTTCACATATTTTCACTCTTTTGTCAAAATTTTCGATGACATTTTGGCATAATTCACTAATAACGCGAATAATTTTGTCCTTCAGCTCAGGAATTGATTTGATGTATTGTAATCACCGTTTCCGGAGATTACAATACATAAAATAATTCAACAATTTGAACGCGTTGTTGTATTGTATACGGCTCCATTTTTATAAATGTCATACATTACACTTCTCAAATGTCACAAGACCCAGGCAAGTTTGCGACGCCCTCTGTGTGTTTATCCAAGAATTTAATAAAAACACCTAATTTGACAGAACCTTTACATGACAAGAAATTTTGTAACCACATAATTTATGAAAAAACAACAGGTTAATTAAAATTATAAGTGGACCCACAAATTATATGGACCTGGGTCCTTTCACTTCTCATATCCCCAGTAAACTAGTTTTTTTACGAATCTTACTGAGGAACTTTAACATGGAAAAATAAGTTGGTGTTTTTTTTCCAATTGCCGATTATACAATACCCCATTGTAAACTCTCTTCAACTTGATGAAGAGTGAGTCTCAATTATATGTCTGTATCACATTAATCAAACCCCGCATACTTTATCATTCCAGACAGACCGACAAGTCCATTTCACAATGTCCCACACATAATCACCAAAAACACACCACATACAAGATTTCACATAAACCTTTGTTACAAGTCATCCCTCCTGCAAGCCCAAGCCTTAAATTTTGTTACAAGTCATCCCTCCTGCAAGCCCAAGCCTTAAACTTTGTTACAAGTCATCCCTCCTGCAAGCCCAAGCATTAAACTTTGTTACAAGTCATCCCTCCTGCAAGCCCAAGCCTTAAACTTTGTTACAAGTCATCCCTCCTGCAAGCCCAAGCCTTAAACTTTGTTACAAGTCATCCCTCCTGCAAGCCCAAGCCTTAAACTCTTGTCACAATAACAACAACGCTCAGATCCACAGCCTGAATTTTTGCCCCCTTTATTGAATTCGACACCCCATTGTACGTCATGGGAGCCAAATAGGCATATTGCCTTTGGGCAAAATACGTTCTAACCCTAGGTATGGTGGACATTTGATCAGTTGCCATGGATGTCACGTTCCTCTGCCGAGTTTACATTTACTCCTTTTCTTGATGATAGTGCCAGAGAATGGATTTGAAGTGTGAGTTCGCTTCGTTAACCCGATAATCCCTAAAAAATTCAACTGTGGGATACCGGGCAGGAAGATAGTTCATAATTATTTTTTTAAATAAAATTGATAAATAAATTAGCGAAACGGTGAAGCAATGAAACCCCACCTATGCGAGGCGTGGGCATACTTAAGACGATTCAAGGTACACCGCAATTTCCCTGGCAGATCAAGTCCTAAAAAAATCATGTTAGGACCTCTCAGAAGGTGAATATTTTCGATCGAGGGCCTATTCGGAGAAGTATTTTCTATTTAAAGTAGAATATTTGTGGGAAATTATAATATATAACACTTTACAGCTTAGTATCGAATCGTCTCTTAATGCGGGTAATAGTCGAGTATCTACCTAAAATAAAAAGTAAGTAATGCGGATAATAGTCGTGTATGTAAAATAAAAAGTAAGTAATGCGGGTAAAAGTTGTGTATATAAAATAAAAAAGTAAGTAATGCGAGTAATAGTTGTGTATCTAAAATAAAAAAGTAAGTAATGCGAGTAATAGTTGTGTATCTAAAATAAAAAGTCAGTAATGCGGGTAATAGTTGTGTATCTAAAATAAAAAAGTAGGTAATGCGAGTAATAGTTGTGTATCTAAAATAAAAAAGTAAGTAATATGAGTAATAGTGGTGTATCTAAAATAAAAAGTCAGAAATGCGGGTAATAGTTATGTATCTATGGTAAAATAAAAAGTAAGAAAATTATGTCATAAGCTTCGTTCCGTCGTTGGCCTGTTTCAAACAGCGACTCAGACGCATTATATTTCCCTTCAGTGAAGTAGCGTGTTTTCTGGTACCTCTACTATCGTTCTTCCCAATATCTCCTCCTATCTCCTAGCCGCAGATGAAATTGTCATATTTGAATAGTGAAATTATTCCTGTCCAGTTTTTATCTTATAATCGTAATTCTGTCTTTTATAATTTATGATGGGATTTAATTTGTCTTCTGTTAAATTGTATTTTTTATTTCTATGACTGTTCTAAATGTTTTTAATTAATAAATTTTTGTTTTATTTTACGAAACCTGTCATAGAATGGACACACGCCTAGTTTGGTAGGGGAGTGATTTGTGTATTTAATTGTTAAAATATTATAAATAAAAATGATAAATAGTTCAAAAAATTCTTTGTTTAGTGTTCTAATGTTGTATTGGACGTGTGCGGTCACCCTTGTGAGTGTATAGACTTGTATGTGGTATATTGATTAGAAATCTTGTTATATTGTGTAAATCCTTGATACTTGTAAAATTTTGTGAATCATAAGTTTATATAAAAATATGTTTGTTTGGGTCCGATCGTGATCGCGACCGCAATGGAAGTGAGGAATTATGGACGGGGCGTCGTGACTAGGTCGCGAACCGGTCGTTTTAAGCAGGGTTCAAAACTCCCGAAAATTGTTGAATTTCCCGTTCATAAGAAAGTTCACTTTTGTTTTTTGAATTATATTCTCAGTCCAAACCGATTTTACTGTGTTTTAACTTGAGACCCGCTACCGACCTGCCTGAGAAGATCTCTTCACCCCGCTACCTTCTTCTCATCGATCTACGCTTCTGGAACCGCGACTCAATTCTTCGAGCACTACGCAGCAACCAACGCACCTATGTTACAGTACATTTGTACCCTGTCCGGTACAAATGTAAATCTTTTACTCAACACTGAAAATAAAATAATTAAACAAAATTCTGATTGTTCAGAAAAAATTGATATTTTGCAATAAAGCCGCCAAACTATACATAACATTGTAAATTGTATGAAGTTTTTGAATAGTAAATATAATTAAACTAAAGAAGACAATGTCTTTGATTTCTAGGTACTATTATTATATATTTAAACAAAACCTCGAGACCAAACGATAAATATTATTAACTGGACATAAAACATTATTTTAATTATTCAAAACATTGTCATTTCTAAGTGAACAGTCACAACAAAACATAAGACGAGAAAACTTTAAACAAAGTAAATATATACAATTTAAGATGAGATCTTTCAATGAGGGGCGGGGTGGGGGCGTTGGTTGAAAATGAAGGCCGTATAATTTATGTATAAATGCGCCAAAGTAAAAAGTAATTTCCAGGAAGCAAACGTAATTAAAAGTTGTAATCAAAGCAGGCCATAATAAACATCTCCATTGTTTCGTTTCTTATTTACCATAATAAAAATCGTTGACAAAATCATCAAGAGTTGTCTTAACACTCGGTGTATATCATATAGAATTGTTATTTAAAATAAACATTTAAGACTATACGTTACGAAATAAATATGGATTATGGAACATTCTCTTGTTTAAAATAATACTTAGAATCCCAATTTATTAACAATAAATAGCTGAGTGGTTAACTATTACAAAAGAAGTAAAGCAGGGATTTATTTTAATTTTATTATAATGTACGGTATTTTATCGACTATTAAAAAGGTTACAAGTTACGCCCATTAAAAACATATAGTTTTGAGTGCGCATGAATATAAATACAACTTGTCACAAAAATTAAAAACATTTACATGAATCATGTACTAAAATATCGAAAAGCAGTACGCACATGCATACCATTCACTATACATTAAATACAAACTTGAAACAGGTCAAGGCTCAGGCTATCAAAGGCAATATAATACAAAAAAAGAAGAAAAAAAGCATACGCACAATAAATCCACTCTAATACACAAAAAAACACATCGAAACTTCAACATATTTACAGATATCTCGAAAAGTTTGAGATAAATAAAGTCGACGAAAAGAAAGTTTTCTATGCGAATATTTATATTTGTTTGGGTCCGTTCGTTATCGCGACCGCAGAGGAAATAAAGACTTATGAACAGGTGTCGTGACTAGGTCGCTGACTGGTCGGTCTAAGCAATGGGCAGAGCTCCCGAAAGTTTTGGTATTTCGCGAGGTATGAGCGCTTGTGGTGACCGACTGACCGTTCATAAGAGGGGTCCCCTTGAATTTTCGTACCCCATCAGCGACAACTCCTCCGGCTGACAGCTTACCCCCATAGGCAATCACGTATCTCTCTCTCTCTCAATAAACACCTACTCTCAATAAACATTTACATATCAATATAATTATAAAAGTCACACACGTCTCCCCTATTATTTACCTATACTATATATACTATATTCATTTTTCATTTTTATATTTTATTCACCACCATTATTTTTCACACACACCCGTTCAATATATTACCGTGTGTGACGACACAAATTTATGTATATTCGTATGTAATCTTATGTATATACCATCACATTTATATATGTATTTAATCGTTTTTATAATTTCTCATAATCATTCATAAAAAAACATTTCTCACAAACCTATCCTTTCCCGATTCCTAAAATGAATCCAAAAATTATCCAATAAATATCGTAACAGTCAGCACTTATCCGATGAAGGAGTAAGGCGTCCTACCATTGGACCGAGACTCCGAACGAGATATTCATCACTTGGCGGGAATTTTCGTATTATATTCTCAGTACACTCCACTCTACTGTATTTTACTTGAGACCTGCTACAACCTGCCATAAGACGAATCTCTTCACCATCGTTACGTTCTCATCGATCTACGTCTTTTGAAATTGACACTGAATTCTCCGAGCATTGCGCAGCAACCATCGCACCTACACGTTTACAGTTCTTTGTACCCTGTCCGGTACAGGGTCAAAGAACAATCAGATGAATTACAAAAAAGCGCTCAATTTGAAAGACCATATACAAAGAATCTGATATAATAATTTAAATAAGATTAAAACCTATATTATCTCCTGATAGACACGCACGCAGGGCGACTACATTTATTTACGAGATATGAAAGAGAACCAAACGTATATGGTAGTTGCCTCCCCCTGGAAAAATGCCACTGAAAATAAAGGTATTTGAGCACATTTTTTATGTGCTACGCTAAAAAATATTTAAGCCATTCTGTTATGTTGTACAAAATATAAATGGGTTCAGTGAATACATTTAATTGGGAAACGCTGCTCTATACCCATTAGGTGTTTTAGGACAAAAAAATATGTGACACTAAAATAAAAAAGTTTCCGACCAGAATAATTTAGAGCGTGTACGGATAGACATTTTAAATTTTTTTTTTATACATTTTCATTGCCGTATTGACCCGACTATAGAGCGACCCTGATTATAAGGCGACCCATATTTCTTAATCTGCTTTTTGAAGAAAAAAACATTTCCCTCACCATTATATTGTAATATTATGAAAAATAAAATGCAAAATGTTTAACGAAAAATATTTATTAAAGCAAAGTACAGTTAATATTATTTGCCGTGATACCGAATTGTCTGGCAGCCGCACAGTTGTTGGTTGTTTCTGCAGCACGCACCAACGTAACCTTAAAACTGGAATCATAGCTTCTGCGTATTCCTTGATTCACTTGATTTTTTTGAGCTGCTCGTGTTTTAATTTGGCCAGTCATAATATTGTTTAGGTAGCAAAGATACAAAACGAAGCACAGTTAAAAAAAAAATACCTCAAAAACTGTCGGAAATTACTACGCACAGGCTATGTGTAAACAGTGACGCCTTTTGAACGCTGTCATTACAATGTTGCCATTTCGCTAATCGCGAGTAGTGAATTTATTGTTACACACTATGTTTGTGACTCGAATATAAGGCGACCCCTCTATTTACGTG
The DNA here is from genome assembly GCA_949825065.1 of Odontocerum albicorne. NCBI lineage: Eukaryota > Metazoa > Arthropoda > Insecta > Trichoptera > Odontoceridae > Odontocerum > Odontocerum albicorne. The sequence continues at coordinate 27,997,843 of OX463856.1, forward strand.
TCGCCGTTTTAAATAAAAAACCTCGCCTTATAGTCGGGCTAATACGGTAAGTTTATAATTGTACTTGCAGCCGAGCTTGCCCTATATTTAGGGGATGTTAAGAAATGAACCTAGACTTTTAGAAAGCTTCTTTTGAAAACGTATTTTCTTTTCCATTCCCTTTAAATATATAACATCACCCACTTAGCCTTACATCGATTCATATTTGGACCGATTGGCTACTCCGATCCAGTGGCGTCAAATGATAGTTTTGTTACATTTGAAATATTCTGTAAAAGTACTGACAATTTGCTGGACAGTTCGAACTCCAGGCCTTAAGCGCCACTGTAGTAATTTTTCTTTTCTTTTCCCGTGGTGTTGGACCATAAATCCGTCGTCACCACTATTTCTTTTACACTCAGGTGTGTCACCACCGCGAATTCCTTCTTCGTCACTATGTGACGTCGTGCTTAAAAAAAATGATTTCGACTTTCTAGTGTAGATCACGCTGAATGGATACGTATTTTGTCCCCCATAACAACGTGGATGAAGGTGCGATCGAACTGAACTGCCTTTTAATATATGCGTAATTTCAGAATATATATTTACATGCTATGTTGCAATCAATAAACCAATATTTATTATACCACGCTGGTCAGGGGATATTACAATTATTAAAATTTGATATACCTCTTTTCAGTAGCACATCATTAATAATATTATACAAAGCAGTGATAATTTCTACGAGAAATAAAATCAATGGACCAATTTTGTTACATTATTATTGTGGCTACCCTACCTTTATAGTAACATTAAAAATTCATGCATTCATTCATTAATTCACAGTTCCTCATTGATTAATTCACAGTTCTGTACTTGACAGGACGGAAGAGAAGCCCATTTACCTCGGCTAGGATTAATGAATGTCATTTTTTTTTCAAAGTAATTATTCATTTAAAAAATCAACCCTATCCGGCGTTTTAAGGCTGTATTTTCCTTAAATAATATTTCCTTTTTATTTTTCAGTCTTATTCTCCGTTTTTTATTGTACGAGTTATATTTTACATAGTTTTTGTTTCAGTACGCACAGAGGTAGCCTAGTTGGTAGAATATCCTTGTATAGTATTACAAATTTGTTGTATACAGTTCAACCTGGAGGGCTTACTGCGATGTGGCATTCTCATCCAACCACCCAGAAAGATGTTAAACGGGCCTTAAGTGTAAAACAGCTTAGAATCCTTTTTAAAAAAAATCATGTGACAATCTCATCCAACCATCCAGAAATATGTGAAAGAGGTGCTTTATGTGAAAATCAGATTGGAATCCTTTTTTAAATATCTGGGTTCCAGTGAGATTTAAGCCCGCAGCCTTCGGATTGGGAGACAGGTGTCTTACCAACTAGGCCACGGAGGTCGTCTTTTGTCCAGCCTGGGGATCGCTAGTGCTTTTCCGGTTGATATCAATATATTTTTTAAATATTTTAAATCAGGTTTTCACTTTATGTTTGTTTAACATATTGACTGTTGATGTTACAATTACTGTACTATTAAAAACTGTTGTTGTTACAATTACTGTACTATTAAAAAAATTAAAAGCAGGTTTAATTCATTGCCATATAACCTTTATAAATCCTATATTTATAAACCTTTACAAACTCCACTTAGCCTTACATCAGGCATCTTCGGACCGATTGGTTACTCCGAGCCAGTGGCGTTAAATGATCATTTTGTTGCATTCGAAATCTCCTCAAAAATACTGACAACTTGCTGGGCTGTTTGAACTCCATTCTTTAAGTCACGTTAAAAGAAAAAAAACATTGCATCTCCTGTGATGTCGGATCTTAAGTCCGTCGTCACTACTATTCTAGACCGCGCTGGATGCATCTTCCAGTGTAGACTGCGCTGGATGGGGACTTATTTTATCCCACATACCAGCGTGAGGGGTAGTGAGATCGAAGTGACTGATTAACTCTGTCTTCAGTAGCATATCAAATGAACCTATAGAAAACGTGTTGTTTCGTTGAATTCTGAAATGTTAAAAATAAATGTCTCGCGGTTATCAAGTTTACTTCGAAATAAAGGAAAACCCCGGAAGAAATTAAATGAGTTTTGGTTCTGTTTATGAAAAATCTTAGGTAGATAGCATCTAAACATCGTTTAACGTGTTCCCCGCGGGAAGCACAAACGCCTGTGATCTGACGACAATCCAAGTTTCAAATCACAAATACTTAAAAAAAATGACACAAAACCGGAATAAAAATTGAATTAAAATTTAAAATAGTCTTTATTCTAGCGACATCTCTGAAAACCTTGTCAAATAATATATTAGTTTATGAGATATTGTTGAATAAACAGAGCGCCGAAATTTTTGGTTTCTCAATATTTCCAGCATTAACGACCTGTCGCGCGGATCGAGTCCTGCGATGAGTCTCTCTTACGTAAATAAACATTACTAAGTCTCTCTTACGTAAATAAACATTACTAGTGCTATATGCATTTGATTGGGTGAGTGTCATGAAGCATTGATTTGATCGTAGCATTCCTTTGTTTATTTTACGTAATGTTTAGTTTATCTCCTTTATTTAATGAGTCTCCTTAAGAGTAATGACTATTATTTATTATCAGAAAATTACTTAAGTGTCATGTTTCTTGGTGTTGTAATCAAATATCAGTGGTTCTAAACAAAATATGTGTTTAAACTTAGAAATTAAAAAACGCTGAAATTGTGCCGCGCACAGGATGCGTGGAATTTGATTTTTAACGCGGTGAACAGGTTAATTTTAGTTGAGCTTTTCCCTTCCTTTGGAAGAAACTTGATAACCGCGCGATATTCAATTGTTTAATATTACAAAATATAACGAAACAACACGTCTTGTATCGTGTTGTAGTATATAGGGTATGGTACAATCTGCGGTCTCAGGCATTCACTGAGAGCCTTCGAACGTAACCTCCGCGGATAGTGAGGGACCACTGTATACCAATCAACTTTAATAAATTTTAAACAAATTATTTTTTCAATTATGAAATATTTCACTTTAAATGTAAATATTTGATAACATGTATAATATAATAAAAATCCGTATAACGAATGATTTGTTCAAAAAAATATTTCAAACATTAACTATTTTACTCCGTCGGTTCAAAATGTATTTAAATTTAAACATTAAATATTTTACCCTGTCGCTTGGCGGCCGTAGTCTAACGGTTAACATTCACATTAAGCAAGCGGGCGCTCCAGACTCGATTCCTGTCGAATTCACTTCCGGACTGGTTTTGTTCTTACACCATTTAATATCTGAATTTATGTTTTTATTCTGCTTATCATAAATGCTTATGGTGCTACTAAGCAACAACAAAAATAACGCTATGTATAACTTCCTGGCGAAAGGCTGCAGCAAATTGAACCTAACGATTCTTGGAAGTTTAATATCTTTGCCATCAGACCTTTGAATTCGACATACGAGTATGTGAGAAGAATGTGTGCTTGCTGAAATGCAAGAACATATACACAATAAATCAATGCATGCACAGGCGTCTTCCATCCACAGGATTCCTGACAATCATACTCGATCACGACGGATAGCCTATCCATACCATATCAGAAAATATATAATTTTATTTGTTCATTATTTTAACACTTATGACGTGCATGGCCACACGGTAACGTATTAGACTTCCATGCGGAGAGTCATCAGTTCGAGCCCCTCTCGAATGACACAGGAATTTTATTTATTCATTATTTTAACACTTATGACGTGCATGGCCACACGGTAACGTATTAGACTTCCGTGCGGAGAGTCATCAGTTCGAGCCCCTCTCGAATGACACAGCTATTTTTATTTATTCATTATTTTAACACTTATGACGTGCATATACACACGGTAACATATTAGACTTCCGAGCGGAGAGTCATCAGTTCGAGCCCCTCTCAAATGACACGGGTATTTTTTCCGCCTAGTATTCGGGGGTATAAGGATACATATGACTTTGGTTTTCTCCGCCTAGTATTCGGGGGTATAAGGATACATACTCGTATGACTTTGATTTTTTCCGCCTAATATTCGGGGGTATAAGGATACATATGACGTTGATTTTTTCCGCCTAGTATTCGGGGGTATAAGGATACATACACGTATGACTTTGATTTTTTCCGCCTAGTATTCGGGGGTATAAGGATACATATGACTCTGGTTTTTTCCGCCTAGTATTCGGGGGTATAAGGATACATATGACTTTGGTTTTTTCCGCCTAGTATTCGGGGGTATAAGGATACATATGACTCTGGTTTTTTCCGCCTAGTATTCGGGGGTATAAGGATACATATGACTTTGGTTTTTTCCGCCTAGTATTCGGGGGTATAAGGATACATATGACTCTGGTTTTTTCCGCCTAGTATTCGGGGGTATAAGGATACATATGACTTTGGTTTTTTCCGCCTAGTATTCGGGGGTATAAGGATACATATGACTTTGGTTTTTTCCGCCTAGTATTCGGGGGTATAAGGATACATATGACTTTGGTTTTTTCCGCCTAGTATTCGGGGGTATAAGGATACATATGACTTTGGTTTTTTCCGCCTAGTATTCGGGGGTATAAGGATACATATGACTTTGGTTAACATATATCTATATTAAAAAAAGACAAAAACCAACTGAATTGACGTTGGAATGGTGAGGAAATCATTGATTATAAGTCCCAGCAATGAGGACGTCGACTTCATTGTGAAACAATCCACCGGGCGAATTGCAACCAACCAGATAAAAGTAAATAAAGGAAGTAATACATATTCAAACTATTATTCACCTTCACATAATTTATGAACAATATACACAGTAAAAATAAAATTGAGATATCATCAATCAAAAGAAAAGGAAAGGATGGGGGAGAGGAAAACATGAATATAAAAAAGACCTAAGAATTTAAATAACGCTATTTCGTTTTAAAGAATTTCATCTGTACCCTTTAAAATATTTAAAATTATGATTTAGACATATTGAATCTTCGGTCCCATTATTCGAGCTTTTGGGTTAGGAAACCAAATAAAGGAATAAAATTCACGGTTCGTCATCGTATTGGCATTACTACCCCGTACGTGAAGAAGTTACAACACTCGCACAAACCTAGCGCATGTGAGTATTGTAACCAGATCAACTTTTTCCTTATTTGATGAGCGCAACCGCCCCCTTTCTATCATTAAACTCATTCGTTTCCATTCGACAATTGTATGCCGTCCATTGACCTCTATATTTCCTTCACACATGAATTTATGTAAATATTAAACAACAAGGATGACATAACACGGCCTTGATATGTTTAAATTTATCTTGGCGGCAATAAATAAATCATTTAGTAAACTTATCAACATTTTTTAATACAAACAAATTTTAAGTAATCAAAAAAAAAGAATTTATCTTTTAATATTTCTGTTATTATATTGAGAACCGGAACAAACGCAGCTTTTATCACCAACTAGCTGAGACGTCTAACGTTGCTTGGAAATTTTAAATAATAAATAAATATGAATCATTAAAATTTATAGACAAGTACTCTCTATTTTGAATTAAAACAATTATTTGTAAGAAATGTTATCTAGTTTAAAATTTACTATGAAGGTGTTAACTATTTCTAAGACATTAAATATTAAGTTATTAAAAATAAAATTACACGTAGGAAATTAAAATGAAGTTAGTTCGTAGTTTTTTATTCGTTTGTTTATTTTCTCAATACAGGCTTACTTGCATCCCTACCGATAACATTACAAAGTTTAATTGCATCCCTACCAATAGCATTACAAAGTTTAATTGCATCCCTACCTATAGCATTACAAAGTTTAATTGCATCCCTACCATTAGCATCACAATGTTTAATTGCATCCCTACCAATAGCATTACAAATGTTTTTATCAGCAGTTGTCACAATACACGTGTGTTCAAGTTGAAACTTATAAAGCATAATATAGCTTAAGTGAGGTTCTTTATATCCAATGCCATTGTTGATTTGGTGTTAAAAATCTGGAAAAAAATAGTTTTATAGAAGAGCACCACAAAACCTATATCTCGTGTGAGAGGCACCGGTGGCTTCACCGTCTATAGATCGGATCGCGTTTCCGGTAGAGGTGGAGGCACCGCGATCCTCATCCGAGACACTATCCATCATACCCAACTCCTCACGCCCGCCCTGACAAACTTGGAGGCTACTGCCATCAGCCTTAAGGTTGACAGGGAGACAGTCACAATTGTGGCAGCATATTGTACCGGCTATCGTTCACTTCTGGAAAAGGACATCGAGACAGTGCTGGCTTTGGGGCTCAAGGTCATCATGGCAGGGGACTTCAATGCCAAGCACCGTTACTGGAACTGCTTGAGAGCTAACCCGAACGGAACGACGCTGTACAATTATATGGAAAACCACAACTGTCAAATACTCTATCCAAATCAACATACCTGTTTCACCAACCCCCGTAGCCCTTCTACACTGGACATTGCCGTAGTCAAAAACTACCCTAACATCTCTGGCTTGACTGCTCTAGAAGCTCTTTCGTCAGACCACCTCCCAGTCTACTTCACATTGGGAGTGAGGCCGATTGCTAGTCTCAGGGAGCAGTACGACTACGCCAATGCTGACTGGAAGGGCTACAAAGCCTACCTCCACAACCAGCTCTGCCTATCACCAGAAACTCTGGTGAGCCCACAGGACATCGATGCCGCGATAGATACCATCTCCACCTTCATCCATAATGCCCGTGATGAAAATGTTCCCCTCAAAATTGTCACTCCATACAAAATAACTCTTACTCCTCATATCAAACTCCTTATATCTCTAAAAAACAAACAAAGACAGACCTACAGACGTACACTAGACAAACGTGACAAAACACTTCTAAACGTCCTCCAAGATGATATCAAAAAAGAAATCCGCCTACTTAAAAACCAGCTATGGCAGAGAAAATTGGCAGCTCTAGAACCGGGTAACGGTACTCTCTGGCGAGTCGTCAAGGGTATCAAGTGCTCGTCTCAAAGCATACCACCTCTGCGCATAGCCTCAGGGTTGGCTGTTTCTGGCATTGACAAGGCTAATGCCTTGTCGGACGCTTATGAGAATACGTACTCAATCACTTCCGACCTTGGAAATGTTGATGTCAACAAAGCTGTCGAGGACACTCTCACCAGCTTTGCTTACTCCCCGACCAACCAAAACGAGGTGCAACTTTACACCCCGTCCGAAATTGGTCGTATCCTTGACAGACTCAAAACACGAAAAGCACCCGGTCCCGACAATATACACAATAGCCTTCTTAAACAGTTACCACTCAAAGCGAGGATTTTTCTTACTAAAATAATAAATGCCTCACTCCTTAATGGCTATTTTCCGAGTATTTGGAAAGTAGCCAATATTGTTCCTATCCACAAGCCAAATAAACCTACCGAAAATCCAACTACCTACAGGCCCATCAGCCTTCTTCCAGGTCTTGGCAAGATCCTTGAGAGAGTGGTTGCCTCAAGGTTAGTGTTCCATCAGGAATCCAATAATACATTCCCTCATGAGCAATTTGGATTTATAACAAGACACAACACGGTCCAGCAACTTACCCGTGTCGCGGAAGACGTGTCGATGGGCTTCAATAGGAACAGAAGTACTGGCATGGTACTGCTGGACCTCGAGAAGGCTTTTGATACTGTCTGGCATGATGGCCTTCTTCACAAACTTATCCTCACTGGCACTCCACTCTATCTCGTGAAACTACTTCAATCCTACTTTTCCAATAGAAGTTTCACAGTCACCACTCATCATTCTACGTCATCCGCCAGGCCCATCCCTATGGGTGTCCCCCAAGGCAGTATACTTGGACCATGTTTATTTAACATTTACACACACGACATTCCTACTCCCCCAAACTGTAAACTCGCACTCTTTGCTGACGATGCGGCATGCTACGCATCGTCACTCAAGGTGGATCGAGCTGGTCGTCGTCTTCAGATTGCTCTTGAGATCCTTGAGAAATACTACCAGGACTGGAGGCTCAAAATCAATGACGCCAAAACCGAGGCCATCATGTTCTTCCGAAAAATCAAGGAAAGAGTGCCGTCGATGCCCTTATTCATCGGTGGTTGCCTGGTTGAGTGGCAGGACGTGGTTAAATACCTCGGCCTGCACCTTGACCGGCGACTGACGTGGAAAACCCATTTGAATACCATCATAAAGAAGGGTCATAAGGGCATAGGGGCTATCAGTTCGATATTTCATCGACGCAGCTTCCTTTCCCCCAAAAATAAGCTCCTCCTCTATAAAACCCTTATTCGTCCTATCTTGACCGATGCTGCACCCGTTTGGGGTAGTGTGAGCAACACGGATCACCTGAAACTCCAGAGAGTGCAGAACAAGGCATTCAAGATATCATTTCACACCCATCCCAGAACAAATCTTACCCGACTTCACGCTGAACAGCGAGAAGAAACCCTACAACACCACATCCTCGCTTGGACCGTGAAGTTCTATAAAAGCCAACCAAATCACAGAAATCCCTTAGTCGCTGCCCTGGGGCTTACGAGAGTAAATCCGACCTACCCTTCCGTTATAAGCACAAGCTCCCGAAGCATTATCTGTTACCTGACTAGTCCACCTACAGTATTAGCTGGGACGACCAAGGTCTGAGTGAATGTGATGGAATACAAGTAGCCTGAACGAGTGGACTTGTTTTTGCTAAATAATTAGTGTAAGAATTGTTATCTAGTTATAAGTAGTATGTAGGTGTTAATTATTTCTAAGATCTCATATATTAAGATTGAATAAATAAAATATAATGACATGTAGGAAAATAAGATTAAATAAGTTCATAAACTATAACATATAATTAAGCTTAGTTAATTAATAAATTTGTATATAGGTATAGCCTTGACAAATGTTTGTATAATAATTTACTTGTTTAATAAAAAAAAATAAAAAAAAAATTTAAAAAAAACAGAGGAGCACCCCTGACACGAGTACTGTTGACGAACATCGAAAGAATTTTGAAAATCTCTTTAGTTTATAAAAAGTTATGAATTTTAGCACATGTAAGAAAAAAACGCAAATACTTTTGGAACAACCTGATATATCCTTGAGCAAATGTACAATATATAATCTAAATTTCTTTAATGAAAATTAAAAAAAAAACAATATGGAAATGCATCAAGAACAAACACACATACTCGTATAAAATTTCGTATTTTATTAAAACATATGAAATTTACTTTCAGATCTCATCAGATAATGATATCCTAAAGTAGTTACTCATAACACTTCGGTTAATATCTTATTGATATAGTAAAATATGTAGTAAAATTATCAATACTTATCTATTATTATGAACAAATATTTATTCATGACAGGATGATCATGAAATGCAATATGACTGCCATGATAGTCTCTGACGACGTCTCTCCATGCATCCCTGGACTCCGCGGTTCGAAGGGCAGTTGTTAAGAGTAGTCCTGTTGAGTTTCTCACTTTGTCAGATCAACGCATTGGGATTCTTCCTCTTGTGCGTCATCCTTCCCCGCCTTCAGTAACCACAAAACTATGAACTAACTTCATTTTACTTTCCTACTTTATTTGTATATTTTTATACTTGTATATTGTCACCTATGTTATTCAATCTGTACTCTGATATAGTTTTCAAGGAAGCACTATAACATATAACTTGAATCTGGGGGTCAAATTGAATGGTGTATGCGTCAATAACAGCAGGTACGCAGATGATACAGTTGTTCTGGCAGACAGTATTGACGACCTTCAAACGCTTATAGATATTCGTAGAATTGCAGAAGCCGGTGTGAGGCTGGGGCTGAACATGAACGTGAGTAAAACTAAGTTCATGGTGTTTGGCCGGCAGGATCACGCAGGAGCACATCTTACATTGTACGGTGCTAATATAGAGAGAGTGAAAAAATTTATATACCTAGGAAGTATCCTAGTGGAAGACCTCGATCCAAAAACCGAAGTCAAGTGCAGAATTAAATCATCTCGTGCGACTTTTAATAAAATGAGAAGCGTATTCTGCGATGATAATCTAAACTTGAAACTTCGACAACGGTTAGTCAAATGTTACGTTTGGTCAGTGTTATTGCATGGAGTGGAATCATGGACCCTCAAAGTAAGTAGTATGAACCGGCTGGAAGCATTCGAAATGTGGATGCACCGGAGACTGCTACGGATACCCTGGACGGATATGGTCAGCAATACAAGGGTTCTTCAAAAAGTCAAAGTTGATAGAGAGTTGCTGACTAATATTAAAATCCGAAAGGTGTCCTACTTGGGTCATGTACTTAGAGGAGCAAAGTACAAATTACTGCACCTGATCATCCACGGCAAAATAGAAGGCCGAAGAGGTGTTGGCAGGAGGCAAATCTCCTGGCTCCGCAATATACGTGATTGGACTGGCATTAGGGGCGTTTGGGGATCATTTTCGGGCTGCCGGGGACAAATATATCTACTCTTAAGTGATATTCAAAGTTAGGGGGACCTGATATGATACTGGGAAGTAGAAGAAGACTTGTTATTTTATTTTTAATAACTTAATATTTAATTTATTAGAAATAGTTAACACCTACATACTAACTTATAACTAGATAACAAATCTTACAAACTAATTATTTTTATACTAATAGGGACCACTTGTCTATAAATTTTAATTATTCATATTTATTTATTATTTAAAACTCCCGAGCAACGTTAGGCGTCTCAGATAGTTTGTGATAAAAGCTATTTGTTCTGGTTCCTTTACGTGACAGAAATATTAAAATACTATATATATTCTTTTTTTGAGTACTTCAAAATTTTTTTACTGTATTAAAAAACGCGATCCTTCCACGCTTCCAGTAACGACAAACCTCTAGAAAACTCTCCTTAGGAATGACCAATAACATATGCCCAAATAATCAGAGGACTTGTAACATATAACATATGTTATATTGTCGACAATCTGTTGGTGATTATAAGTTCTTCGAGAATGGAGGCGTTAGTTTGCCTTGCTCTCCATGAAATTCGTAACATTCTTGTATCGGGTGTCCCAAAAAGAGCGCTGGATTTAAATTTTGCGCCATTTTTTATAAGGTGGGCAGCTCTAAAAATTTCATATGGGCCATTTGTCAATCTTGCGATTAGTAAATATAACTCTTTATAAAAATTTGGAAATTAGTATATAACATCCATAACACCTATTTAAGTTCTCTTTCAACACATCTAATTTGATTTTGAAGACGATTTTTCGTGCCTAGTATTTTTTTTACGTTTACACGTTTCAAGTACATTTTGATTAATTTTTTTTAAACTTTTTGTATATTCATGAAGCTGTAAACAATGTTCAAATACATTTATAACATATTTCTTGATTAAGTTTAGTCGATAGTGTTATTTTTCGTCATTTTAATTTATTTTGTTATTGCTGCAGTCATATTATTATTGCGCAACATTTAATGAATTAATGATCTTTTTTTGTTAACATTTGTTTTCTAGAATAATATTTCAATTGGATCGATTTTTATCAGTCTCAAAGTGTTGGAAGTATAAGTGGCGTGTGGAGATTTAGGAATCACTTTAAGACAACGCTTTTTTGGAAGTCTTATTAAAATTTATGATTTTATGAACACTACACACATAACATATAAAAACAAATGTGTTTCTATTAGATATCGGTAGATCTACAATGATTTCTTTGTTTTTCATCTTTCTTTTGTATATTTTCTACAATTTTCGTTCCAAAAATGTTTTTCTTAGCATATGCAGATGCGAAAAAATCCCTAATCTAATGACCGCAGCCCTCATTTCCCTATCCTTTAACCCAACTTGTTTTTTTGTAATATTTTAAATCTGTCAATAAAAGTAAGTTAGAGTGCTCTGGAGGAGAATCGGCTCTGTAATTTATATATTCTATGGTATTGCGTTATTATATGCTGTTAGTAGATAATGTATTAGAGATAATGGTTCTTTGACACAGTGGTTAAATGTTTCTAAAGGTGTAAAGCAAGGATTGGTTTTGTTACTCTGGTTGTTTAATATCTACATAGATTCTTGTAATAGAGGTGCATAGCCGCGCGTTATAGCACTGGTTCGAACCCCGCACTGTAAAATACACTGCATATAAGTTAAATTAGAGGTGTATGATCGTGGGGTAACGCACTGGACTTTCGTGCGAAAGGTAACCGGTTCGAACCCATCACTGTGCCACTCCCCTCAAATGGCACAGATATTTTTTCCGCGTAGTTTTCGAGGGTAAAAGGATACCTAAGACTTTGGCCATATCTATTATTTCAAAAAAGAAAAAAGAAAACGTGTCTGTTTGTTCCGATCGTCTCACTTCAGTGTGCCACCGGATCCAGTACAGCAGTGTGACCGATGAGTTTGCTGGTGTGCAACGAGTGACTCACTTAAAGGAAAAATGAACGAAAAAACTCCATGACACCGTTTCGCTTTCCAACTAAATTGATATCTGAACAGCGAGGGCATCGACGACGATGTCAATTGTCCTTTATCTTCTGAGAATATTGTAATGGTTTGTCAGGTCGTTAGATTTTTATAATTTTATTATCGTGTTATTGAATATTTTAGTATTGTTAATGTTATGTTTTTTTATATTGTTAAACTAAAGATCTCACGGCCGTTTCTTGGAATATGTAATAAAATAAATTATAATAATTAATATTCGTAGTATCGTCAACAACAAGTATTTATTATCATATTGAAGTCAAACCCTATTCGCTTCTGCTTTAGCTATGCGACTGGCCTAAGTTATTTAGTCGTAAGTTTGTTAATCGAATCTTGCAAAATTCTCTATAGTTTTTTCTTAACCAGGTATTATAAATATATACGATTTGTTATCCTGCATAATTATCCTGTATAGGGTTAGGCTGAAAAATATTAGGTCCCCACATACGAAACCGGCGTTTTGCCGTACTGGCAACTTTGATCTCAAATATCTTCTCTTTGGTTAGGAATTCCAAATTCAAATTTATACAGCTATTTACTCAAGTATTTGTGTTTCGAAAATTATAATTCATTTGTTTTTTCCTCAATTGTTTTTTTTCTTTGCGTCACTCAGCTTACAAAATGGAAAACTTGAAATATCGCGTTATTTACGAGTACGAGTTCCACCGTGGCACCAGTGCTGCAGAAACGGCTCGAAGGATTAATAATGTGTATGGCGACGGTGCCGCAAAAGAAAACACAGTGCGTTTTTGGTTCCAACGTTTTCGTTCTGGAAATTTCGACCTGCAGAACAAGCCCCGTGGAGAAAGTTGATAATGAAGAATTGAAGGCTATTGTGGAAGCGGATCCATCGCAAACCACGTCCGAGTTAGCTGCAGGCTGCGGTGTTAGTGATAAAACTGTTTTAATCCACTTGAAGCAAATTGGGAAGGTGAAAAAGCTTGAAAGGTGGGTACCTCACGAATTGAGTGAAGCAAATCAACAAACGCGCGTTGACTGCTGCGTTGCATTACTCAACCGGCACAATAATGAAGGGATTTTGAATCGAATCATTACCTGTGATGAAAAGTGGATCCTGTATGATAATCGGAAGCGCTCATCGCAATGGCTGAACCCTGCCGAACCAGCCAAACCATGCCCCAAGCGAAAATTGACTCCAAAAAAGTTACTTGTGAGCGTTTGGTGGACTAGTGCTGGTGTCGTTCACTACAGCTTTCTTAAATTAGTCAAAAAAATCAAACACCTCCTACAGCAACTCCGCAATGACAAATGGTCAGACTTCGTCGAGTCTCTCGAATACAATGATGGACTCAAATGGAAACTAACGCGTAGCCTTAGAAAAACGCCCTCCCGACCCAGCTCTCTTCAAGGACCAAATGGCCCCGTTTTCTCTGCTCGCGACCGCGCAGAGACCTTTGCTGACTCTCTAGCTAATATCTTCTCGCCAAATGCAGACCTCTCTAACCCCTCTCACTCAATAATGGTCGACAACGCAGTTGCCGACATATTAAATGAGCAAACCCCCCCCACCACAGACTTCTTCTCACCGTTAGAAATTCAATCTATCATAAAAAATCTCATCAACAAAAAAGCCCCCGGCCCCGATAAAATCAATAATCTCACCTTGAAAAAACTTCCGAAAAAAGCCATTTACGCCCTTACCGCCATTTACAATGCCTGCCTTCGACATAAATTCTTTCCAACCCCATTCAAAAACGCCGACGTCATCATGTTCCCTAAACCGGGTAAAAGCCACGTTATCTCTGAAAATTACAGACCGATCAGTCTGCTCCCGACTCTAGGTAAAGTGCTCGAAAAATTAATCCTAGAACGTCTCTCGTTAGAAACTTACTCACGTAACATCATCCCAGATTCGCAACACGGATTTAGGCCATTACACTCTACCAACCATCAGCTTCTTCGCGTTGTAGAACACATCATCAAATACTTCAGCTCCAAAGGCCTCACGACCCTCCTTTCACTAGACGTGGCGAAAGCCTTCGACACAGTCTGGCTCAACGGACTCATATTCAAACTGCACAAGTCAGGTATTCCCCTCAGACTAGTGCAAATCATCGCATCATTCCTTGAAAATCGCTCCTTCTCCGTCAAAATAGACGGTATAAACTCATCCCCTCGCCCCATTCTGGCAGGTGTGCCCCAAGGTGCACTGTTGTCCCCTATCCTGTATAACATATACACGAGCGATATGCCCCAATTTTCACGTACACATTGTATCACCGCGCAATACGCTGACGACACAGCCTTTCTCTCTTCATCGAAATATGAGTCCGTATCCCACAACAGACTGCAAGACTTCATTCCCATTCTGGAGCACTGGTGCACCAAATGGAAGATCAAAATAAATCCCACCAAAAGCACAGCAGTCCGCTTCTCACGCAGATACATCAAACCCATCAGAACTCTTAAACTCTTCGGCCAGGGCGTCCCATGGTCAAAACACGTAAAATACCTAGGCCTCACATTAGACAGTAGACTCTCGTGGCATAAACACGCCCTCAATATCAAATCAAAAGCTCACGGAACACTCAAATCATTATTTCCCTTGATCAGTAAATACAGCAAACTTAGCACGCGCACTAAACTCCACCTATATAAAGCGATCGTCAGACCGCAACTGACATACGCCCTTCCGGTCTGGGGCCACGTGAAGAAAACAACGCTACATCACATTCAGATCATTCAAAACAAAGCCCTCCGCATAATTTTAAAAGCACCCTACATCGTCCGTAATTCAAGACTCCACGCAGATACCAAACTACATACTATCCCCGAACATATGCGCGCTCTGGCCGAAAGGTTCTACAGCTCTATATCCCGTCATCCCAACCCAGTCATAAAAGCCTTAGATAACTACAACGCGAACACCAGTTACAGACACACTCGTCCGAAATCAATATTGCGAAACATCCCCCCGACCCCCCCCCTCTTTAACTCTAATCATCCCCACAAATGACCCCCCGATTGTCACTCTGAACACCCCATCATCGATAATTCCTCCGGCAGACAGTTTACCCCCATAGGCAACCGCATTTCTCACCTTCAATAAACATTTTCTACACCTTAATATATTTATAAAAGTCACACACATTTCCCCACTCATTTACTTATCTACATATACTATATACATTCTTATAATTTATTCACAATTCATTTTTTTTTATTTTTTTTCACCCATTCAATATAAAACAGTGTGTGACGACACAAATTTATGTATATTTGTATTTAATATTATGTACATATCATCATATTTATATATGTATTTAATCGTTTATAATTTCTCATAATCATTCATAAAATCAAAACAATTACCACAAACCTATCCTTTCCCGATTCCCAAAAAGATCCAAAAATTTCCAATAAATATCTTAACAGTCAGAACTTATCCGATGAAGGAGTAGGGTGTCCTACCATCGGACCGAAACTCCGAACAAGCTATCCATCACTTGTAGCTTTCTTAAATCTGGCCAGACGATTACGGCAGATGTCTATTGTCAGCAACTGCAAACCATGATGGAAAAGCTAGCTGCTAAACAACCGAGGCTGGTTAATCGCTCTAGGCCACTGCTGCTTCATGATAACGCTAGACCACACACTGCACAACAGAAGAGCTTCAATTGGAATGTCTAAGACATCCACCGTACTCTCCGGACCTTGCCCCAACAGATTACTATTTTTTTCGAAATTTGGATAACTTCTTGCAAGGGAAAAAATTCAACTCCGATGGGGCAGTCCAAACCGACTTCAAAGATTTTATTGATTCCCGTCCGAATGGTTTTTTTAGTAAAGGGATCGATGAACTATCTATGAGATGGCAAAAGTGCATAGATAGCAATGGTACATACTTTGATTAAATAAATATATTATATAAAAAAAAAATCAACTTTATGTTCCTCCCAAACAAAACGCCAATTTCACATGTAAGGACCCAATATTGGTGTCCTCGCGGCTGGACTCGCCCTATCTCGACCTGGGGGATTTATGAGATGAGCCCAGACCTTTTGATGGCTTCTCTCTTAAATGTATTTTTCGCAATTTACCTCGAGATATACGTGTATGTGCGATTTTGAAATATATTTGTATATGTATGGTACATACTACGAGTATGTATGTTACTATCAATAAATCTATTGTATATTTATTTATAATGCCGTGATAATATAGATATTGGCCCGAACATCACAAGCGGAATTACCGATGCCAGTTAAGTATATTTTTATTCTTCGTTTTAGTTGTTCCCTCAATTGCATTATATCGGAAGTATGCGTCACCCTTAATATGTGTAGATATTTCTTTGATATTTGTTATGTAAATTCTTGATACAATTTGATATGTAAATTTGGTTATAATTTGATACTTGAAATTATTGGGTTTTGTATGAAATATTTGTTTATTTGGGTCCGCGCGGCATCGCGACCGTAGCGGAAATGTAGACGTATGGACGGGCGTCGAGACTAGATCGCTGACCGGTCGGTCTAAGCATTGCGCAAAACTCCCGAAAATTGTTGTACTGCGTCACCAATATGTGTAGATATTTCTTTGATATTTGTTATATAAATTCTTGATACAATTTGATATGTAAATTTGGTTATAATTTGATACTTGAAATTCTTGGGTTTTGTATGAAATATTTGTTTATTTGGGTCCGCGCGGCATCGCGACCGTAGCGGAAATGTAGACGTATGGACGGGCGTTGAGACTAGATCGCTGACCGGTCGGTCTAAGCATTGCGCAAAACTCCCGAAAATTGTTGTACTTCTCGAGGTGTGAGCACTTGCGATGACCGACTGACCGTTCATAAGATGGGTCCCTTTCAAAATAAATTATATATTCTCAGTTCACTCTGTATTTTACTTGAGATCTGCTATACCGAAGAGGAATCTCTTCACCACGCTACGTTTTCAACGATCTACGCCTTTGAACGTGAGCTGAATTCTCCGAGCATTGCGCAGCAGCCATTTGCCTATTTACAGTTCTTTGTACCGGTGCCGTACATGCATGCATATTTCAAATTAACAACTTTTTAATTGAGGGTCGATGTGAAATTGGTAGAAGACGAGTATCTTCGTTCCGCAATGTTCATCATTGGACAGGGCCGCAGACAGTTGAACAACTGGAAAAATAGAAATATTTTCTCAAGGGTGATCGTCAACATCAGGGGGACCGGATTTGGCACAAGAGTTTTAAGGCTTTCGCGGTACTTCGTATTAGTTGTATAAGGTATTTGGGAGTGTAGTACAGCGTGATTTGGTTTATTATGCCAACTTTTCGAAAACGCTACAGTTTATATCTTCAGAGGTTATTTGTAATCGCGAGGTTGACTAATTTATTTTAATGGAAAAGTGAACCATACATTACAATGCTAAAAACCCTTCTGTATTGTGAATATAGGGAACCACTAGACTGTTCACTAAACTCTCAGATGAAACATTCACACTGTTCTTCATTAATTCCATTTGCATAATATTTTCAGCAAACACACCAAAAGCATATATATCCTCAACTCCTCATTACACACCCTATATTCGCATTAGTCATTCACTTACAGTACCCGGCGGTAAGTAATACACATCGGGCTTAAGAAAGAGACTGTCGGCTATAATCGGATAACTTCAGCTTTGTAGAGCGTCGTCTCTGTCGCACGATTGACTGACAAATTGCGATGAAACACGTGTATGAATGACAAAGACGACGTTCTACAAAGCCGAAGTTAGCCGATTATAGCCAGCAGTCTCTTTCTTAATCCCGAAGTGTATTGCTTACCGCCGGGTACTGTACATACATGTGAAGAGGCTTCCATAAGCTCGTCATTCCTCAATTTTTTGTTATTTTTAAGTAATTTATTTTTTAACGTTTTTTATATTCATGTAATTATTTTTTATTGTTTTTATATATCGATGATTGTTCTTTTTTACTTCTTTATTGTTATTTTTACTATCTGTAGTTTCACTGTGTTTCAATTCTATATTAATGAATATTTATTATCTTGAATATTTTAATGGTCGAAAAGGTCGTAAACTGTAAATAAGCAACAATCCACTTCAAATTCAGTGGCTCTAATCAGCTATCTTTTATAAATTAACATATAAAGAGCACACAAGGTGATTTATTTAATCAAATATATGCCTATCATAACGGAGTTATACTAGACATATAATTGTGTTAACTATTTCAAAGTTACTGAACTTCAAAAATCGACTACTACGAAAGGTTTTTGCCTCAAAATAGGCTGCCGGAGAATGGAAACTGAGATCTAATGAAGAAACTCAAAATAGGCTGCCAGAGAATGCAAACTGAGATCTAATGAAGAAACTCAAAATAGGCTGCCGGAGAATGGAAACTGAGATCTAATGAAGAAACTCAAAAGAGGCTGCCGGAGAATGGAAACTGAGATCTAATGAAGAAACTCAAAATAGGCTGCCGGAGAATGGAAACTGAGATCTAATGAAGAAACTCAGAATAGGCTGCCGGAGAATGGAAACTGAGATCTAATGAAGAAACTCAAAAGAGGCTGCCGGAGAATGGAAACTGAGATCTAATGAAGAAACTCAAAAAAGGCTGCCGGAGAATGGAAACTGAGATCTAATGAAGAAACTCAAAATAGGCTGCCGGAGAATGGAAACTGAGATCTAATGAAGAAACTCAAAAGAGGCTGCCGGAGAATGGAAACTGAGATCTAATGAAGAAACTCAAAAAAGGCTGCCGGAGAATGGAAACTGAGATCTAATGAAGAAACTCAAAAGAGGCTGCCGGAGAATGGAAACTGAGATCTAATGAAGAAACTCAAAATAGGCTGCCGGAGAATGGAAACTGAGATCTAATGAAGAAACTCAGAATAGGCTGCCGGAGAATGGAAACTGAGATCTAATGAAGAAACTCAAAAGAGGCTGCCGGAGAATGGAAACTGAGATCTAATGAAGAAACTCAAAAAAGGCTGCCGGAGAATGGAAACTGAGATCTAATGAAGAAACTCAAAATAGGCTGCCGGAGAATGGAAACTGAGATCTAATGAAGAAACTCAAAAGAGGCTGCCGGAGAATGGAAACTGAGATCTAATGAAGAAACTCAAAAAAGGCTGCCGGAGAATGGAAACTGAGATCTAATGAAGAAACTCAAAAATCAACCAGTGATATAAGATAGTAAAATGGCACATATAACAGATCAAACTTGACAGATAATAATAATATAAGAACAATTAATACACCGTCGTTTAGAGAGCAGACTCTCCTCGAGAGCACTTTGAGATGATTTGGGCGTGTGTAACGAATAAATGAAGAAAGTCTAAGAAAACAAATATACAGTACAAATGTAAATGGAAGGTGACGTAGAGAAGGGTAAGGAAAATATGGTTAGATCAAGCGAATAATATTTTGAAACGATGGATTAATGAATGCCCATAACCCGTGATGAGTATAATAGAAGGCAAAAAACAAAATGGGTGATCAATGTACAGTACCCGGCGGTAAGTAATACACATCGGACTTAAGAAAGAGACTGTCGGCCATAATCGGCTAACTTCGGTTTTGTAGAGCGTCGTCTCTGTCCCTAGAATGCTTGACAACGACTGACAAATCGCGATGGAACACGTGTATGAATGACAGAGACTTCTTCTCCCTGGCTCCATCCCAACTCATTCTCTGCGAAGACTGTTGGGGTCAGCTCTCCTCGTCCTCAGGTTGTATGATCTTCTGTCCCGGACTACGTCCCCCAGGCCGTGCCTCTGCATCAGGTTGTCTTTTTGCACCACCCATGAATTCTTTGGTCTTCCTCTGGTTGTTATTCGAGGAAGATCCATGGAGATTGCCTGGTTCACAATGTGATCGGGTGCTCTGCGTCCAACGTGCCCATATCATCTCAATCGCCTCTCCTCCATCTTGCTGTTGATGTTTGTTACACCTAGGTTTCCACGAATGAGTGAGCTTTTTATTTTGTCTCTTAACGACACACGTATGAATGACAGAGACGACGCTCTACAAAGCCGAAGTTAGCCAATTCTCACCGTCAGTCTCTTTCTTAAGCCCGATGTGTATTACTTAACGCCGAGTACTGTACTTGACTTTAGTGTCACTGGAGATAACGATGTAAGCCAAACAGTGATATGCATATCTTGTTGCATACGGAGCAAAGAGCTTTAGTGTCTCCAGCATGTCTGTGTCTTCTTTCTCTATTGGGTCTATGATAGCTATTCAAAAGATTGAAAAGTAAGAGAAATCGTAGTATAAAGTGTAGAGGCGTAGAAGAGGCGAAGAGGAAAATACTAAAAAGAGCCAAATAAATGCTGTTGAAATGCTTGCACTTAGAATAATTCACGGTGTGATAATTTATGATAGAATACGGAATGAAGTGATATGGGACAAATGTAAACGTAAAGCAGATGTGGTGCGTAAGATGAAGAGGATCACTCTGAGATTGTTTGGGCAGGTGGAACGAATGAATGAAGAAAGAAAAATCAAATGTACAGTGTAAATGTGAGAGAATCGCGTGGTACAGGAATACCAAGATGAGTATAATTGAATTAAATTAATGATATTTTGAAGAAGAAAATGTAAGAAGTAAGAGAAATCGTAGAAGTTGTATTAGAAGGTGTATAGATGTGAAAAAGGCGAAATTTATGTGTCGAGATAGGAAAATCTGGCGCTTTTTTTTGTCTCTGCCTTCCTCGACAGGAAAGTGGTGTAATGGTATATGTTATACTACCTTGATCAAAAAGTTTTAGGACCGGTCACCGTGCGGCGCTGTCAGTCACCTGATTGGAATTCTTTTTTTTTTGTTAGGTTACCACATCTATCATTGACACTTCCCTCTAAATTTCAGCGTCATAGCTTGATATTTGTAAAAGTTACGCTGTACTGAGTACATCTACCTTTGTGCGTGTTTTCGACTTTTTACCAGTTTGAAAATGGCATCAACGAGTTTACATTAAATTTTGTGTGAAAAACGGATTTAACGGTCCGCAGACCTTGGAAATGTTGGAGAAGTGTTTTTCGGTGCCACGAACGCTTCAGAAGTGGTCGTGAGTCGGTCGAGGATGACGAACGCAGTGGCAGTCGAAAACTGATGAAAACATCGATAAAATCAAAGAAATGTTGGCCGAAAACCACAAATTGACCATCAGATAGCTGGCAGAGGACTTTAACATCGCTTATGGATCCGCTCAAGACATTTTGGTTAGTGATTTGGGCCTCAGACGTGTCGCTGCAAAACTGGTGCCGAAAGACCTCAATTTCATGCAAAAAAAGGACCGCGTTGAAATCGCGAAAGATATGATTTCCATGAGTTTTTGACTAAAAACAACACGAATACTGTCCAGCAGCCTTCGAATTCACCTGATCTGGCTCCCTGCGTTTTTTTCCTGTTCAACCGACTTAAAAAACCGCTTCGTGGAACGCGTTACAGCACCCGAGATGATGTCATGAAAAAATCGAACACGGCTCTGATGGACATACCGAAAATTGAGTACCAGCGGTGTTTCGAGGATTGGATCGAGCGCTGGCGTAAGTGCGTTGCAGTCCATGGGGAGTACTTTGAAGGGGACCATATCGATTTTGATGAATAAACTTGTATTTCCGATTTTATGAATAAAGTCCTAAAACTTTTTGATCAAGGTAGTATGTATGCTTGTTGATTTTTATATTACATCGATATTGAGTTGTCTGGAAAAAACATTTGTTCGTCATTTTTACGAAAAACCCACTTCACTCTTTCCCGAACTGGGTCAAATATTTTCTTCTTTATTTTTTTTTCTCAGTTTTGAAAGGGTTTTTCTGATATTCCTTGATGTGCCACCACTGATTCTGTTTTATTTCCGAAAAAAATGTTTTTTTAAGAAAATATGAAAAATTGGTTTACCTTCAAAGAACAGTGGTTGTTAAACAGTGTTATTCACATTTATAGGATTTTCTTGTATAACATCTTTAACTTGTCTAACTTTTGTATAACATCACTATCTTAATTGGAATGATGGTTGTCTTTCAACCGAAAGTTTTGGGTTCGATTCCCGATGATACCCAAAAAAATCATTATGTTTCGTGATCATCTTCATGGTTATTATTAACTAGAATATTACTAATACGAAAAGTGTAACATGCCATCTTAAGAGGTTCTATCAGAGTTGATAAACATCTTTGAATATAGTATTCTCTATCGACGTTGTCTCCAGGCTACACTCTTCAACATACATATATGCTGTTTTTCTTCATTGTGGTGGGTTTTTCCTTTCATTCTTCTTGCTTCTACTACGCGTCTTAACGTTCTTCTCTCTATATCTCGATACACTGTAGCCTGTAGCGCCTTGATTACTGTTGAACTAGTCGCAGCCTTTACATTTTCTGAAATGACCTCTCTAAGTTGTCGTAGTCTCATTACTCCTTGGGCGGGCGCATCTAATCTATGAGATGAGGTACCTAGTTTTTTAGTGCCAATGGGCGAGGTTTACCGACAAAGAGGTGAAGCTTATAGTAGCTTCCTGACTCCCTACTCCTCACACAAGGGTATCTTTGTTATTTCTGCAGTGCACTGTTGGTCTCCGTGACGGATGTTTTAATCTGCTGGATGAGTTGCGCCCAATTACGTAAGTATTTTCGATTTCCGTTTTTTTTTTCTCAATATTTATTTTTATATATCTACAATAGTTCGTATATCTATGTTGTAGACCCTAATTCAATGATATTGATCGTTATTTACTATATGAATACGAACATGCACGCATGGTATGTGAAAATTGTTATAAGAATGTTTTCGAAGATGTTCAGCGTGAGCCTGATCAGAAGTAACTTTCTAATCATATTTTGAATACTCCATTTTGTGGTTGTAAAGACGTTTTATGATCACAAGTGAATTTAAATTTTACATTCTAAATTATGTTTGAAAAAGTGCTAGCATAGTGTTCTCTAATGTTAAGTTATTGCTTTTATTTTCGTCACATGAACACCTACTTTATGAAGATTTGACAGTTAATTCCTTATCCTTTTTATCGTGCTAAATCTTTTTTACAAACGTATTGTGGGTATTAAATGACTGAAAAAATTGTGATGTTACTGAATTGCATTAGTTGTATTGATAAGCTGCCAACCAAAGACTGAGAATTTTGTAAACCAGTTTTCTTCTATTTTAAGAAAAACAATATGAGAAAAAATAAAATTTTGTTATTGAGAAGTGCAAAAAATGTACAAATGTTATATACTCATGTTTGAGTGAAGAGTTCAATTTGATAAACTTTCCCTTAAGCCTAAGCAGAAATTTTATTTTTAATCTCACAGATGAGTTGCGCCCGAACGTGTGAGGATTTGTATTGTGCCCGATCGAGGGTTAAGGTCCTGGTCTTATCTTGCAATGTGCTCAAAGAACCGGAAGATATGTTTCAGGTGAATGGACGAGAGTATGTCACTAATTTTAATATCTTGTTAGATTGATACGTAAGTTAATGACAATCTCGTTCATTGATAACAAAAATAAAGCAACAAAATATGTATTAATATGGTACACAAAATTCACAAATGTAATGTTTTGTATCACAAGATTAACACGTCAACCATTTATTGTGATGGAACGTATGATTAACAGAACAGTGTAGTTTCTTGAGATCATTAACAATTTATTGTGATTGAACCCAAAATTTACATAAAAACGTAATGTTTTGAGCCCATTAACCTTTTATTGTGATGGAACGTATGATTAACACAGGATTGTAGTTTTTGAACCCATTATAATACCAATATCTGTGATAGAACTCTAGATTCACATAGGAATATTATATTTTGAGACCATTCAACTTTTATTGTAATGAAACGTAAGATTAACCCAGCTAGTTTTTTGAACCCACTAACCAATGTTTGTGGTGGAACCACGGATTCACAAAGGAATGTATTATTTTGAGATCATTATTAACCTTTTATTGTGATGGAACGTAAGATTCACACAGGAATGTAATTCATTGGGTCCATTAACCGTTCATTGTGATAGAACATAAGTTTCACATACGAATGTAATTTTTTAGTCCAAACCCAATTTGATGATGATATTTTAACTGACAATAAATATCACGAAACACCTCATATGCCAATCAGAGTACATTTTGGTATTCGCTGAAAAATAAAACGAGTTTTACTTTTCGCTGTTTATTTCCACCGGAAATTGTTACATCGTTATATTTGTTTAGAGATTGGTACTATTTTATTTATAGGAACATGTGGAACGATTATTGGATATTCGTTTATTAAAAAAGTGTTTTGCGGTCGACAAACGTACATATCATACCAAAATATACATGCCATATCACACTTTGCCTCTACGTGTTTTGCGGTCGACAAACGTACATAACATACCAAAATGTACATGCCATATCACACTTTGCCTCTACGTGTTTTGCGGTCGACAAACGTGCATAACATACCAAAAAGTACATGCCATATCACACTTTCCCTCTACGTGTTTTGCGGTCGACAAACGTACATACCAAAATGTACATGCCATATCACACTTTGCCTCTACGTGTTTTGCGGTCGACAAACGTACATAACATACCAAAATGTACGAGGCATATCCAGAAACTAAGTGTACTGAATTTTTGTAGGTTACAATTTTTTTAATTTAAACAAACAAATTAAGTGGTTACCGTAGTACATATGTAAGCTATTTTTCGACATAGTCGCCATTCCTCTCAATGCAGGTGGTGAAGCGGGGTATCAACTTTTTGATGCCTTCCTCGAAGTAGTTTCCCGCCAACCCCTCCGTCCACTTCTCCACCTCCTCCTTTACATCCTCGTCGGTTGAAAACCTTTTTCCACTCATATACAGCTTCAGGAAGGTAAAGAGATAGTAATCTGAAGGTGCTAGGTCAGGGGAATGCGCGGGATGGTTCAGGGCATCCCATTTAAACGAGGCGAGCAGTTCCTTCGTGGCGTTGGCCGTGTGTGGTCTGCCATTGTCGTGCAGCAGGCAGACTCCCTTTATCAGCATGCCTCTCCTCTTGTTTTGAATCGCCCTCCGCAATTTTTTTAGGGTCTCACAGTATCTTGCTGAGTTGATGGTCTCCCCTTGAGGCATATATTCAATTAAAATTATGCCTTGACAGTCCCAAAACACGGATGCCATGATTTTCTTGGCTGAAATTGTGGTTTTGAACTTTTTGGCGGAGGGTGAAGAGGTGTGACGCCACGGTTGAGACTGCCTTTTGGTTTCAGGCGTGTAGTGTGCAACCCAAGTTTCATCTCCAGTAACGATGGATCGGAGAAATTCATCTCCATGGAGTTTGCAGCGCCTCAAAAACTCTTGCCCGGCATTATTTATTTCGCACTTGGCGGGAGATTGGTTTGACATTTTTCACGAAACGTGTTGTCGCGTCAACACTTCTCAACGTACTGACCTCGAACCGGTCTCGTTGCGGAGGGGAAGGGTCAGGCTACACGGAAGTGTAGCCAACATGTCGAAAATAAAATCCATCCGGTCGTGAGAGCCTCAGTACACTTACTTTCTGGATACGCCTTGTACATGCCATATCACACTTTGCCTCTACGTGTTTTGCGGTCGACAAACGTGCATAACATACCAAAATGTACATGCCATATCACACTTTGCTTCTACGTGTTTTGCGGTCGACAAACGTACATACCAAAATGTACATGCCATATCACACTTTGCCTCTACGTGTTTTGCGGTCGACAAACGTACATAACATACCAAAATGTACATGCCATATCACACTTTGCCTCTACGTAATGAATGCTTTTCTATTTCTCATACTTGTTACCTTTTCCTAGGTTAAAATTTAAAACATCTCTCCATTAAATGGACAATCCACCCAAACTAAGATAATTTGTGCCACCAAATTAAAGACATTATGAAATTATATGAGTCAACATGATAAAACCAATTTTCGAAAATTACAATTCTAGATAATTCAAAGTTTTATCTGATTAAGTTTCAAAAATTTACAATCGATCTATAAATGGAAAAGTTCCTCGAAGAAAGAAGAAACGCAATATTCATTGGATGGTGCAAAGATATGGTTTTTAGAAAAACAAATATATCTTGGAAAGGACCATCGAAAAATATATGGTCTACAGTTTCATCATCCAGACTACACTCGCAGCCAGGATTTTCCACAATATCCATTATGTAAAGGTGACTAACTACCACGCAGTGGCTCGTCCGCAAACGACAAATGACAGACACTTCCATCTTATTCATTCTTATAATATTAAACCATGGTTTCAAAGAGATAGATTGTTAGATTGATTTATATCCAGATCCCTTATTTATACCATTTATATCCCAATCCAACGCTCATCGAATGCCCTCTTCTCCCTGGCTCCATTCCAACTCACTGTCTGCGAAGACTGTTGGGGTCAGCTCTCCTCGTCCTCTGGTTGTATGCTCTTCTGTCCCGGACTACGTACCCCAGGCCGTGCCTCTGCATCAGGTTATCTTTTTGCACCACCCACGAATTTTTTGGTCTTCCTCTGGTTGTTATTCGAGGAAGATCCATGGAGATTGCCTGGTTCACAATTTGATCGGGTGTTCTGCGTCCAACGTGCCCATACCATCTCAATCGCCTCTCCTCCATCTTACTGTTGATGTCTGTAACACCTAGGTTTCCACGAATGCGTGAGCTTTTTATTTTAATTTTATTTTGTATTTTGCCCATCGAATGCCCACTTAAATTAATTCTAAGCTACTAATATTTTGAATGGTTTCAAAGGGACACATAACTGCATTTATCATATTCTATTATGCTGCCAAGAATATTAAACGTCTTTCCAATCTTGAACTTGCGCTGTACTCAAACAGAAATCGTTTATTGGATCTCGAAGTTCACCGCTCTTCAGTTTTACATCGCACACATTGTCACACCATGCATTCTTCTAAATTAAGAGTTACCAAAGTGGACGATATCGACCCCCTGGGGTCGATTTGATTTTTCTAGGGGTCGATAGTTTCAATAAAAAAATTTGGGGGTCAACGATAACAAAAATCGACCGACCCCCTTACTTCTGCTATTTGTTTGTTACTTCAAAATATCCATGATTCCAATGTACCTAATTAAGAATATTTGTACTTATATTAAATTTACATATTTATTTCATAAATGTAAAAATAAAAAAAAAACTCCACTCGTATTTTTTTGCTTTAATTTTCGTCAGCGCAGATTTCAATATTAAATATTGCAAAAGATAATGCCATAATCCGTAGTCCTTTTATCTTTTTCAATCCTTAATTACAAGTGATTAAAATGAAAAGTTTAATATCTAGTGAAATATTTAATATCGAGTACTGTACAAACTTATTAATTTGAGTAAGTAAAGTAAATGACTAGGGGGTTTTAAAAGTTTTTGGTAAAGGTGTCTGCGGCCGAAAAAAGTTTGGGAATCTTTGTTCTAAATGAACGTGTTTCTACAGAATTTATTTATTTCATTTCAGAATTTTTCCACGTCCACGATTCACTGCCATACATCAAACTTGGCACTAAAATACTGTTGCGAACTATTATCTCTGCAGATTCACACTATCCGGTTTGATTTGCAACAGGGTCATCTAACAAAATAGGATTAACGAGTCAAAGTTTTCCGAAAGGCCCTTCCACATTGATAGATCTGTCTAGTGGAAGTCTGCTTGTGGAATTACATATGCTTTGAGGATAATCTAGAAGCTTTCAGATGAAAGTTAAAAACATTCTTTTACCGCAGATGTCTTCAATACACCCTTGTATTTTATTGAATTTTATAAAGTAACACCTAGCGGGCTTATTGCCATGTCAACCAGAAAGTTGCTAAACACACCTTTTTATGAAATCACAATGTTTTTTTTTAAATCTGGGTAACAAAGGGGCTCGAACCTATCATCGGGGGCTGGAAGATAAAAGTATTTAAATTAATCACCATCCTCAACGTGGCAGATAACACTGTTCGTTGTTCAAGTATAATAGAAGAAAAAAAAAACAAAGCAACAATTTAACAATAAATTACTTTGTTATTATACTTATGACATTAATCCCCGCTACACGTGTTTGAACCTCATGTCTCTTTAGACGGAATGATCCCGGTTCGTTACAACTTGTTACAAGTGTTACGAAACGCACGTGTAGCGAGACTCTCTGTAGACGGAATGATCCCGGTTCGTTATAAGTGTTACGCAAGGTACGTGTAGCGAGGCTCTCTTTAGACGAAATGATCCCGGTTCGTTACAACTTGTTACAAGTGTTACGAAACGCACGTGTAGCGAGACTCTCTTTAGACGGAATGATCCCGGTTCGTTATAAGTGTTACGCAAGGTACGTGTAGCGAGGCTCTCTTTAGAGGGAATGATCCCGATTCGTTACAAGTGTTACGAAAGGCACGTGTAGCGAGGATTGATGTTATTATACTTCGGAAATTCTAGGATGAGTCCTGTGACAGCTCAAAAATTTGCCCCAATACAACCTTATGTAATGTATTTACCTAAATAACTTGCTATTTATTAGAATTGAGGCTTATATTAAAGTTGATAAAATAATTAAAATTACTGAACATCGTTACAAGGTTGTATTGGGGCAAATTTGTGAGCTGTCACAGGACTCATCCTAGAATTTCCGAACTATAGATACAAAATTATTAATTGTTAAATATTCTAAAAAGTTCCAAAAAGTTTAAACCGAAACCCTTAAATTAATTCTAAGTATAATTAAATCTTTTTTTAAAGTTATCCTTTTTTAGTTTGAGAATCACAACACCAGATGATGCAATGATGATTGATTGCACATTTTAATGATGATTGCATTCATTTGGCATATTTTTTCTCAGCCTTAGTTGTAAATTAATTTATATTTCTAACAAGACCGTTTTGACTTCTTCACCTTCTCAATTTATAAAAATGATACAAAGATTAGTCCTTGACTCCATCCAGTGTTTCTCAAATGAATAAATAGAACTTTTTTGAAAAAAAAAATTGTATTGCGTAATGTACAATATTTAAAAAAAAGTTAGTATAAATATACCTCATAACTAGCAAAAACGACTTGACATTATAGTGCATTGATATCCACTTTGATGTATGGAAGTTAAACTTGAACATGGCAGAAGAAGATTAATGCTGTGGAGATTCGTACCGTGAGGAAATTTGTGATGTGTCAATGTATGAAAGAAAACAGAATGAAAACATCAGAAATAAATGCATGTTTTAAGTCAAATCAATAAACGTGCTTTAAAATGGTTTAGACATGTGGATAGAATGAGTTATGTAAAGATGACTGACCGCTTATGCAAGTCAGAATGGCAAGGTCAACGTGGAAGAGGAAGACCGAGGAAAACATGGCTCGATCAAGTGGATCAGATTTTGAAAGAAGATAAAGTGGTAAGAATGAATCATGGAAGATTGTTCATGAAGAGATATATGAATGTGAAGGAGACAAAAATTGTGTGCTTGGATAGAAAAGTTTGGAGATCTGTCCTCTGCCTATCCTGCAAAGGACATAGCGTGATGATATGTACGCATGTTTGTAATAATAATTTTAGAAAAATCTTTACACGAGTTAATATTTTTTTCTTGAAATTAGTATAAAATATTGTAAAAAAAATTCATTTCATGGTATTCTTAAAATCTTCGATCTGATCATTTAGATATACTGAAAAGCGCGGCGATTCTATTGTTCCCAAGAGCACATTAGTGTTTCCAACAGCACTTTAGTGTTTTCAAGACCACTTAAGTGTTACTAAGAGCACTTTAGTGTTTCCAAGAGTACTTTAGTATTTTCAATACCACTTTAGTGTTACCAAGAGCACTTTAGTGTTTCCAAGAGCACTTTAGAGTTTCCAAGAACACTTTAGTATTATCAAGAGCACTTTAAAGCAACGGTGAAATATTTATGGCTGACAGTTGTAATGTTATATTTCTAATGTTACAGTTTATGTCATCATCATCTGTTGCCTGACTAGTCCACCAAGGTCTGATTGAATGTGATGGAATACAAGTAGCCTGAACTTTTATAACTTGAACATTGAACATGTAGAACTTAGACACAAACACAGCTTTTACCACAAACTAGCTGAGACGCCTAACGTGCACGGAAATTTTAAATAATAAATAAATATGAATAATTAAAATTTAAAGACAAGTGCTCTCTATTTTATATTAAAATAATTAGTTGTAAGAATTGTTATCTAGTTATAAGTAGTATGTAGGTGTTAACTATTTATAATAAATTATATATTAAGATTATTAAAAAATAAAATGACATGTAAGAAATTAAAATTAAGTTAGTTCATAATTATAATATTATACAATATATAAATAAGATAAGTTAATATACAAATTTGCATATATTATTTTATTAAATAAAAAAAATTGATGTATTCTGTTGATAAAATATTTTTTATACACATTTTATCAGTGTGTACACATTTTTTGTGCCCCGTGTATAAAATAAAAGGCGGTCAATATAAAAGATATAAAGAAAAAAAGTGCCGCCTTTAGTTAATTAATTTCTTAATGCATGTGCATGTTTGTTTTTATTTTTTTGAAGATTGGATTACTTGCAAAAATAAAAATTTCATCTACACAGAAATTATAATCGAGGTAATTAAGTCCAGGTCAGCGATCAAAGGAATACAAAAAAGGACTTGACTAAGTCACAGTGAAGGTCAGGTGCGGATTAGTAAAACATTTATTGACCTTCCCAAAACAGAACCAAATTAAAATGGTACTGATTTGAAACGAAAAGAATTAACTTTGATATGCATATTAATACTAAGGGCGAGCGTCGTCATACTTCAAAGTTAATTTAAGATA